>JXTC01000196.1:256522-408980 GCA_002914845.1 Trema orientale
TGCTAATTAACTTTACAAACTAGAGCACTAGTTCAAAATTCACTAAAAGATAACGCTCCTTGTTTATTTTCAACATTTTTTTTTTGGGTAAAAGGAAAAATAGTAATTTCATGTAAGGATTAGTTATTATTCAACATTAGTATGTCTTAGCCTACAAAAGATTTATCAGCAAATGTTCAAATACGATAACTGAAATTTTTTTAGCAAATTTATGAATTGCATATTTGTTTTACTTAAATAAGACATTTGCAATAGTACTTGAAGTACCAACAAGCTAAAAGAATAGTGTATTGCTCATGTTTGATGTAATGCAGGAAGGCCTAATGTACCGGATTTCGCCCAAGAACAAATGGATAACAAGCATGGGATAGTTCAATCTCCAAAGGTATATTATTGTTATAGTGGAATTTTAAAAAACCATTTTTGCTAAAAATCCTTGGTTATTATTTTTTTTTTCTTTTTGGTTATTATTACTTGGGGTAAGATATCATAACTTAGAACGCTCCGTGCTAAGAAGATGTGTAGTTACCATCAAAATGTGTACGGGGTATTGATCAATATTCATGTGGCTTGTTTCTTATAAATTTATCACAGCTGGAAATGAGGCTACAAGATGAAAATATAAGGTTGTGGTCAGGTGGAAAGGAAACAGATATTCGTTTGCTTCTTTCAACACTGCATTATGTAAGCTCTTTTTGGTGTTTCTTCTTCTTCTTTCTCTTTTAATTTCTTTTTTTTTTTTTATTTGTTTGTTTATTGATAAAATGATGTTTGATGGACATGGACCACGTGGTAACTGATACACAATTGTATTTGGGCCTTGAATCAGATTCTGTGGCCCAATAGTGGGTGGTCGGCAATGTCTCTAACAAGCCTAATAGAAAGTTCACAAGTGAAGAAAGCCTATCAGAAAGCAAGGCTGTGTCTTCATCCAGACAAACTACAGCAAAGAGGAGTAACACTCCCTCAAAAATATGTTGCTGACAAGGCCTTCTCAATCCTCCAAGTAAGATTTTGGCCATTTCTCATGATAATCGGTTTAGTAATAAACGACTCATGGATCGAATTTTTACACCAATTTATATGGTAAATAAAGTGATATGATTTTGAATTACATATGATATCACTTTTAACTTGCCAGTTGGCGTAAAATTTTGATGCGAAAGTGAAATATTTTTACTTTTAGTTAAGAGCTTTGAAAACATTTTTGAGATAATAAAATCTCAATGATTTAATTAATATTTTCTTGCTATGTGATTGTAGGATGCATGGGCCTCATTCATCTCCCAAGACGTGTGTTTTACTGGCTAATTATTATCCGGAATCAGTTGGAACTAAGTTTTGACTCAATGATATTGTGGCCAACGGTCAAATTTACAAAGGAGCAAGTTTGGGTGTTTTGAATGATGGGAGTAATTATCAGTTGAAAACAAAGATATTTGCTTGAAGACTTTGTCCGCTATTGTAGACATGCATGGTTTGAATAGAGAAAAGGGCATTAGCTCTTATGTTCAACTACAAAAATGTATTGTACCACATNGTACATATTTTGGCTCATCCTAATAAGATAGTTCGATGCCTATGATGTTTTGACCCGAATGTGAAAAACACGAGTTTTGGTATATGTGACTTTGATTTCAACTTCATGCCTCCAATCCCACCTTTAATTTTCATCATTAAATGATTTTGAGACAATAGTCATGATTCACGTTGGTATGGTAATTTTAATCTTCTTACTTTAGCATCTCCAACCAGCTTTGTTTCTCTTGTGGTTTTCCACTCATTACATGGGGTAGAACAAGCTCACGCGTATGTTAGATATATGTCCACTTGGGACCAATTGAGTTTTCATGATCATTACAGTTACAACCATGGTGTGATTTTTATTATGAAAAAAAAATGCAATGATGGATCTCTCTGTCAAAAAAAGAAGAAAAAGAAGAAGAAGAAGAAGATAAGTTTAGTCTCATAATTACTACTATCACATTTTCCATTTCACTGAATTGGGTGTGAGCCGTGACCATTAACCATGATGTCCTTTTGATAACAACATTTTCATTTGGTTCAAAACAATGCCGTTTTTCCCCTCAAAAAAAAAAAAAAAAAAGAGACAATGCCGTTTTCTCCATCATTTTGATTAGCTATTTATCATAATAATACGTTAAATTCAAAATCAACGCAATTATGCCTATGCTTTTTATTTGTAGCAACTTAATCAAACTCATGTTCTAGTGTTATTTGCACTGTGATGGAGAAGATTAATCGAGTTTTCGTAGGGTCTAAATGTTAGCCATGTTTAGTGTGTGTGTTTTATTTTGGGTAATGATAATGTCTTTGATTAAATTTGGGAATTAATGATTTTGGGGATTAATGTGAGAGTTTAATAATTAGTATTCTGAGAATTATAACAATTTTCCTACTCTCAAGCTTTACAATTTGCATACACATTTAGTGCCACAAATAGAAATATAGTAAGGCGGCTTATCATTTATATCAATCATCAATCTTATTTGAGTTTTATTCTCCATTGGTGGATTCAAGAACTTAACTTGGGTTAAACGTTATTATCCCTTTTTTGAATCGGACTGCCAATTTAACCTAATTAGACTTGAAGATAATGTACTTGGGACTTATTTAGGAGACTTGAAAATATGTTACACTCCAATTTTAAGGAGAAAAATTAAGAGTGAGGATATAATGATGGAAACTTCGGACCCATCTTAATGTTTCCACAATCCAAGAGCAATTAGGCAACTTGGAATATAATAATCCTTCATTATACTCTTCTTTTTATTATATCTTTTTAAATGAAAATCGTCCACTATAAGTATTTGATTTATTTATATATAGGAAAATTGGAGACTTCTGAATATGAATCATGATGGGGGATTTCATTTATCTCCCTAACATTGGGAAACCCTTTATTCCTCTTTATTTTATTGAAGTTTGTAGAGATTGATGTCTAACCAAAATTTAGTTCAAAAACAATGATTATTAAAGTGAAACTTAGTTATATAACATACATTACCAAACAATGATACAACACAGTTGTACTCCTTCACTACTCGTTGGAAATATAGGATTCCAAGTTTTAAGTGCCCTGCCTTTCTTTATTTTTGGTTCTCAAAGCAGTGAAGAAACAAGAGGAAGAAAGAACATGCAAATCTTTAGATGTAATCCAAGAGGAGAGTCATACATACAACTACTTTGAGCACATATGATATAGTAATTCGAGAAAAGCTAGTTTTCCTTTCAAAAGAAAATTGAAAAGATATTATTTTCTATTTTATTGCTTTTGTTCTTAGAGGAAAAGCCATTGATATATATATATATATATATATGTTGTTGCCAAAATTTATATAAATATATACACATATATAGAATGCAAAATTTGGGTAGCCTATAACTGGGATCACGGCTCTGTATAAGCTAATCAAACCAAACAATAGACAGAAGGAGGAAAAAAAAATTAAAAACTATATTTAAAAAAAAGGTCACATTTGATAGTTCTAAGCACATAACCCACTTCTGCAAAACCGTTAGAAAGAAAGCTAAAGACTAGAAGTGTTCCATTCCAATAATTGCAGCATTAAGAACTAAACCCGCGGGTTCGGTTCTTCTTCTTAATCAGCACTTAGATGCAAAGATCTCTTGGACGCAAGAAATTTAGACCAACCATCAGAGAGAGATAAACAAGGAAAGGCAGATATGGTTACCGTCTACATGGGCACCACGAGATCTCTTTTTATGGTTGAAAAAATCCACTGGTTCTTTTTTGGACCTTGAGGGTTTTTTTTTTTCGTTAATGCTTAAATGGAATTCTGCTATGGAGTTGGGCATTTTGATGCAAAATATTCGTTTTTCACATGATTCATTACTCAATCCATATGCAAATCAAACTTGTTCAAAGCATTCACTTCAAAGCGTACACCAAAGGGCAACAAATAAAAGAGTATATCTCAAAGCGTAAACCAAGGACAACAAGTATATACTTCAAAATTTTAAGGGGCAAAAGACAAGCACCAAAAGGAGTTGTTGATAGAACGATAAATACTTGCGTACAACTTGAGATAACAAAGATCACTGATTATACCTTGCAAATACAGACCAAGTCCTACTGACAAAAGCCAAAAACTAACTCCCATACTATGTGTAGTGCAGAGTGTTAACTCCGGAAGACAGTCGAATTAAGCAAAGACGCTGTATACCTACTTCAGATAAGAAAGACGCTATACACATTACACAATATATATATATATATATATATCTCTTTGGATAAAAAGACCAAAAACCACCTCTTATGGCTCGTCCTGCTCCTCATCCTGGCAAAGAAAATTTGAAAAGCACCCAAAAGAGCCATCCAGCTGATTTGGGGGACTGACCCTCTTCCGAACAAGCATTTCCACAGTTGGGTACTTCCTCTTGCGCCCACCCCTCGGCCTTGAACGAAACTGTTCATCAGCCTCTTCAAAGTCCCCCTGAAAGCAAAAGCAATATGATACCCCATGCGTGAATGAATTTTTCATAACCATATTAGAGAAAGGCACTTTCCCCCATTAATGAATCAATAACTATATGAAAGTGTTCATTGATCCAAGCAAAAGACTCACGTGCGTGTAAACGTGGCATCCAGTCTTCTCGTGGTTATCTCTCACATGCTTGTATGAAAATCTCGCGCCGCAACCAGAAAAGCTACAGACAAAAGGTTTCTGTTTCAAGTGTGCAGCCTTCACATGTTGATTGAGATTTGATTTCTGCAAATGTAAATATATCCGATAAACACGAATTCTAAGCCAGAAAAAGAGAACTTTAGAATATTTTTTCCAAGTAAAAATAACATTTTCATGTCAAAGCATGAATCTTACAGTTGAGAATGTGTGATCACAACCCTTGTACATGCATTTAATGCTCTCAACTGGACCTTTTTCTTCATGCGTCCGGAGGTGCCTTTTCAGGTTCTTTTTTAGCTGCTTGGTCCCACATACCTCACAAGTTATATGTTGGTGGCACGAATGAATATGTTCCTTGAGGCATTGCTCGTTAGTAAATATTTTCATGCAACCAGGTTCTGCACATACTGCCTCAACTGAGTCCAACTTAACTACAAAAGTAAAAATATAAGATAAGACTATATATGTGCAGATACAGCAAACAAAATTGGAAGCGAGAACTCCATCAGTATCATGGATAAAAAAAAATTAACAAACTAAATCAATCATACAAAAAAGTAACAAAAATTTCCGGGCCTTTATCAGCTATAAGAAACTTTGGGATATTGAAACAACTTACCATGGGAATCCTCATGCTTACGTAGCTTCGATGCAAATCTAAATGCCTTTCCACAACCAGCTTCTTGGCACACATACTGCTTCTCACTTTCAGTGCTAGTGGAGGGGTTATCCCCATTGTGTTGTTCTCTAACATGCCTCTTCATGTTACCTTGGATAGAAAATTCACGTCTGCAGTTCTCAATTGAACACTTAAATAGTTTTCCTTTGTGCCCAAGAAGATGGCGAGTCAAGTGATCCTTTCTTCTGTAACTAGAACGACAATCATCTACTGAACAAACATATGGCCTCTGTGATAAAATTACAAAGACCAGAAACTGTTAAAACAAACAAAAAATTACAAATACCAGAAACTGTTAAAAACAAACGAAACTCATTAATGTGATGACAAACAAAGAGACTAATGTAAAAATGTACTGGCATCAAACCTCAAACTGACAGTAGCGTGATTGAGGCCCTCTTGATGGAGCTTCTCAGGAGGTCGCCCAACCTGATACTGGTCCATTCAAGTCGAAACCATCTCGCATTTTGGAGTTCCTTCTGTGGGATCCAATGCTTCACACCAAAATTTAGGCCCTTTTTTTTTTCTTTTTTTAATCAAATATACTGGCTTCCTGCACAAAGCTATGAGCTATCTATATTCAATTGACATAAAACAAAAGAGAGGCAAAATAAAGAGAGAACCAGCCATCAATACAAGAAAATCAGCCGTAGTTTTTTTAACAAAAAATAGAATAAAAGACAGAAATATCTAAAAAGAGGAAAATGTACACGACAACGTATTAACACCCGAGCTCAAATTCAACATTCGAAACTGCCATGGATCGAGAATTATAGCATAACAATTGATTGATGGGTTACTGACAAAGTAAACACCAATTTCTGATAAAATGCACGTAACGTCCACAAAATAACATCAATATCCATAAACAGTAATCCCCAAAATAGATTGGAACAGAAGCAATCCAAACTACAAAGTTGAGGATCAGGAACAGTTTATATGGCTTCAAGGACAAAAAGACCCCAGTACTGTCAGGGAAATACGTCCACTAATAGTAAAGAAAACCATAATCTTGACATTTAAATGAAAGTAACAAGTAACGTATAACCATTTTATAAGAAAATCTCAAACTACAAAATATGGTGATAAGAAACCCACTAGTGGGAGGTTAAAGAATATTGCAACATGTTCAACCGAAAAGGAAAGAGACCACACAACAAAGGACTATACATATAGTATAGTAAGTAGCAAGTAAGTACCTCGGGAGAATGGCTTTGCATATGTTGCTTCAAATAGGCAGGCTTCTTAAAAGTGACACCGCATTCTTCACAAGTATTTGATCCTTTTACTCCCTCTGTAGCATCGCCTTCCTCCTCGGTTCTCGCCTTGTCCAATTCCTCCTAAACAATAGGAAAACCAAAACAATAAGAAAGAAAGAGAAAACAAAAAGACATATATGCAACCAACCATCCAAATTTCAGAGGAGACCCTCCAAAAAGACTATTACTAAAAGGGTGAGAAAGAGAGAAACTCCCATTTCACAATAACCAAAAAAGAATTGTTTTTTTTTTTTTTTTCAAAGGTATTATAAGTAAAATCATGGATCAATCAGGTTTCCAATCTAATCATTCTGTCATCAAAAGTAAAGCTACCCTTATTTGCCCCTAAGTTATATATTCCAAATTCCCACAAGCTCTAGTTAATTGTTTCTTCTATCATATCAAAGCAAAGGAAATCGGCTAGTGGGTATGATGCATAATAGGCTACCGACCCAGATACCATATCTTCTAATAAAAAATAACTAAACAAAACTAAACTGATAGTAATACTCGTATGATTAAACCAAAGGCGATGGAGGAAGATATAGATACGGACCTTGTGATGAGTGAGGATGTGAGAGGCTATTAGAGATTTCTTGGACCTGCAAATTCCACAGTATTCACAGAAATACCTTCTTATGTCCCTGAACAAGAATATGGGTCTCTCCTCTCCTCCTCCTCCTCCTCCTCCGGCTTCTTTCTCCATTTCGTCGATTGAGTCTGGCACGGTTACGACGGGTACGGCGCCGCGCGAGGAGGAGCTTATGTTATGTGGAGAGGGATCAGTGCGGCGGTGCCCTAGTGGGCTGGGCTTGTAGTTCAATGGGCCTGCCTTTTTGAAAATTCTTGGGTCATTTTTGAATTTATATGGTTAGGTTTTCAAAAATTTGTGAAAACTCCCGTATTTTAAATTTGATTTTGAAAAATCCTGGAATAATTTAGAAAAATACCACTTATAAAAACTATACATCGGAAAATATCATTTTTTTTACTAATTGATGATATACTTAAGATAATCGGTCAAGTTACTTGAGGTAATCGGACTAGTTATCTCAAATAACTATTGATTACCTCTAAGTAACTTGATTAATTACCTTGAGTACCTTTAAAAGATACCAGATTTTAAAAAATTATGGGCGCGTTTGGTACATGATTCGAATCCTATTCTTCAAATCCAGAAACAGCTTTTATATAGAAAGTTGGAAGGATAAATATTTTATCCTTCCAACTTTCTATATAAAAGCTGTTTCTGGATTTGAAGAATAGGATTCGAATCATGTACCAAACGCGCCCTATATTTTTTATATATTTTTAAAAAGTGGTATTTTTCTAAATCAATCGATTTTTCCAACTCATCCAGGATTTTCTAATTTTTTTGGGGCTTATAGAAATATGACCAAATTTTGGGCCTAATTTCAGTAAATGTCCCTTTGTCAAAAGTTATAGCAAAATGTCCGGTATATATGCATATATACCAAGTGTAAAATTTTATATACCAAGTATAAAAAATTATATACCCAGTGCATTTCAAAACAGTAACTAAAATTGGTAGATATGTGTATCTACCAAGTGTAAAAATATATCTACTTGAACATTTAGCTATAAAATTTTAAAAGTGGACATCTAATTAATCAAATTTAAAATTTTGGTCATCCACATAAATTTCTCAATTTTTTTTTAGACTATGGGCTTGGATTTTTGGAAGAAGGCCAAAATTCTTCAGGCTTAGGTGTTAATGGCCCAATGGTTTCAAACTCGAAGATAGAGAAATAGACGGGTTAAGTTATGTTGGCAATTGCCACTTGTTTTAACTAATTAATTAATTAAACATAACCTGTTAAAATATTTACCACTTTTAGTGTGTAGAAAGATAATTCAACATTCATAATTGCAATCAGAATAACACAACTACAATCTTGTTATTCAGTATTTCTTCTTAATATTTTCTCGCTCTTTCTCACGCTTTTCTCAAGCTTCCTAAATATGAGTATGGGTAACCTAATAACTACCTAACAGTTTATAGAGAAGAGGGAAGATGACTTGGAAGGGAGAACATATATTGCTCAATTGAGGGTAAAATAGTCACTTTGTATTAAAAAAAAATGGTAGGAGTCAGCTGAAAATAAAATGGGTGGTGTTACAATTAATTAATTGGCCTAAACATGGCTTTCATTTAATTAATTCGAAACAGACGCACCGTTCTCATTTCTATTAATACTAGCTTAAGGCACGTGCCCATTATTATAATTAACGTTTTCTACCCAAAAAATAAGATATATTAAAACGTAGTACATAAGTAAATTAGTTTTATAACAAAGAGGGATAGATGTAACATATATATCCTAAATATATGCTACAATTCCTTTATATTTGTTTTACAATCCATATATATCTTGTTCATTGTTAAGCTTGAACGCTTCATGTTTTAAGTTCAGAAAAATGGTCACCAAAGAGTCTTCCATGGAGCCATTCATCACCTAACTTCACCAATTCCAAAAACCCAGCATACTTCCAAATAGCTTTACTAGCAGTACACTCGTAAAGAGCATGTGGTAACGATTCACAAGGTGCACTACAATGATGGAACCTGGAATTATCAATAATTTTTTCCTCCTAACTGGGTTGGCCAAGAAGGCAGGGCATTATGGAAGGCTCACCATAGGAAAATACGGATCATAGGAGGAATGTGCAATTTAAGCACTACCATTTCAATAACAAACCCGAAGTTGGGCTAACCTGTTGGACCTTTTCACTTGAGAGTAAATTATATTCGCTCTTAGTAAAGTACACACCTTTGGCTTCATAGTGCCAAATAAGGTGGTCGTCTCGATCGATAATACTAAGAGGGATTGCTTTAATGAGTTCCCTATCCAGAGGAAAAAGTTTCATCAACACGATCATTCCACAAACCAAGTGTTACAATCAAATCTTTGACTATGGTAATCGAATCACCCTGAGATGAGTTTTGATAAATATGAGGTCACGTATTCAATTGCACAATTTGGCATTTAAAAGGTAATACTACTTGTACTATTCCCTACTTATTAAGAGAATAAAATTCAATGCAATTCAATTTATAATGGGATTTATTAGAATAAACTTGCTAATTAAAATGCAATTTTCATATCATATCAAAATAAAAACAATATATTTTTATTGATGTAGTGTAATGGTTCAAAAACATTCAGCACACACAAGCCAAAGCAGAATTTTCAAAACTCAAAAGGGTTTTTAAGTTTATTTAAAAAAAAGAAAAGAAAAAAAAAGGAGGAAGACCTTTTGGGTTTTTGTTATTTATTGTTACTACGCTATCATTTTTGTCTTTCTTTTGAGAAGCTTGAAATTTTTGGGAATCCCATGCATAGTGCAGGTAGAGAGGAAAACCTAAACTAATGACATGCAGTCTATTTGATAAATGTGACTTACACTTGTTTACGATCTTCTGTCTTATTTTATTATCACATTTGTTGTCTCATCCACTCAGAAGTGGACAATTCAGCACAAAATATAATTCTAATTTAACATATTAATTTCTTTTCAAAAGTAATTATTAAAAAATGATGAGTTGTGCACTTTTAAGTGGATAAAATATCAATGACAGCACATAGCCCAATTGACACATCTACTCAAAATTGACACTTGTAACTCAAATTTGACACCATTATATATAAATTAAGCTAACACATCAAAGTATGTCTAAAATATATTAAAATAACAGTCAGAACATAAAGAACATTTATTGTGCCATATTTATGTGGTTTAAACACAAAATCGATTCATTTATTTAAACAAGTTACGCTAATGACATTCTGAACTAGTGTAACCCAAAATTCACTCATTTATTATTCATGTTATACATATCAACTTAAATTGACAAAAAAAAAATAAAAAATAAAACTCACTCAAACTCGTTTACTCCATGACCTGTTGGAAATTACCATTTATTTATTTCGTGTTGGAAATTACCGGCCTTAATGGAAAGATATAAAGGTCGGTTCCTAGTCAATAGCAATATCACTTTGAAACCAAAAACCAATTTGAAGCATTTATAGCTTCTAGCATTAGATTGCTTTCTGGGAACAACTGGTATAAGATCTAATACTATGAACAGATTTTAAATACTTGGGCGTATTTCATCGAATATTTTCCGACTAGATGACTAAGTTAATACCAGAACGGAAGTAAACTTGCCTTCACAGCAAGAAGAAACAACGATAGCCATTTCCTGTCCAATAAAATTTATTACCAGTATACATCAAGCTTAGACGAAATCAGAATTGAAGTCACAGAAGATGAGAGTAACCACATAGTTCTATAGGAAAACAAAGCATTAATTAGTGTTCTTCCTACTCTGCTGGACTTATAATTTACATTAAAGTAAGAAAACTATGGGGAAGAAAAAAAATTGGAATATTTGAAAAAAATGTGCTAACGAAAATGGAAGAGGGGAAATTGTCCCTCGGCTATCTGGAACAAAGATCAGAAAAATTGAAAATGATGAATTCATACGGTATGTTCCTATGGTGTGGACCTTTCTCTTTCCGTCACTTGGTTCTTGTAATGACTCTTTGGGTGAGATCTACAAGTGCCCTCCTTGATCGTTTTACATCTTCATCATCGCTCTCGGGGAGAGACTCGATGGCCTCTGCAGCAAGGTTTGCGTGCTTTATTGCTAGTTCCCTTGCCTTTTGTATGCCACGACTCTTTCCAAGGTACTCAAGAGCCTGTGAAATCAGAAGTACTAGGTTTCGTAAATGGAATACACACTCAAATTGTAATACCATTGTTGCAAGCATAAGAAAAATCTTAAAAGAAGGCGTCAATGTGTCAATGCTAGAGAAACTCGGAGAAGTCGTCAAATATGAGAAAATAAAATCAAATACATGAGGTAATGCACACCAGAAAAGCAAATTATACATACAACACTTGAGACTATAAGAACTTACCACATCGACATTTGTAGGGTTGTCGAAGCCTTGCTTAACCACTGCACGCAACTGCGGAAACTCTTCCATGGCAAACAATATTGGAGCCGTCACAATGCCCTACATAATTTTGATAATGTTACATACAAACATGGGGAAAAAATGCTAAGTTAACTAATATCATGCACACTCATCTAATATGATACTTCTAGCACATGAAACTAGTTTTTTAGCATCACTGGAAAGAAAATCTAAAAGTTGTTATCTACAATCTCAACAAAAAGACAGCCACGACAAAATAGTCTCCTCGAAGTTAGAATAACGATGATCCTTATGACATAGAAACCAAGTATTATGACTGATATCTAGAATACAGCGGAGTACATAAGCACTAAAATTTTCTTGTCAACTCGTTCAAAATTGTTTTATTGTCACTTTAGTGGGAGTTGTGCTGCATTCAAAACCAGAAAAAGGGATAGCAAGGACTCCACTATATATAGGCTATGAGCAAGTAAGCATTACAGTATGATTACACAAGATTCTGGGCTTTTTTTTTCCCCCCTTCTTCTACCATTTATGCTGCTTGTGTAAGATTGGAGCCATACAATGTCTAGATTGTCAGTACCTCTACCAGATGGAACTTGTTAGCCGCTAATGAGTAGTGTCATATAGTTCTTAAAAAAAGACAAAAAAAAAAAGAAAAAAAAAAAGAAAGTAATCTCACGAAGACTAATGTCAATGAAGAACAAACGTGTACACACCAGTGAAATTTAGACGCGAATTTTCTAATTGCTGTAGCAGTAGGATTTTATACTTCAGAATTAATAATTGCTACTTACACCTATGATTTGCATGGAACTGTTTATCTAGAACTCTGGGGTGGGCGGGATAATTGAATGTTTAATAATTACTTGCTGTAAATGTCATTTTTGCCTATATTTCATAATAGGTACAAATGAATTCCTGTAAATAACTAAAATATGAATTATGTATGATAAGTGTTATTCAATATGCTTTCATAACTTTTTCGAAACTCAACTCTTTCTTGTATTCAAACAAGGATATATCACATCAAAAGATGACTTACATGACGGATATCAGATAGTGAGCCCTTCCCGAGGGAAGCCGCTGTGCCAGTGAAATCAAGAACATCATCTATTAATTGATATGCCAACCCCTGTACAAATATAAAGAAATATGTCAGTTAAGATTATAGATAAGGCAAATATGATGCAAGAAGGCATATGTCACTGAAAGGGAATAACTGCAAAGATTTCTTCACCCTATAACATTATAGTTCGAATATTACAAGTTTCGGCCTTCCAAAAATTGTCACTTATGATGATAATGCTACAGACAAGTGCCGCTGAAAATTTAACTGGGAATAAAAACTTTATTTGAAGCAGATTTGACAGGTATTCTGAAAAGAGCAGAGACAAACGTCAACAAAGATTATTATCCATGTGATAGGTATCATTGTTTCAGCGCAGAGAGAGATTTGTTATAAGGATATTAGTCATCCATTCATATCACTGAAATTTGAGGACAATAGTTTCAATTACCATAACCTCATATTAACACAACAGTTCAGTTTGCTAGTTGCCTTATTGCATAGTCTCAAACTAATTAACAACTTTTGAAGGCATTCACTTGTTCAACTAGACCAGAATGAAACATTGGGTTAAGTTTCTCGACATCTAAGGGAAAGTTTCATGTAGTTGTCTTCTCATCACTTATATCTTAGTAGATGCTTCTGTTTGATGGACATGAACAATAAACTCACCTAACACCCCATTGCAACACCACATATCAGAGAAGAAAAAATTTTGTTTTGTTTTTCTTCTTCTTCTTCTTCTTCTTCTTCTTAATTTTTTTTTTTTTAATAAAAAAAAAGAAGAAGAAGATAGAAAGGAAGGAAGGAAGAAAAACACAACAGGATGAACTTTTTCCAAAGTCACAATAAAAAGAATTCCAAGAGCTCACAAACCAGATTTTTGCCATACTCGTACGCTAAGATTGCAACTTCTGTAGTTTGTCCAGCAAGGACAGCAACTGCCTTGCAACTGTTTGAAATCAATGACGCAGTTTTGTAGTACGTCTTTTGCATATAATATTCCATACTGCATAAAAATAAAGAATAAGAAGATACTTTTAACATAAGAATGGAAATTATAATATCATTAAAATGCCAAACATCATGCCAAGAGCTCTCTTAGTTAATGAACTGAGAATTAAGAATTGACTCTGATGGTCCCGATATAACTGTAAGTATTTGATATTGTGATATAATTAACAATGAAGTAATTGGGATATAATTGACAATGAAGTCACAAGAAATAAGTAACAAAAATTTTGAAATACAGAATGACACAAATGGGTAGTTTCGTAAGCAGCTAGTTTGACGATCTATATATACTTGACTGTCCAGCGTAAAGACCATACTTGACTGTCTAGCGTAAAGACCAGATAGAAAACTGAAAGCCTTGTGGCTTCAACTGAAACTACAGGACTTCACATAGTTTGCTCAATATGATAATCAGTAAAAGCACAAGAAATACAAAAAGTTGTGTGGTTTCAACTAAAACAAGCGACCTCACGTGGTTTGCTCAATATACCTTTTGCAGGAAGCACTGGAAAATGGAGTCAAATTGGAACTTAGAAACAAGCTCAATGAGCCATTTTGCTTATAAAGATGATGTAACAATAGAACTGCAAGTTCTACTCTTATAATATATGCACCGCTCTCCGCTAATCACTAATTCATAATTTAAAATCAGAAAGAAAATCAGTCTTTCCATTGAGATGGTTACTTGCTGTCTACAATCACAACTATAATCTAAACTAAAAGTTGAAATTATTAGAAGTGATAAAGGCACAAAATATTTTACTATTTGGCAAATAGTAAAAGACTAGTATTCTACGAAGATTTCATAACTAAAATCATATCTCATCTCATTCCTCACTTCAGTAAATCGACTGGTGGAAGTCAATCTTATTGCACTACGATACTTTCCAATCCAAATGCTTTCCATTCTGATATCTTCCTGTTACCAGTCCCATTTATTATTATATTTTTCATGATGTTGGCAATTCTAACAGCTTAACTTGAATCGGTTGTACCTTATAGCCCAATTCAAGGTTAACCTAGTATTGATTTTGAGTAGTCAGAGGGAAAAAAAGATAAACAAAAAAAAAAACCTCAGCGGAACAAACGCATCTATTGGACCTAGGGAGAAGGTTATTTACATAAAACAGTCAAGTACTTGACATAATTAGCCCTTTGAAGCCAGATCTAGTTATCAATTTGATTGAGTTGCTTTCACAGCATGTGATGCAAAAAGTAAAAGAAACATAAAAATTTAACAAAAGCATTGAACCTTTGTACCTACAACGTTGATCAGATGTACTTGTCATTTGCATGGTTTCACCTGTCACAAGATTTTCTACCACTGTTGCTATTAATGTTGTAACCTACAAAGAGAGATACAAATGAGACCTTTAAAACAATCATGAAAAATATATGCACTTCTGTGCCAATACTCAATTCACCATAATACTTACATATAGACATACCTCATGGTTTTTTAACGCTGCAAGTGCAACACAAGCTCGAGAAAGCATAAAATCTCCTGCTAACACTGATACCTGCATTATAATGACAGGAGGGGAGCAACTATATCATTAAGCTACAGGCAGCACACCCACACACATCTACTATATGTTTAAGCTATAACCAACCTTCTAACTTCAACCGAAGCATAAGTAACAGAAATTTTGACTACAGAATGGTTCTGTTTTCTAATACTGAACATAAGATTATTTTGTGCATGGTAAATTTTGAAGGTTCAATAATAGAGAGAAACTTGATCAGCAAGGCCATATGCCACATGAATAAGGAGAGAGAAACAAGAAGACGATCAAGAATATATCTTAGCTTAGAAGCATTAATGCAGTTAATTTTGATGATATTCTACAGAACAACTTAGCAAGCAACCTAAAAGGCAGAAAAGGTCACAAGTAAACAACATAAGATTCTTTCGTGCAGACCTAGAAGGTAAACTCATCAAATTGAGAATCTGTTAGCTCCCATGTCCTAAATTGTCATACAAAGACCACAAATAACCAACCATTATCCACATCTCCATAGTCGCAAAAAAAAAAGCTACTAAAGTATCTTGAAAGACTACTACTAGGGAACAAGCTCAACTTCAGGAAAACAGACTTCTGTTTATACATAAATATAGATATATACATATATACACTATGCATATAAATTCTTGTTGATAAACATTCTTAAGAAAGGACAAAACATGCTTAAATTTCAAAGGAAAAATAAAATCAAACATAATACAAAGGACACAAATATAGTACAAAGAGAAAAGGACACTCAATTTACAACAAAAGAATGAAGTCCATACCTTATTTCCCATTACAAAATTCAACGAACCAATACCACGTCTAGTTTCTGCATCATCTAGGACATCATCATGCAGAAGGCTTGCCACCTAAGACAAAAATATAGGTATATTAACATAGCAATATGAAAAGATTTTCCTTCAAAGCGAAAACAGATCAAGCTTTCAAATGGAAATTGGAAAGCCCACAAGATGATCACTTCAAGCTTTACCAAGCACCTATGGAAAGCAACTCATGGTTCACATACAGCCTCATAAGAAAAGCTTTCCAATATCATCTCTTTTTGCCATTATCACTACATAAGGACAAAGTACGCTGAATATGTGCTATGCACAAAATTACATCTCATTTTTCAACCACTTCATAAATCATTGGGACATATTTAAGTCCTTTATGAAAAATGCAAAAGTAACGCTTAAAGGAGGTGTTGTGCAATCAAAGAGACTATAAAGTTGCATGCCTTAACTGACTTTCATCAATACAATACCGATTCGAGTAAGCTTCATTAAAAGAAACTTTAGGAGATATTCAACTTATGCTTGCACCAAAGGAAAATGAAGGGCAAGCTAGAAGTATTTTAAAAATTCAATAAAATTTAAATAAGCTGTTTTAAATAAACTTGGAGAAATGTCTAATCGATGCTTGGCTCAACAGGAAAAAAACCAAGCAACATATAAAAGGTAATGTTAAAGGTGGTATTGTCTATCAAAGAGACCATAAAGTTGCATGCCTTAGCTGACTTTCATAAATTCAAGACCAAATCAAATAAGCTTCATTAAAAGAAGTCTAAGAGATACTAACCTATGCTTGGGTGAAAATATATAATCAAGAAAAATACACAAGTTATAGTCAAATGATGCAACGTAAGAATTACAAAATGAATGAATCTTTGGAGCATTCTTAGCAACCATTTGATTATTCACCCTTCTTGAGTCAAAGAACAATAAATTAGTTTAAAGGATGATCTCCTTCCAATTTCAATTAAGCAGGTAGGAAAAAATATGGTTGCTCCAGGGTGAAAGCTTATATTAGCTTATTATGAACCTTTCTATGTTCATGCAACAACTCATACACATCTGTACTTCTCGGGTTCAAAAGAGCAGATATGTCACTTAACATGTTTCATAAAAGATTAACAAAATCCTTAAGAACTCACATGGATCATCTCTGTTATTTCCGCAATAGATTGCTGCCTTGTACGTAATTCTGTTGTTAAAGTATCTCCTAGCCCTTTAGAAGGCTCAGGTACAGCAAAATTTAGCGCTGTTGACATCAACAATAAAACCTGCATAATAAAAACTGATGTAACATAAATGATATGGGTATGAACAAGTAATCATAAATTAAGAAAAACATACAGGAAAAATAGTTTACTGACTCTGCAATCTGATATAAACTCAATATTAGAAAAGAAAAACAGAGCAACAGAAACACCTAAATCCACAACCTATCAAATTTATGATAAAGCATCACATGGAGTTGATACATGCAGTTTTCAACATGGTTTTACCCTTTTCTTTTCCTTTCATGAGAATATCATACTCAAATTTATATGAATTTACTGTAGATCAATAATATGGCTGGATTTGAGGTTTCCAAGCCATGTTAGATGTATCATGCAAACACATAATACAAGTTTCGAGGTGCCAGGTGAATGATCAGCAACTTCATAACATGAGACGCAAGCCTTGAGACATTTACAGCTAAAGGAAATTATGGCCCTCCCAAGCCTTTGAATCCATAATAGCAGTACTAGTTATGAAGAACAAGCAAAAATACGAGTAGAAGGCACACATGGACCCTTAGTGACATCGTATTTCACAGTGTTGGTGCCAGAAAAGACAGAAGCAAAGGACGATCTCTAAAACAAAACAATATTCGTATGAAACAAAACAGATATTGCTACAGCATCATAGAGAAATCATCCATTTATGCTAATGAGAACATATTTCTACAACAAATTTTAACATCGTGTATGAAAGGGTAAAAATCCTAATGGCATGTACTGTTTACCGTCGGACGAAATCTTTTTCCCTCCACCCCCATTTTGAAAAAGTACTCAGCAGCTGAAGCAAGCTTGGGGACCTACATGAAATCAAATCAGAAAAACCTTTCATCCGAATCTAATCAAAACCAGAACTTCATCCTAACCAACACGAAAAGAACATAAATTATTCCCTCCGAACATTATTCAGCCAAATGACTATTAGAAAGCAAAACAATATACCTCAGCAACTACCATTTCCCGCAACCTATTAGCAACAAGTGACAGTTCATCAGCGACAAGCGAAAACGGGTCTAATTGTTCCTGAAAATCAAATTCTCAACATCACAATGGTGTAATTAAACAACAAAACAAGATCAAAAACTAAAGAAAACCCAATACTCCACCTCAACTAAGGAGCTACTCTGGTGATGAATATGGAATCTAGAGCCATTAAAAGCAGGCAAACCCCAGTAATAAGTCTCTCCCAAACCGCCAAAAACCTACTAATCCAAACCAAACAAAACCCATGAAAACAAAACCTTGATTGTTTCCAAAAATCAGTGAATCTATTACTCAGCAAAAATAATAACCTTCTGGGTAGAGTCTCGAGGACATTGAGGACTGGCCTGAGAGTACTCGGGTCGGTGCGATATGAACCAACGAGAGAATCCATTGAAGCTGGTTCTGGGAATCCGACGAAACCCCCGAGAAAATAACATCTTGCCCAATAAAAACTTAGCGGCGAGGTTCGAAAGTGGAGGGTTTTTGGAGCCGAAAGACTGTAGATTTTGGAGGGTTTTTGGGGCAGTCAAATGGGATGAACGTAGCCGACTTTGGTTTTACCGTGTATAATTATATGCAGTAGGCTTACATCTGATTACGATGGCGAAGCTCGGCAACGACCCATGAATGAGGGAGACTTTACATCCTTTATTTATTTATTTTTTTCTCTTTTATTTTTTTTTTATCAGCCATTATTGATTGATAACCATTTTTTTTTCATTATTTCCTTTTAGAGGGGACACAAACTATATTACTTTATACATGTACATAAATGAGTTTTTGTTTTTTTTTATAACGAAAAAGGGAGGAGGGGGCGAACAGCGTGGCAATCTTACCTGGACGTGACCATAGGAGCTCCAACCCCGTTTAAGAATGTTCCCCAAGACCCTTTCGACCAGGTCGCCACCAATCTTACCTGGGCGTGACCATAGGAGCTCCAACCCCGTTTAAGAATGTTCCCCAAGACCCTTTCGATCAGGTCGCCACCACTGGGCGGTAGAGTGAGTCACTTGAACCCTATCCGAACAACTAGCAAGAACGGCACCCTGGGACAGAGACCGGAGGCATGGGCTGGCAGGTAGGTACCCTCACATTTAATACTCCCGAAGGAGTCACCTAGTTCGAACCTGCGACCTCCAACACCCACGATAACAGGGCTGCCACTAAACCACATGTTCGGTGGTAGTACATAAATGAGTTTATATAGTATGATATGATATTGCATAATTTACCTAAATACGGAATCATGAGGCTTAGTATGATATGGATTGGTATAATCTGGAAGGGTCAACAAAATATCTGTCTAGTACAATGTGACTTGACTTAAACATAAGAGGACTAAAACTAGTTTAACCCAACTAAACCGAATCCGACTCTTATTTAGTCACTGCTCGGTTTGATCAAGTTTTGTTTGTTCAAGCCTGATATGTATACACAACTGAGATCTCTCATTTTCAGTTCGACTTATTCTAATACATGTTTACCTCTAAACTTGAACTCGAACTCAACCAAGCAAGAGAGTAATTCGAACTAGGATTATTGGAGGGGAAAAAAATTGTGAAGAAAAAGTCGAGGGATTATTTTCCTAAAATTTTATACAAATTTATTTTGAGACTTTGGCTTTATTAATTAATTTGCCAAAATTCTATATACTGAAAAATGAACGCCTCATTTTCTCCTCTCTTAGTAAGCTGTGTCTCCCTTATCGGGGAGATGAATCTTCTCTCTTCTCGGTATGAGTTTTTTCTCATTCTATTTGTTCTTGATTTTATTTCCCAATAATCCTTCTGTTTTATGAAGACAGCTATCTACCTAAATACAAATTTATGAGATTTATAGTGCTTTCAGTACAGCCATATGTAGATCTGTGATGTTTTCAGTTGTACTTTAGGTTTTTTTTATTTTTGTTACTAGTATGGTTATTTTTCATATCTGTATTATTTTTAATTCACATCTAGAGATGTTATTTTTTATTATTTATTTGTGTATTTTGTTGGTATTCTTCTATATTTAAAGCTTTCGAATGCCAGATTTGGAAGATTTTGTGTGGTATTTACTTATGGACGCTGTGAACAGAGGACTGTTGTGACATTTACTGATAAATGTCTTGAAAGAGTTTTTCCTAATGGCTCCATAGGTTTGCTTTGAGTTTTTATTTGAAAGTAAAAAGTGGTATGTTGCAATCGTTTTTATTATAATAAGCTTAGGCCCTTAGTGGAGTTGGGATGAAATTAGTTTGTATGTTTCTCTTAGAAAAATGACATCGAGTCTCACTCTTTTTCTTTTTTTTTTTAATTTCTATCCTTTTTCGTGTCTGAATTGAATTCAAACAAGAGAAAATAGAATATAACTTCAAAAAAAAATTCTTTTTCTTCCCCTCCAAAAACTCAAGTTCCAAATAAGGTCTAAATCATATGCATACCGCATGAAACCTTTTGATGACGAGCTCCCTGTTCATAATTTTTTTGCTAGTCCAGGTATGTGGAACTATGACCTCATTCGACAATACTTTTTCTGTGTGGATTGGGACGATATTGTCTCGATACACTTGGGATTTAGTTTGGCGCTACGTAAAAATGGGGAGTACTACTCGGTAAAGTCTGGATACCACGTTGCACTCGATGATCATATTTGCCACTAGTAGTTCCTCTTCTACTGTCGACTCCAAGAGATGGTGGAACCGAGTTTGGAATTGCAACATGATTCCCCCTAAGGTGAAGATTTTGGTTTGGCGGTTGTTTTATCAACTGCTGACATCCTTGTTATGTTGTCGCGTCATCTTCCTAAGAGTATATTTGAACTGGTTCGTATTGTTTTATGGGCTTTTATGGAATCGCCGGAACAACATGCTCTTTAGTCATGATATATATATATATATATATTGTGAGATGCCATTGCTCTTGTCGACTGGGCTCAGTGCTTTCTATCTGAACCCTCCAACCAGCGTCGGGTTGTCTGAAACTGAACGTAGATGCAGCAGTTCTTGAAGGAGAGAATGCTATTGGTATTTCGTGGAACAATCCGAGACCATGATGGTAGAGTGTTGGTCTGTTGGGCCCCGAAGATTGTCGGTGGTTTTGATGTGCTTTCGGCTGAACTAATTAAATGGCAATTCGGGAAGGTCCCGTCTGGCTATTGAATTTGGTTGTCCCTTGCTTGCATGAGATTTACTCGAATTCTTTTTTACTTTGCTTGCTGTGAATGCGACATCTTTGGCCTCAAGTCTTTTGTAACCTCAAAATTTTACAAGCCGGATTCATGTACGCTATAACTGTATTTGTTGTTACTTTACTAATTAGTCTGAAAGATAAATGCTCCCTTAGTTCATAAATTTAACTTGTGAATTAATTTTCCCCAAAATCAAATTAATTGGAGCTCAAAGAATTATTAACTAGAATAATGTTGCTATAAAAATGAAATTATAGAGTTATTCGCTTTGGGCAACAATATGTATATAGATAATATACACATTTGTGTATGCAGTCGCATATTTTGACGTGGTCATGACTGAGATAAACTCTTGAAATTAATATGGTATAGAGTACATAGAAAAGACAAGATGTGATTGGACCTTAGTGTTTTGCAACAGTGCTAAGAAGGGAAAGAGTTTAACACTGAATTCTTAGAAATGTTTGAGTTGTACACATGTGAATAAGTGGCAAGCAAGGAATGACTTACTTTCATGGTGGCAAACAACGGTGGAATTTGGAAAGACTTAACGAATTAAGTTTTTTCTATGAACTTGAGGACGTCTTTCACCCGTACATTAGTAGTTGAATACAAGTGAACTTCCAACATGTATAATCAAAGCAATGGAAGAGTTCTGTAATCTATTATCACCACCATTACTTCATGGTAGAAACTAACTAAAAAGTATTTCGGGAATAGAAACTACAACAATAAATAAGGAGCAAGTTAAGCCAAAATCGGTCCAACCCATAGAAAGAAAGACAAGTTGAGCTTTATTTCACTTGAAAAGAGAAATTAGTTTATTCTCTTTAGTATTAGACTAAGATATATTAGTCATGAATTGGATTCTAGATAGTGGCTTACTATTTTTTCTTCCACAGTTTAGTTAAGAAGTAAGGGAAACAGAGGAATAAGGATGATAAACTAAGTAAAATTTAGGAGAACACTCACGTCTTCCCTTGGAATATGTAATATCTTCAAAAGTATTGACAAGTAGTTACACACATATAAAGGGTTGCATGGCTGGGAAGGGAATTGATTGGACCATTAGAATGTTTTGGTGAAACGTGATAATGTTTTGGTCAAGGTTGAAAAGAACTAAGTTGGATCCCCTGATTAAAATTGTATCATTTTGATATCTTAATAATTTAAGGTACAAGTTAGTTATACATATATACCAACAATTAAGCTTATGGTTTTTCCTAATATACTATGTTGGGATAGTATAAGTTGTAAGCATTTTTTTAATAAAAAGCAAGGGGGATAATAATTGATATTGGAAGATAGAATTACCGTTGGGAAATTTAGGTGGTGTAATTGTATTGCTAAATTTTAGAAAGCAACCGAAGCTGTGTGTAGTTGAACTATGTACTTTTATATATGTAGTTACAGTATAAGCTATATATGATAGATATAGAAAATAACTCCTTTAGTTACTTATGTTGGGTTTAGCGATCTAGCTTCTATAATTTGATAATTTTTAGTAATAAGTTATATGATATAATTAAAGGGTTGGTTGAGAAAGAATCAAGTACTATTCTTCTAGTAAATCAAACTCACTTGGAATTAAGTTATTGGAATTTTTCCAGAAGAGAATAAGGGAATAATAATTTACGGGAACTCTTTTTAGTGTTAATAATATGTGAGATTAATTAAGCTCCAATTAATGGGAAATTAATCTGTTTAATCAGAGTCAAAAGTTGCGGGGAGAAGTTATTGAGGAACTATTTGCAGAAAAATTGTGAAAGGAGTCGCAAACAATAAAGTAGAATGTTCATTTACAGCACAAGTGTTATTTGATGTGAAAATTACTTCACTTAATTTGCTTTATATCTGTGAAATGCCATGATTCCATATATTCCTTGCTGTATCATGCTAGTGATTATTGAACAATCTAATTTGACGATTAGTAGTGATGCAAGCTTTACAGTTACGAGAGACGATTTTTCTATATATCCTTTGTTTCCCCAAAGTGATTAATTGTTATAGAAAAATGCTATGAGCATGAGTACTGAAAGCATACAAAATATAGCTGTCATAAAGTATGATATTTTGGCATGGTAAACATGATAGAATGGTATTGTAGTCCGTAAGAGGACTAATGAGAATACAATGCAGGTCTAGGACCCAATGAACAAGCTCATATGGCCAGAAATCCCTTGAGCCTCGGCCAAAGCAAGACAAGGTTAGCCATAAAGTCCTACTAGGCACTATTGTGATGATGATATAGATGAGACTATTGTGATAAAGAGCTTGAGCTGGCAGCAGTACCAAGGGCCCTAATACATGGCATGTGCACATGCATTGATATTTTCTTGCATAATCTAAATTATTGTGATAGTGCTACATTGCAAAGTAATATATGTTTTTAGTAAAAGCTAGCAGTACACGTTCAGTTAGCAAACATTCTACTGAGCTTCAAGCTCATTAGTTTACCTTGTGACGTAGGTAAAGGAAAAGTTAAAATAGGGGATTAAGCAGAGTAGCTGAGCCAGCATGTCCTATACATATAGCTGAATATGTTTAGAAACGTATTCTGACTTATCTTCTGAACAATTAAGTTATAATAGTAGTGTAGGAAAAAGCTTGCTAAAATTTTAAAATAAAAAATGCACTATATCCGTACATCTCCTAAATTAGGATTACCTGCCGAGAAATAATATTTCACTTTCACACACACATTAGAATGTAAAATATACAGTAATAATACTAGAAGGGGAGTCAAATAATTAATTAATTAATATTTATTGTTACGGCGAGGATCACTATATTACCACATGATCAAGTGGCTAATTGGGTAATCAAGTCCCTAAACTCCTCATCGGTGGTCTTAAGCATCGATGGCAGAGGCATCTGCACACCCAACCCCCTCCTGGCGAGCTCCATGTGCCTCGGCTTGATCCTCTTCTCCAGGCTGAAGGCGAAGAACTGCGGGAACTCCTTGAGCTCCTCCACCCTCCTCCCCATCTCCCCCGCCAGGTACTCCCACTTGGGCCTGAAGTTGTTCTCGATGCTGAACGTGAGCAGCGACGGGCACCGCACCACCATCGCCGCCGCCTCCTCCGCCGAGACCCCCATGCCCTCGATGAACCTCAGCTTCGGGATCAGCGTCCGCTCCACGCTCGAGACCAGCAGGACGGCGTCGCTGTAGGCCAGGGCCTCCGGGTCGCGGAACCCGAGGCGGCGGAGGTAGAGGAGGGCGGGCCGGAGCTGGTCCCGGGCGCTGCAGGCGAGGAGCCTGGGGCACTTGTTGATGACCCTCCGGAGGTCGCGGTCGGGGACGCGGAGGTCGGCGGCGAGGAAGTCGAAGACCGGGGCGAGGTCGGCGGAGACGTCGGCGGTGAGGACCCTGGGGCACATGCCGAAGATCTTGGGGAGGTCGCGGTGGCGGAGGCCCCTGGAGCGGAGGAAGGAGACGACGGAGTGGACGGAGGCGAGGGTGGCGGAGTGGAGGTCCGGGTTGAGGGAGAGGGCCCTGCCCGAGTCGACCCCCATGACCTCGAGGCAGAGGATCTTCTCCTTGATCTGGAGGGAGAGGTTGGAGGACTGGGTTTGGGGGTAGAGAGGGTGCTTGTGGAGGACGCTCTTGGGTTGTTTCGGGGGTGGAGTTAAGGGGGTGTTTGGGCGCTGGGAATTTGGGAGAGAAAATGACGATGATGATGATGGTTGTTTTGGAGAAGAAGAAGAAGAAGAAGAAGAAGAAGAAGAAAAGTAGAGAGATGAGGATTGAAGTGAAGTGGCTACTGAAGTTCTCATGGTGGGTTTAGTTCTTGGAGCGAAAATTGTTTTTTCTTTTTTCTTTTTTTTTTTGGAGGGGGAAGTGATGGTTGGGATTTAATATGTTGTGGGAGATGACACGTGGGCAATATGGTTGAACCTGATTGGTTGAGGTTGGATTTCGTTAGATTGATGTGGGTGAAATGAAATGTTAAACGAACTGGGTTGGCCACGTCAGCATTACACCACATCCGTTTGAAGTTGGCCACGTCAGCGTTAAAAAAAAAAAAAAAAAAACCCTTCACTTAATTGAAGTGGGTTAAATAAGTCGCCAATTTTCTGGACAGTTTGTTAAAATGTGGGTTTAGTTGACTGGATTACAATAATTACATTACTCGAGTACAAAGGCCGAGGTTCATTCTTTCGGGGAAAAAATTTGAGAGGTTGATATTCTCGTTAATAAAAATGTGATTTAACATACTAGCCAAATCGAACTATGAGCACTCTGTTATTTTCCTAAAAAAGAAACAGCGTGTTAGTGCTATTTGACCAGCAACTCAATTTTCTAGTTGAGATTTGGAGCAAAACCTCAACCCACGTAATAACCACTAAATTTGCCCATTACGCATCCTAATCAGTTTTAGTTAGAACTTGAAGTTTTTACTTTTACATTAGGTTACGTAAACAGTATGCAAGTTGCACATTTTAAAGTTTGAATTGTACCCATTTAAGTGGCAAAATTTTGTGTCAAGAAACTACCATGTAAACTGCTGTATAAGTTCTTCACGTAGAAATGTGTAACGTGACAATCCCAATCATTAGTTTTTACTTGGCCCAGTCCTCAAGCCAGCCGAAGTCTAGAAGCAAGAAAGAGCTCATTCTCGATTGCATAATCAAGAGATCAAGTAAGTGTTTTCTAGGATAATCACACTCCCACACTTAAGTGGGTCGCTGAAGATTAGGTCATTTTCTGAAAATGAACAATTTAGGAGGATCCGACAGGCTATAAAAAACTGAGTTAGGACACTTCTTTCGGTTTTTGGTGTCTCTTCAATCACGACGATTAATGCTACAAGACCAACTCAGAAGGGCAAAGACTCTGAAACCAGAAAAGTATTAGAGCATGAAAAGTAAAAGAAGTGGGAAGGGTTAAAGCTCTGTTTCACTTGATTGTTGCGATCCCGACAGTTGTTCTTGTCTTGAGCTTTCACTACTCCAACAAGACTCTCTCAGTTCTGGTACTTAGTTCGCGGGAGGCCTAATTCAAGGAGTGTATACATATGTATGATAGATATTATAGATAATTAAAAGGGTTAATCACCATGGCTCCGTAAATTAGTGAGAAAGTCTCATATTGGTCCCTAAATTCAAAATTTGATTCTAGTCCTCTTAACATTAAAATTGTTCTCCATCAGTCCCCAAAGAAAGACTTATTCCGTTAAAAGATAGCAGCACATCAGTAATTTGTTACAGGAATTACCATTATTGTGGTCCTCAAAACTTTGAAAAAAAAAAATACCGTTTAATACTTTTCTGTTAAAAAATTTAATGAAACATTTTAAGAAAGACTAACGGATAACAAATTTAAGAGTTTTCGGTCCATCAGAATTACCACTACAAGGGATGCCAAATTTACCAATAGTCAATACGATACCAGCTCAAATGCAACAACAAACAATCCCATATCATGAAGAAGAAACAAGGAAAAGACACTTAAACTCAATCTCCTATTATTGACGTTATTAGCAATCCAAGACAATATCTGGAAAAACAAAACTGCGGCATTAAAACTGTTCAATTGTTCTTTATCGGAGATTCTAAGTCAGTCACATAAACCTGGCTAAATAATAGGTGAAACATAATAATTCATCCAAAAGAAAAACAGTATATCTTAAGTTTATCTGCATGAGGCATCTAAGACTCGTTAAACACATAACTTACGTTACCATGAAGAGAATAAAGACTCGAAAACTGCCTGAACTTTCGCAGCAGCAGCTCCTCCAGCTGCAACTAGCCAATTCCGAATTCACATTCTGATCCTACAAAGGTACAACCCAAAGGATTAGATGGAAAAGATACTCAAAAAGCTGTGAGTATCAAGAACAACAGAAGACTTTAGCATTATCAAAGGCTGATTGATTGATTGCTTAATTTTTCCAAGCTGACAGTCTGACAGTGCTTTTACATGTTATACACTAATACTTTCCTCTTTTCTATAGCAGCCGCAGCGATAATTGCTCCATTCTTATCAAACAGAGACAACATAAATAACTAACCAGTACCTGGAGGTAGCCCCATGTTCAAAATCAACAGTCAATGTTGCCCTTGGCTTCTGCTAATAGAATGGTGGTGAAGGAGCTTTTGACTCGGAGCTTGGTGATCATCCTACAAGTAATAATTAAACTTAAACGCATATAGTACAAAAGAAAAGATATCGTCAAACTCTTACGTGCCGGAGGAGGACAAAGTGAGTCGGAACATAAATGTGAATCATCAGCATTAGTATAATCTATATTTGTGAAACACACAACAAATTACAAGATAACGAATGCAAGTACTAGAAGGAAGACTAGTTCTCCCTTCTGCACGCTACGAAAGAAAGTCACATCAACCGAGCGGCCATAAAAGAAAATAAGAAAGCTCTTAACTACTTCCCTACTTTTATAACCTGCCTAAATAAATACAGAACAATTAAACAGCACTGCCTACGTTTCTAGTGAAAATAATGTGATGTCTTACTCAATGATTTCAATTAGACAACTGTCTTATTCAAAGATGAATAACACCAGAAAAAATCATTGATTAGTATACTAATACAGAACTCTGCATTTGCATCCACCTTGGCGACTCCACTGCAAGAAGTCTATACAAAAATAACACAATATCCAAAAATCCTCTTTTATGTAAAATTAGGAACCACAGTTAACATCCAGAAGTTGGAGTTGCTACCGTCTAAGGCTCCAACCACAAGATATACTTTGCAGATCCATTGATTTATAAGCTGTTAGTCCTAACTTTTCATTCACCTTAGTAACATGCAAAATTAAATAAAGAAATAAATGAGAAAATTGAATGAGGTGCAGGTGCCTAAGAAGTAACATGCAAAGAAACCAAAACTTATGCTTCCAAAACTCCATTCCCTTCAACTTAACAGGGAAAAGGAAAGATGGAAAATAACATTATAAATAACAAAGAAAGACCTTGTAAAGAGATGCTGCTGATTCGGACTGCACTGTCTGGATTGCGACAGGCCCCAGTGATCGAAGGGCATCCAGGGCATCTAAAGTTAGCTGCCACCCGCAAAGTGCAATAGCATCAGCACTGGTGCCAGACCCACAGCTGCTGCTGCCAGCAGCAGCAACATTTCCGTTCACCCAGGGGCAAAATTGGTTGTGATGGGCAATTGGATCAAATTCTGCAGCTTCTTCATAATTGCTCTCCCCTTTAGGAGGTTCTGAATTAAATAAAAGAATATAAAGTAAAATGAGAAAACACATCACCAATATCAAAGAGAAAAAAGGAGATCAGAAGGAAAACCTTAAGCTTACAATTACGACAACAAGGATAAAAACAGCCAGAGGCAGAAAAGGGCAGGATAATTTTAGAAAACATAAAGAGGCATGATGATGCAGTTGCTCCAAAATACAGAATGATAGGTTCATGAACTCAGCTAAGATATTAATAACCAAATAAGGTAAATTAACGGTTTACCAAAAGCTGTAGCCATTTCCAATGAAGGCTGAGATGGTCAAAATAAAATTTAGGCAGTTAAATGCCACAATTTATGCAGAACAGAACACTTAGCAAATTAGAATACAAGGCCAACAGACTCACAAAGTTTTAAAGAAAACAAAGAACTGGAGAGGGAAGAATAAGAACATGGCAAAAGAAAAGGGAAAGAAATAAAGAAAAAGGAATGAAGAAAGAACAGAGCTTGGTATCCTAGAAACCAGTAGGTACTAAGATACAAAATATTACCTATCCCATTTGCTACCGCATAATCTGACTCTCGGTACACACAATTGTTTGTAAATGAAGACTTTCCAGCCTTTGTGACATCTTGCTTGGTTGTTTCATAACCAGAATCTACATTAGCATTGCATGAAAGAGAAGGGTGTGTGAAGGTATCTAAGCCAAACTTGCAACTTGCACTTATCTTTTCACCACTTTCAACGGATTCAGCCTTAGCAGAACCATCAATCTTTGAGCCACTATCAGCCCTCCCTAGAGATTGAGACATTTCCTGGCTATCACCACGAGGATCTTCCCTGTTAACTTCATCTGGGACAATCTCATCCATTAGCCCAGGATCTGGAGCAGATTCACCGGTCTGGCCCTGAATGTCAGCATCTTCAATTCTGGGTTCCACATCACCAACTACGCTATCTGCTCTATGGACAGATACATCTGCCCCATGAATTTCAGCTTCATGGCTGGCACACATGCCGACACTTCCCCCACTTATTCCAAAACTAATTCCCTCACGGGCTTGAGCAGTTACAGTTTCTGCATTGAAAATTTCTTCCCCATCATTTGTACTGCTAACACCCATTTCCCCACGAACAACTTCAGCAACTGGACGGAAACCAATGCTTTGCTGAGCTTGATTACTGTAGTTCAGTTCTGATGTATCATTCATGTCCAAGTTGCCATATGTACTTGAGGAGGGAAACTGAATGTCATCAATATCTCCAGGATAGTTTTCAACACTTTCCATAGAGTCCTCATTTGTGCTATGATTGACTGTATCCATCGCAATGACAGATGATGCGCGTGTGGAATCCCTAGTTGCTTGCATTCCTACAGGCTGCTCACTTCTTTGCCGAAATGGAGCAACTCTATTGCCATCTGCATAGATTTCAATCCCCACAGAATGGCTAGGACCAGCACCAGAATCCCTCTGATACGATGAGCAGTATGAATCAAAAATATCCAGATCACGTGCACGTTTCAAACGCCCAGCAGAATATTGTCTACCATCTGTGACTTCGTCACCATCACGATCAATGACAGTTCCTTCAACACTATCTGCCTGCTGCACCCTTAAGTGTTGTCTATCATCTGAGCTGCCACCTATTTCCAAACTCCTTTTACGAGAACTAGGACCCCGTGATTCATATGAAGCCGCACGATCACCAACCTCACTTCCTGCAGGTTGCCCAATCATCAGATCCCTTCCCATGTCTCCCTCCTGAATATTCTCAGATATTGCTCTTCTTCCAAAATGGTTAAAAGGTAAACCCCCCGCCATTGTAAGGTTCAAATCGACATCAGCATTAAGCAATAATTTTCCATCATTTGTTGTTGCTACTTCATCACGGTCTTCCATCTGTTCTTTCTCTGCATCATCTGCTGCAACCCAACCACTAATTCCACTGGCTGCACTTACTCCACGAGTCAATGCCATTTTTTTACTCGTGTCAGGAATGTCCATATTGTTGCTAGAAAAACGTGCAGGGCGAGGAACAGTTAAGAAATCCATAATTCTAACTGTAGCACCACATAAGCTGCAGTCTAGTAAAGGTGACTTGAACTCACATCTAGACTGCTTAGCAACCACTTTACTCTTTCCATTGTCCTTTTTAGCTGAAGCAGAAAGTGGTTTCTTCCCTGGTCCAGGATCCTGTGAAGGAGGGACCTGGGCATGGCTAGGACCAAGAGAATTTCCATTTCTAGCTGATTGTGCAGAATGCTCCTCACAGTCTTGAACATTCAGAAGCCATCTTGGTTCCCACCCACAGAGGCTTATAAGCCTTTGTGCCTGCAGAATTAGGAAATAAAGAGAGGGAAAAAAAAAAGTGAAAAGTGCATATAGTTTGAGAAAATAAGTTAATAAGAAGTTTGTTCATTAGTTTTTATTTGCTGAAAGAATAGACGATTACTAGCACTGAAAACATTAATCTGTAACTCACAGAAGAATATAAGGAGGTGGCTCCCTCCCGAGAGCTTTCCAATTCTGGGATACTCTCAGGTTTGAAGTCTACTTCCCCAGCCATAAAATTCTGTGACTGGGACAGAAAGCGATCAATCTGTGGTCCCCGAGAAACTCGCATCTGATCAATAGCAGATGAAGCTACTTTGGGAAGAGATTCAAATTGCAGAAGTCCATCACACCTATCCTTATAACCCCCAATTAAGGCAGACTGAGGAGTAGGAGGGAACTGCACCAGACTTTCAGGGCAACTGTTCCCTCTCCAAGGACATGTGACCTTGTGCCCAGAATCCAGCTCCTTCGCAAAGGCTTCACCCGCATTTTGAACTTCACCCACCAATATATCAATTAAAGAGAAAATAAGTAAATCTTGTTCATAACAATGGATGCTTAAGCCTATGCAGTTGTACCATATTGCCATACAAACTTTTCTGGAACAAGGTGAAAGGAACTCATAACTTGATATAATTGTTTAACAAAAAAAAAACCTCGTTAATTGATAACATTGTAATGGAGACCCCACAGAAGAGGAAGTACAATGAACTCCAAATACTAAATGCTAATTTTTGGAACAGTACTGATGACCCAAGTCTAGAAGATAATAAAATATCTTAAAAGCTAAGTACATATATTCACCCCATTTTGAATTTTGGCATAATAAAAACAATAAAGAAAACACTAGTGCAGTATATTACATAATGTTCAGGATTCATAGCCCAAATAGCAATTTTACCCTTTGAGAAAACCCGCTAAAATAGCAGCTGAATTTCAAAATTAAAGTCCAGTCCATACTTTTTGCTGATTATGATGTATTACAAATAAATAAGTATATAATTTATGATGCAATCATCTCTCTTACTCCGCCACTCCTGCCCCATTCTCCCTTCTTAAACACTCGACTTATCATTTCTCAGTCTATCTGCCTATTTATCAACTTAAAGTCTAATAAAAGCAATTCAGTACTTCTACCTATCGAACCACCTAAAATCTTCTACTGTGAAAACTTCCTTCACATTCTAGTATGGTCCATGACACACCCACGTCGAGTGACCTTCAGTCAAACGATTTGATTATTTACATTTAAGGCATGTATTATTAAATCTCAAAATTTCGCTAAATACAGCGGTTCAAATAGCTAACCTTCAGCAGGGGTCCAAGAAGGCAACAAAGCAAAACTAAGGTATGCTTTAAGGCATGTATCATTAAATCTCAAATTTTCATTAAATACAGTGATTCCAATAGCTAACCTTCAGCAGGGGTCCAAGAAGGCAACAAAGGAAAACTAAGGTTTGCACTACACGATTCACATGCAATTTTATCAACCTCCACATTTACCCAACCTCTCTGGGCACAAGCCAATGAACTGACGACCTGCACCAAGTTAAAAATGAAACATTGAGATGCTTTAAAGTGTTTCAAATTGCTTATGGAAAAGGAAATGTCATATTTGCACTGCTTTGGATAGCTGTAGAATTAAAAACTAATCCTATTTATCATCTCGAATATACCTTCTAAGTGTCCGGACCATGCTTCCCCATAAACCCGAGTGAAGAGACTCAACTATTAATGATGAGATCCAATCATTAATAGTTAGAATCCCTATCCTCAATATTTACTTAGCTATCCTCAATATCTTCGACAGGCCTAAAGTACTCAAAAACCCCTCGAAATAAAATGCGAAGGGTTATCATATTTTCAGTTTTTCACATGGTCTCCAGGTGATCAAATTATAGTGGAACCCAACAAATTTCAAAAGCACATTTTGTAATAGGGATATTTTGGTATTAGAGTTCCTGTTATCTGTAAAATGCGGAATATATTTCTCAGTAGATTCTGATGTTTCTCGACGTTAAACCACCAACATAAATGACTCAAAAAGTTCCTTTAACGGTTCTAATTAGTCAGTGAATACCACCAGTACAGATAAGAAACAACTAAAATTAAAAACATACGTCAAATTTTAATCATTTTGTTGTAGAAAAGGATTCTTGATGTATGAATATTCCATTTTCTCATTTAAAAAAAGAAGTCACATACTGATTATAATACTAAAAAAGAAACATATACTATCTGAATTTGAAAAACTGTAGATGTAAGTACATATATTCTGTAATCTAAAAATTATCTCCTATACTTTTACTGGTCAATAGTCATTATAAGCACCCGAAAAGTCCCCACCCCCAAAAAAAAAAAAAAGAAAGAAAAAACCATAAGCACCCAAAATAGGCGCAAGAATAGCAAACATTTATGTCTTTATAACATGTACGATGAGATTGAGGACAGAAATCATATTGTCAAAAAGTCAACCACTGAACAAGCTAAATTTCAAACCTTAGGCTTTCCAAACCAATTTGAAGGCTTAAATGTAGCCAAGCGCCTCAATAGATCCCCTCTTTCCCAGGGTCTACACGAAGGTCTTGAATATCCAAAGGCAGAACCACCAGCACTTGTACTCAAGGAAGTTCGTGGTGGTTGTGAACCAACACAAGAAATAGAAGCTGCCTTGGAACCTTGCCCATGGATTGACCCATCTATACTGCCAACGTTTGTTGGAGCAGCAGGAGATGATGCTCCAGCAGAACTAATAAGACATAAAAAAAGCACAAGATTTTTACAAAAACCTACAAATGCAAAACGTACCCAAAAAAAATTAACAAAGTATTTTGTCAGGAACAAAAAAGAGTAAACATTTAAAAAGTTCTTACATACACCATGGATGTGTTATGTCATAGTTCATAGATTAGTTCAGCTACTACATTTCCCATTACATATAATAAGGTGCCCTTTTTTTAATTTCTAAGTTATCAATAAAGGGCATAATAATATACTAAATTATTAGCAGGCAAAGAAAATTCGAGTACTAAAATTACATATAATAAGGTGCCCTTTTTTAATTTAAAAGTTATCAAAGAAGGACATAATAATATACAAAGTTATTAGCACGCAGAGGAAATTCGAGTACTACATAATCTTCCCCCCCCCCCCCCCCCCCCCCCCAAACATACACTGAGAAATTAACTAAATAGCAACTCCATGAAGAAGTCAAAGATCAAAATCTCGTCTTCAACATAACCCACTTCATCACTACGCACTAACTCCATGAATTCAACTAATTCCAGCTCAATTAACCGAAATTCATCATTTTTCCGAAAGAGCTAAACAGCAGAAAATCCAAACACTCCAAAATCGACTCCTCCACTCCCCCCAAAAACCAAACAGAGGCCTACATTTGCCAATTCATCTCGAAAAGAGCTAAACCCCTAACACGAATTCCAGAAATTGACATGCAAAGTCCCCCAAAAGTTCGAACCAGGAATAAACATAACTCAAAACCCTAGCTAAGCTGGGATTATTCACGAAATTGAAAATTGAAGAGCGAAGAGTAAAGTAAGAGAGGGTTAGGGTTAGGGTTACCTGGCAGCAGGGGTGGGATCAACGGTCCCCCCGGAGCTGATGACCTCTTCTCTCATTTTTTTTTTTTTTTTCCCTTCTCTCTAATTTTCCGGGAAAGTTCTTAATTTTCTTTCGAAAGAAAAAAAAAAACGAGTGTAACAGAAGTGGCAGGCGATTTTATAATCGAGTGTAGTAACGTATGGCGCGTAAAGAAAGAATTGCGCATTTATTCCGGTATCTGGGCCGGCCTTCTCTTTCAATAGAGAAAAGTTCATAAATACCTTTTTCTTAAGCATATTTTCATAAATACTCGTTTTTATTTGTATTTCGTAAATACTTATTTTTTAGAAATATATACCACACAGATTTTTTTACATGAAATATAAACTACAGTATACATTTGATGAATAATAATTATATCTAAAAATTAATACACATTCCAAAATATATGCTACATTTATAAATTTATATAACAAATGTAAACGATAGATAAAATTTACATTGTAAATATATACGGATTTTATAAATGAAATATATAAGTGGTATACATTTAAAAATTATACTTAAAAATTAGTATATGTTTCAAAATATATACTACAGATATAAATTTACATTGTAAATATAAACCATATATAAAAGTTTATATTAAAAATATATATCGCACATCGTTTACATATAAAATGTAAACCTGAAAAATAAATATTTTTAAAAGAAAAATAAAAATAGATATTTTTAAAATATGAAGCACAAAAATGAGTACTGAGTATTATTTTCTCTTTACACCCATTTTTATGCCTTATATTTCACAAGTACTTGTAGTATATATTTTTCCAAAACTGATAGCGGTGAAATAAAAATAAAAAGTGAATATTCTGAAATTCCCATCTTTACCTGTTTGGTTCTATAGAGGGATTATTTGCCCTGAGTAGAAGTCATTTGGGCCGAAATAACTCTTTTATGACGTTTTTTTATACTTATTTGTGGGCTTCTTTCACAAATAGCACTTGCAAAAAAATAACTTTGTCTTATAATACTTTAGTTACTATCTTTTAAAAAAAAAAACGATTTTGAATATTTTTGTACAAATACCCCTGACTGGTTAGATTAACTTAGGACTCGTTTGATGTCCAGGACTATGAGTGGGATCAGGATAAATTAACCGAGTAAGGTGTTTAGTGTTGTCATTGGATTGGATAAGTTGTCCATTGCCTTATAAATAACTTATCACCCGAATACTTTCACATTTTAAAACAAAAATATGGATTCCACGTCTTTTAGTTCTACTTTTTCTTTCTTATCTTACAACATAATTAAGGATTGAATAAACCTAATACAATCCTAAAAACTGTTCATATCAAATTGTTAGGAACTGAGTTGTTTAAAATACATGTGTCCATAGCTAAAACTAAGCTAAGGACTTGGCCACGATCACGAAAGCGTTTCGAGTGTAAGTGCTTGAGGGTCAAAGATCTTCCACAGCTAAAAATCTGAAGGTTTGCTCAATGAATTTCTCTCTTCAGTGATGGTGGTTGAGATAGAAGAATGTACATATAATTTTGGTATGGAGACCATAATCCTATAAATTTCTTTATATTGACAACTCAATTAGGGTATCCATCAACCTAACCGGGTCGTCTAACAGGGTATCCACATTTTAATCTATACCCAGATATACCCAGATAGATATTTTTTGACCAAGCTCAATTATATTACTTGGTGGTATCCACATAAAATATTATGATAATATAATTAAAATAAATATGTGGACCAATAAAAAATTAATAAATTTTCCAACATCTTATCCTTCAATAAATATAGGCCTGACCACTTTTTTTATATTTTTTTAATCACACATTTCCAAATAAACTGACCCAGTATATATCTTTTATTTAGTCCATCTTTTAGTTCCACCATCCACCAAAAAAGTCATTGTACTAGAGAAATTTTATTAACTATGCTCCAAAGCCCTATACTCACATATGCTGAAGTTATTTAAAAAAAAAAAAACTTCATAATCTATGCTTTTGGGCAATTTAAGGACAAAAGTACCTCATAAATTAATATGCTCAATTTTTTTCCTCTTTTCCTCGTCCACCTTTGCTCCTTTTTCCTCTTCCTTCCTCCTTTTCCCCACACGCTCCCTTTTGTGATCGAACGCTTGAATTAAGCTCTCTCTTTCTCTCTCTCTCTCTCTCTCTCTCTCTCTCTCTCTTAATTAGGGGTGACAATTCGTGTTGTCGTGTCATATTCGTGTCATGTCGAGGCATATATATAACGAGCAATTACTAAACTCAAACCCGACACGTTTATTATTCGTGTCATGATTTATAAACCCATACCCGACACGCTAAATAAACAGGTTAACCTGTGAGCGACACATTTAACACATTATTTAAATAGATCGTGTTCAGATCGTGTCCAATATAACACGATCTGCTAACCTGTATACTGCTAACCCGTTAATTGAACTCAATTTAACATGTTAATGTTAAATATGTTGTATTTGGTTCAACTTGACATAACGTATTAACCTATTGATTTTAATATGTTAACCTATTTCACATTTTCAATATAACTTGATATAATCTATTAACTTATTTTATATTTCTAATATAACCAAGCAACCATAATCAAATAAATATAACACACAATCCAAAGTTTAAAACCAAAATAAAACTTTCAAGTTTTAGTACATAAAACATAAAAGGGAAGTTTTAAGTCTTGGTACACATAAGATAATACAATGTCTCAAAAAATTTAATGGTGTTAAACGGATCAATTTCGGATTTAACAGGTTAATCTACTAATGACCTATTATTTAATCGTGTTTAATCGGGTTTAACCTGTTTTGACATGTACCTGTTTAAGACAAACCCAAACCCGCTAACTTCGTGTCGTTTTCGAGTCGTGTCATCGTGTCGTGACCTAAATTGCCACCCCTAGCACACATTCTCTCTCTTGCTGGTCTCTCTCTGCTAGTTCTTTTATACTCAATAAGGACAAACCCATAATCCTGTGAAAACACCACGAGTTGGCCAGTCGAGGACAAAGTTCTTCTTCCTTCCAACTTCTGTAGCTTTTCGATGATATGTTTTCCTCTAGGAGAGATCATGGTATTTGACAGGCCTTTGATGGAGTTCAACAGATTTCGATTTTCTTGATTTGTTCGATGGCCCCTCGATGGTGTTAGAATAGGAGGAGAAGGGAGAGAAGGACGCAGTTAGAGAGTTTTTTCTCTCATAAGTATATATTTTAAACAATTATTGAGTGGAATATATTTAATAAAATTTATCACGTACTAATATTATCCAATCTAATATCAAGTAAATAGTCGAATCTAGTCCAATTCCGGTCCGTCACAAGGGGGAGAAAAAAAAGTGAGGCTTAACTAATGACCACTACTTACTATAATTTTAAAGGAAAATATCACACACACTATCAAAGCTTGAACTCTTAACCTCCCAAACTCACACATACACACATCCCTGCTTCGGACCAACTGAGCTAACCCCAATTGACATAAATGAAAGTGTAATACATTTATTCTAATACGGACCAGACCTAGGATTTTGTTTGTGTTTCAAGCACGGAGACGTCATAAGTGGGGCTCATGACGCCGAAATGTGGGTTGGCTGAGGCCAGCGTGATTGGTGGTGGAGGCGCACACTAGCAGATCTAGGATGGTGTGGACATAATTAGAAACTAAGCAGGAACAAAAAAAGTTTTTGGCTTTTTTTTTTTTTTGGTGATTTAGTTGCATCAGAAAAGCTTCTCCAACACGGATTTCTCCAAGTTTGCCTTTCTCGTATGAGCTCATGCCCTCATCCATGATGGTGCATGATAAGGATCTCTAGTAATGACATTTTACTACGTTATTGTTTTTGTTTATCTTGAGCTGCACTTTTATGCTAGATTTGTTTATTGATATATCTGTGTCCCTTTTACTAAAGAATTGTGCAAGGAAAATAAGATGGCAAGAAATATTTTTAACAAGTTTGATTTTGTGAATAAACTCCGGTATTTTACCGTAGGAAGAAAGCTTTTTTTTTTTTTCTTCCTTATCTTTGTTTTCTTGTTTGATTTGGATATCAAAGTTAAATCAAAACTATGCATTTGGGGAAGCTTTATGAATTGGGATAGCTCAAAAAAGTCATGTAAGTGGTTGAGGGGGATTTGAAATATCTAAAAAGTTAATCCGGTGAGGCTCTAGTTACTCTTCTTGTGGAGTGAGCGACACCTTACAGCTCAACTAACATCGCTCCTGATCTTATACGGTTCCCAATCCAATTATCTTGTTTTACCTATCTATAGATATTTTTTATAACCGTTAGATCAATAATCCAACAACTACTATAATTTGAGTAGTTGAAAAAAATAATAACAAAACTAGATACTCATTATTTAATAATTTTCTCTCTTTTTTATCATAAAAAGACGTACATAACTAATTTTAATTGACCAAAACAACAACTATCTATAGGTAAAAAAAAAAAAACTTACTGGATTGATGCCCTATATAAAATATTAAGCAAACAGCTCCTATATTATGTGAAACAATGAGTTGAAAGAGCAAGTTTATTATTAATCAAACAGCTCTTATTATATTAAGTGAGTTTCCAATCCAACAAACACTGCACGCCTTGAATATTCAAGCAATATTTCACAAACAAAGTCTGATCCGCGAGATGAGAAAAATCAACAGGTGACAAATCATAAGGTCAATCATTTAGATGATGTACCACCAACACCTGCAAGAGGGTAAACAAGTGTTAAACAAACTTGCTATGGGAATAATTTTACAAATAAAACACGCATAATTCTGTTGTAGTCCACAAAAGCATTTCGATGTGAAACAGTAGCCCTCAATTTGAATTTTCTCCAGTATTTCTCGCTTTATAAACGCTTTCACTAAATCTGATAGCTCAAACAAAAGGAAGCCCGTGTATACAAATAAATAAATAGACAAATACATCTATACACAAAGCAAACACTAGATAGATTAAAAGTGAAACCCGGATCAGACTAGTTTGAACCGTAATCTTTTTGTTGATCATGTTGCTGGCTCAGCATTATTACCGTTTATATCGATTACATGAGAACTTTTTTTGATAAGATGTGATTAATATGTGATTCATCCAAAACAGGTGTGCATCAGTAATTTTTAGCAAAGTACTAACCATTATCTACTTCCTCCTGTGATTCATCAGCTGATTTCCAGACAATATCTTTCAGCCCAGTGGAAAGGTTCTTGTAGAACTGCAAAATTAAGAGCCATAAATATTACACAATAGAACAACAATGCTATAAGCAGATAATTTTTGTGCTCGGTATATTAAAATATTGTAAACTTGGCCAACTGGGAGTTTGAGGGATGTGCGTGTGAGTTTGGGGAGTTAGGGGTTCAAGCCTTGGTAGAGTGTGTGCATGTTATTTTCTTTTAAATTTATAATAAGTAGTGGTCATTAGTTAAGCCCCACTTTTTAAAAAATATATATATATATATATATATTGTAAACTTAAACATAATTTTTCTTTTTTTTTTTAGACTGAAACTCCTGTCAACTCAACAGAAATTTGCCAAATTAGCCCGTAGTGCCATATTGGCAGCCAATGGTATAGTTATTTGGGTTTCGGCGACTACAAAATATCAGCGGAATGCCGCTACAAGCAACGGCCATTTAATAAAGCTGCAGCATTCAATGACTATTTGCTTTTCTTCAGTTATATGTATTTCTATTTAAACGAAAAGGACAAATATGATAGGCTAGAGGTTACAATATAAGATTGGCTTCTCTGGTATGCCTAGATACATACATTGTGGTGCTGACTTGACAGTTCGCAATATTTATATAGAACTCCAATAGCATGACAGAAAGGACTTGCCTCATTTCTGTAGTCATGACCAAAGTTATGACCATCTAACTTTACCCACCCGAGTGCGATTACGAATTTAAAATCCATAGAGACACTGACAACTAGTCTGAGGCCAGATCCTGCCTATACAAGTCCATAAACATCAAAACCTATGACTAGCAGGGGCAGGAGTTGGATACTTGCCTGTTAATGATGATCTTCAGATATTCCCGTACTAAAATTTCTAAACATATGTGAATAAATATAAATATATCTCTAGATATTTGTATTTCTCTAACAAATAAACATAAAGAAGAACAAAGGTTTAATCTTTTAGGTAATTCTATGCAATTTTCCACTCAAACAAAATCACTTCTCTACATGAGAGGAAAAAAGAAATGCCAATACCAGTATACACTGGAGAACCCTGTAAGTTCTCCTAAAAACAGTAATATCAATTATTATATTCCTAGGCCCATGAATACAATGACACTGTAATACCTTGTGAAATTCAAGAGTATCTCCTCCAGACTTGCGGACTTCAACCATATAGAGGGAAGGGGCCACCTCAAAAATCTATAAGAAAAAAAGAACTTGAGAACAATTTCAAAAGGTAATTTTTGATTGAAATTTCATCCTAAAACAAAAAGGGCATATTTTCTGAAATAGATGTACCTCTGTTGCAACAGATAAAGGACCTTTGCGTCCACTCTTCTCTCCATGAAGCTTCATCTGAAATTGGTAAAGGAAAGGGTTGGTTGAATTGGAAATTAAGCCTTAAATATATGGAAAAGAAAGTAAATGCTTCATATTGAAAACATGTAGATATATAAAGCTACAAAGTGGGTAACACAAGGCCAGATAGAGAAAAGAGGAAAAGATAGCCATCAAACCTTGAAGTTGTTCTTTTTTACATCAAAACCAAGAGGCCCAGCAGCTTGTTCAATTTTTGAGATTATCTCGTTGGCAGAACATTTGGATGTGAATCTAGTCTCTCGTTTAACAAGCCCCTGGTAGAACGAAAATTTCAGCCATCTATCAACATGAGTACTAAATTTAAAGGCATGAACAAAGAGCTGTGTCTTGGGCTTGCAAATTATAGAACTCTCTTGAACAGTAACTTTTGCAAAATGATCTAAAAACACTAAATTCTACAACTGCAAAATCACACGCTGTTAAACATACTAAAAAATAAATAATAAAAAGAAAATAAAAGAAAACCCCGTGATCAGGATTATTAGGAGTATCCTAGTCAATGAATATAGAGGAGTTTCCATTTGCTCACTGCAGTAAAGGTATCAGATCCTCAACACAAGTCTTTTATAATTTGCAAATTCAGTTCCAAAGAGAAAACCCATTCCAACCTTACCATTTGCTTTTCAAAAAGTGAACTAAGGTTCAGGCCCTGAGATGTAGAGATTAGCTCAAAGGCATTCATAGTAACAGGTGCTGTATGGCCTTCTTCTCGCCTCTCCACAACAAGGTTTCCAGATTCCTGTTACCCATTGGAAAACTTTTTAGTCCAAAATTCAAGACCTAAAGCTATAGAACAGAGCACAAATTCATAATTAAATCAAGAATCGTACTCCTGATTCATTGAAGATATCATCCACATCAGCAAGACTAACATCAGCTTGTTCGAATCTTGGTGGTTTATATCCTTTCTTAAACCACTCATTTTCAATGATCTCAGCAATCGTAATTCGCTGTTTCATGCAATTACATTAGTGCAAATTAAGAGATAATGCTATAACAGATGCACATGTCTTTTTCTTAAAAACAAAAATAGTAGTCCTTTAAAGGAGTAAATTAAGAAATATCATCATCTAGATTATTTAAAAGTAAAAGAAAACAAAGACTATGAGAAAAATACCGTTGAAGGATCGGGATCCAAGATTCTTTTGATTAGCTTTTTTGCACTTGAGGAGAACCACGGTGGACAAGTAAATTCAGCCTTGAATATCTGCAATTGCGATAGCCAGCTTTATATTTGTTGACGAAGAACATAGATAATACAGCCATAAGGGTAAAATGATAAACTTAAGTGAAAACAACATTGAAAGAAATGTTCCTTTTCTTTATTTTCAAGGGGAAAAAAAAAACGGTCCTAACAACTTGAAACCATCAATCGAACATTCAGAATAACCCAAAAAGTAAGATATGTATGCATACATGTATATGTAAATATATTCAAGAAACATTTTTAACCGATGGTGTATATTTAGGGGCAGTAACAGAGGGACACTAACAGATACGCATATCTACATCATATTGATGCTTTGCGAGTGCATAATATTTTATTATATACCATACATGCATGTGTCTATATTTTATTGATATATAGACTAAAGAAAGGGAAAGTCACCTTTTTATATAATGCCATGAGGTTAGATTCTTCAAAAGGCAGGTAACCAGCCATTAAGACAAAAAGAATCACACCACATGACCATAAATCTGCCTTTGCACCATCATACCCTTTGTTATTGATCACCTAGATAAGAAAAAGTGCTGATAAGAAACAAAGAGAGCAATTAAGACAATTAACAGTATGTTGCAGGGAAGTAAATATACCTCAGGAGCAACATAATTTGGTGTTCCACAAGTAGTGTGAAGTAATCCATCTTCCTAAGGTCAAGTAATGAAAAAACAAGTCAGTCGTGTTCTACTGAATATCGACAACGGAATACGAATTGCACTTGTACTTCAGATTAATAAAGGAGTACTAATCCTGTTGTAACTCAATCAAAACTTTATGAGATCAAGAATAAAATACTTTCTTAATGAGCAGGAATTCATCATACTTACTCGAACTTGCTGAGGAAGTGCACTCAATCCAAAATCCGAAACTTTAAGTGTGCCATTAGCATCCAGCAGCAAATTCTCCGGCTGTGATTTACAACCATAGTAAAATCTCAGCGTTATAGTGTGATTAGTTCTTCTACTTAGCTTAGAGTTAAAATCATCGATAATGGGTACCCATTGTAAGACAACAGTTATAATGAAAGTTGCACCTTTAAGTCCCTATGAAAAACACCTCTGCTATGACAATAATCCACGGCACATATAAGTTGCTGGAAATATTTTCTTGCTTCATCTTCTTTCAGTCTTCCTCTACTAGCCTGTCTCAAGTAAATTAGCATTGTATTTAGATAATTTAGAGTTCCAAAATTTAGTAGAATTTGTTAGTTGAGGTCGGCACAGACTAGGGAAACCATAATCTTACAATTTTGTCGAACAGCTCTCCTCCCGTCACAAATTCCATAACAATGTAAATTTTTGTCTTGCTAGCCATTACCTACATCAAGAATGTTGGAGTATGTCACCAAAAATCTCCCAAAAGAAAGAATTTATCAGTAGCAAACATAAGGCGAATCAACACCGAAGAATCAAAATATAAAAACAAATAGAAAAACTCTAGGCAGATGACAAGAATATTACCAACCGGTAAGTTCACATTGAGGTTGCAATGTAACGTAGCTGTTTTTGTGGTTTTGACTTGAAATTGATTTTACAGAATATCAAGAACAGTAGGTATAATTTAATATTACTACATATTTAATATTACTACATAGAGCATATCAAAAAAAATATATATATATGCCAGCATTTAATTTTACATATATAGGTAACGTCGTTTGTTGCCTAACCTCATACATGCGGATGACATTCGGATGCCTAATTAATTTCATCGTTGATATTTCACGTTTGATCTGTGGAAGGAAAACATAAATTTGAGTCAACACATTCCAATGTACATCAAAATTATTGTTATACTGACACAAAATGTGTCTGCAAATAATTAGACATATATAACTCTGTATTTGGACATATGCAATTAGAAGCATCAATATTTCATGAAGACAGCTTTGCTGCATTCAATTATTAGTATCTTGGCACTGAACCCTGTAATTAAACAAAACAACCTCATTAAGAGATAGGAAAAAAATATATATAATTCTCGCGCAAGCCCATGCTAATCTTCTCTGTACTTGTCCTACCAATTTTATCGGATAACTTATATTATTCAAAAAATCAAAACAATAATAAAGAAAATTTGTACAGTCTCTGAGTCTCTTGATCAAAAGCCAATGACAGAAGTTTCGGTCCTCCACATTACTGTTTCAAAGTTGACTTGTCATTTTTTATTGATAGAAAAGAAAAAATTAATATCAAGAAAGTCTTTGTCCATGAATTTTCCATTACTTTCTGGGTCAACAAATAGGGTGCCAACCAATAAGATCACTAATTTCACAAACATTTTCCGATAAATCCATTACCCAGATAAATTACTAGATTCCTATACATACATATATATATATATATATATATACACACATATATTTTGGACAAATCAAGTCAAAGAAATCACTATCAGAGAGTTGACTTTTTCTTCATCTCCAAAAATAAAATAAAAAAAACAAAAATAAAACAAATTAAAAAAAAAAAAACTAATAGACCAAGACATTATTCTTCTCAATTCTTCTTCTCCACTTTCTCGGCATCCAAAAAGAAATTATTTTCCCAAAAATTATATATAAATATATATATATATAGGAAATAATGATACCTGGCCAATCATCTTGTGCTTGAGAACTTTCTCCTTGTCGAGGATTTTAATGGCGACGTTCTCATTCGTCTCGATATTTCTGGCGAACTTGACCTTAGCGAAATTCCCCTCGCCCAGGGTCCGACCCAGCTCGTACCTCCCGACCCGAGTCCTGCTACCACTGCCGCTTGGCCTCGTCGACATCTTCTTCTTCTTCTCCTCCACCTCCTCCTCCTCCCTTAAATCCTAACCCCTTCCCTCTTTTCTTCTCTTCCTCTCTCCTCAAAACCAGACTCTCTCACTTTCTCTGTCTCTCTCTCTCTCTCTATAAATTTCTCTATCAAAACCTCTTCTTCTTGCAAGGTTGCCATACCTGAGACTTCGAAACCCTCATCTTTCCCAACGCGCGAAAGAAGAAAAATCTGGACAAATCAAAAACCCTTTTTCGATATTAGAAAACAAATCAAACCCAAATTTTGCTTTCCTATTTTTAAAATTCAGAATCCGAGAAACGGTTCTGGGTTGTTGTTGTAGTATCTGGAAAACGACGAAGGAGATCTCACGACGGTTGGGTCGGACAAGGATCCCATGAGTGCGGATCAAACAATGAAGAAAGAGAGAAAATATATATATATATTATTATTAATTAAAATAAAAAGAAGGTTACTGGGTTCAATTAATCGAAGGATTTATGGAATTTAAATCCGAAAATGGAAAGAGAAAATTTAAAAAAAAATTGAAACGACTGAAAATGGTACTGTTTTTCCAAATTTGGAAAATGGATTTGGAAACGTGGATCTGAGATTGGGGGTTTGTACGGAGATTCTTTTGGGCGGCAGGATTGAATTTGAAAAGAAGGGAAAAAGATATTGATTTCTGTTTTGGGCGATTTTGATCTAGAGTGGAGTTTTTATTTCGTTGGAATTTTGAGAGTGTGCATATAAGTATATATGTATAGCTATATATACATATATACGAGGGAAGGGAGCTCTGAACTGGGCCTTTGACTTTCTGACAAGTGTGAGAAGAGAGAGGCTTATGTGGCGTAGGTGTTCCTCATGCCGAAGTGGCTTCAGCTTTTAGCTTTTACGGAGCAGAGTATTGCTATTTAGTATTTATGATGAACATAATTATGATGCTTACTTACTTACATTATAATTAATACTATTGTTTATCGATTTCAAATCGGATTAAGTCTCCAAGCAGGATTTATTAATGAAATAATAAAAACAAGGGTGAACTATTAAAAAAAAATATCTTAAAATTTGTGTGTTCTGTAATTTAAATTCTGAAATTTAGAATCCACAAAATAATATCTTAAAATTAAAAATTCCTGAAAAATTAATACCGGATTGACATTTTAACCAATTTTAGTTACGAAAAAAATAATAATATATCTCCTAATCTTATTATTCTTCTTAATTCTAAGGATCTTTTATCAATTAAAATTATTCAAAAAATCAACTTGAAATATTAATTTTTATAAATTTTTAATTTTAAGATATTATTTTACAGAGTTCAAAATTTATAATTTATGATTTAAATTGTAGAACCACTAAACTTAAATATTTTTTTTTAGTTTACCCTAATAACAATAATAAAAGGTTGATATGCCATGGCCCATCGGTGTAAGTTTATTTATTTATTACCCTAGTCAATGAGGTTTGTTGTGTTTTGATTCAGTTTCAAATTCCGTGCCTTTGAATATTATTATGGAACCTAGGAATACGTGTCAAACTCGAAAGCCCACAGCATCCCATCAGGAATCTTCTGATTCAGATACCATGACCGTGGTTCTCGACTTCGTAGGAGTAGGTTTAGTAAAAGGACTTGATTGCCAAAATTAAAATTTTAGGGACCAAATCGTTGCAATGTATATAATCGCGAGATCAAATGTGCGAATATATCAAAACAAATTATAATAAGGACATTTTTGAAAAAAAAAATTGAGACTTATTCGATATTCCGCCTATGGATGTAATATTTATAAATTATTCTTTATTTACCATAGTCTACGAGGTTAGTAGGGTTCGATTCCGCTTCAAGTTCCGCCCGTGCCTTTGAATTTTTGTATCATGGGACTTAGGAAAAACGTGCCATGCTCGCAAGCCTACGCAGCCAATCTGCTCTTTTATTTAGATACCAATGTGTGCATGTTTACCAGTCGAATATGAACTGTAATAAGAAATTTTTTGAAAAAGCGTTATTATTTTTTAGTACCATTAATTATATAAAAGATTCACAAAAGCATGTTTCTTAGTTGTGTGAGTAAATTAGTAGACACAATAAATGGAGAAGAGAAACAATTATTTTATTTTCATTTCGACTATGGGCGATTATAAACTAATAAATTTAGCTTATGTTCCGGCAAATTATCCTTTTACTCCTTAATTTTTGTAAAGTCTATAAAAAGGGATAGTATCGCTTTTATACCTTATATTTTGGCACTTTGTTCAATTTATATATTGTGTTTTTGTTATTATCGATATTTCTAATTAGATTTAAAATTGGTTTCAAATTTATACCCTGACACAAATTTAGAGCAGTTAATTTACCAAGATAAATTAATAAACTTATTCTCAAATCAGTTTTTATATAGTTTATTTTTAATTTTTTAAACGGCATCTTGGTAAATTAACTGTTATAAATTGGTGTCAGGTATAAATGCAATAGATTTCAAATCTAAGAGTCAATATTGATAATAATCAAAATACAAGGTATAATTTAGACAAAGTATCATAATACAGGATATAAAAATGATAATATCCCTCTATAATTTGATATGGAGCAATTGAGTTTGATATATTTTCCCTTAAATTTGACAATAACTGTCTCACTTTGCCTTGTATTCCTAACGGTATTAACGATGCATAGGCTTTTAATACACTTTCACCCTCAACTTTATTAAGTGTTATACTTTATTATGAGTATTTGTGGATGTCTAAGTGCGATTGCAACTACAGTGTATTGGGGATAATTTCTCCAAACATCTAAATAGGGTAAAAAAGACACCAAACTCGTTATGGACCGAGTAACTTAAAGAAGACTGAGTAGGCTGATCACTTGAATGGAGAGCAACTCTTGAATAGTCAAATGACCTGGTCGGAGTATCAAAGAAACTAAATCTATGAATTTGAAGACCAATACCTAGTTGGAGTTATATTCATACTGATCAGCTGAATACCTGTAGTGAAAGATCAATAATGAATAACTGGAGAAACTAGCTAACCACTAAGTAACAACATAATTCCGACCAAGTTATAACATGGTTCCGACCAAGTAACAAAATAAAGGGCAGCGTAAGCTGCGAGAAGACTGACATCTGGCCCAATTATATAATATTGTTTATACAAGCGGGTAGGTGAGATTTTCTCATATCTTTTCAGAGACACGTGGATATCAACATTAACATTTTGTGGACCACATAGCCATTATAAATAGTTCCATATTCATCAGAAAGACGTAAGCCGCCACAAATCTCCAAAATCCTATTTATCTATTTGCTTTTTCTTCTCCTTTACAGTTCCATTATTATTCTTTTAATTGAGAGTACTTCACTGAATACATCACTAACTACTTTTTGTGGAGGAGATTTGGTAGGTACCACACTGAAATTACCCCCATCAGTTGGTGAAAAATCTATTTATAATCTTTTTCAGGATTATACTGACCACATTTGCATCAAATATAGGTTTTGGCTTTAAGAAAGAACCACTCAAAGGCGCATGGTGCACGTTAGTTCACAGATCAAAATCTACATCAACATAGTGTAATCAAAACAACAATAATTTCTAATGTGAAAGGTTCAATTTTGAGTTCCCACTCTTAAATATGTATACCTATATCAGCTAGTGAAAAGTCTATTTATAATCTTTTTGAAGATTATACGGATCACACCTACATCAAATATGACTTTTGGCTTCGAGAAAGAACCACTCAAAAATGCGTGGCGCGTTTTAGTTCATGGACCAAAATCCATACCAACATAGTGTGATCAAAACAACAATAATTTCTAATGTGAAAGGTTAAATTCCGAATTCCCACTCTTAAATGTGTATGCCTAGTTTTTATTAAAAAATGATATATCTATTAGTACTTAGCTTAAAGACACGTTGCTAACTTGTCGGCATGTTTTTCTTAATTTGTTTTCCTTTTTGTTATATTCTGATATTTATTAAAGTAAGAAATACTATAGATGTATATTTCTTAATTATATTTGGTTCAAGTACATGTTAAGACTAAAGACATAATAAGAAAAGCAGTGAATCGAAAATAATGTTTCATTCTCTCTTTAGACTTTACAGACTGATTCTCTGATTAATCTTTTTTTTATTAAAAAAAAAAATTATTGTCTTATTATGATTTGGGAACCATATATTTGCAATAACAATATAGTTTCACCAACGTGTTTTGCATATGTTTTTTGTTTTTTTTTTTTTTTTTTCCAAATCTTCAATCGGAAATAGNTTTTTTTTTTTTTTTTTTTTTTGGGTGTATTTTAATTTTTCCATAGAAATATCTCGCGCATATGCTTTTTTTTTTTCATTTTTTGTTTTGTTTTTTGTTTTTTTTTTTAAATATATACAGTGTTGTCTATTTAGGAATATTGTTTATTTATAATCTGTAGGGTAAAGATATTCCTGTTTTTATGTACAATATACTTCGTTGTCAATACAATAAATTTCACAATTTTGATATAATTTTCTATTCCTTGCATTTTTTCTTTAAAAAATTAATTCAAGTTTGTTAAATATTTTTTTAAAAGAAAAAAACGACAGTTAGGCACGTGACTTCCACACTAATGTGTATATATAAATACTAGTGAGGAATGGCACGCGCAATGCACGTGTTAAGTGTTGATTTTTATATATAGTATTTATATCTATTGATTAAGTCATATATAAAATATACACATATATGTTAGGAAATTGTATTTCTTATACTGGGCCACATATTTTAACAATTGTATTGGGCCATATTATTCTTAAACAGACCCAATAAGTGATTTAATTAGGCTGGGTTGGGATATCTAACTGGGTATGGATACCAATGTGGATACCCTGTTAGTCACCCAGTTGGGTGTGATGGATACCCAACAGGGAACTATTTAAAGATGATATTAGGGTTATGGTCCCCACCACCTTTTTACGTACGCTCAATCTCTCTATGGCCTGCCATCAGTTACAGAGAGTTCCATCTGAGTGTTTTAGGGATTAGGTTGTGTGGAAGACCAAACTCTCTAGCAATTACAGTCATTATCTTACACTTCCACGTTCGGTTCATCGTGTAGACTACGGTATCAATCATGGACTCAGGTATACTCAATGAATCCCTGTCTATCAATTTTACATGAATGATCTAGGGTTTGTGTTTGGTATTTGCAATCCTAATATCATCCAATAATATATACAACAAAAATCTTTTATATAAGTAACACAGAAAGTATTTTACATGTGAGTTAAAAGTATGGGGATGACTACGGTAGGGGCGTCCCTACGTAGGGTCATGCCTTAATTATCGTTGGATGGGAATCTGTGGAGAATAACGGGAATCTGTGGAGAATCTATTTATATACAGATTCCCATCCAACGGTGAATAGACAGAGCCCTACGTAGGGGCGCTCCTACTGTAGACGCGTCCTAAAAGTATTTGTGCTAAAATAGCAATATATTTGGATTCTCTTGTTAAGTTATTCAGGTACACTAATAAAAGTGGGGATGGCTACAGTAGGGGCGTCCCTACGTAGGGTCATGCCTTAATTATCGTTGGATGGGAATCTGTGGGGAATAACGGGAATCTGTGGAGAATCTATTTATATACAGATTCCCATCCAACGGTGAATAGACAGGGCCCTACGTAGGGGCGCCCCTACTGTAGACGCGCCCAAAATAAAAGTATGGGTAATTTGCAGCAAAAATCTCTAACCTTTTGTATCTTTGACATTTAGGTCCTTAACCTTTAAATTTTGGCATTTAAATCCCAAACATCACAAAAGTGTTGCACCGTTGGTTCTTTTTTCACTTCCATCCACTTATTCTGTCAAAAAAAAAAAGAAAAAAGGCAGTTTAAAGAAAGAAAACCCAAGTCCATATTAAGAGAAAAAATCATTTATACCCAATATCAAAAAATAGAAAGGATCTGAAATAAATAAATAAGCAACTAAATTTGATTCGAATATTTTTTAGAGAAAATATGGACTGTTTTTTTTCTTTAAACTGCCTTTCTTTTTTTTTTTTGACGGAATAAATGGATGGAAGTGAAAAAAGGACCAACAGTGCAACACTTTTGGAGGTTTGGGATTTAAATGCCAAAATTTAAAGGTTAGGGACCTAAATACCAAAGATACTAAAGGTTAGGGATTTTTGCTGCAAATTACCCTAAAAGTATCAATACCACTTCTTGGTACTCCAACTTTTATTACCTCCCAACTGAAACAAAGACGGATAAATTATAAGTTGATGGATCCTCTATGATTTGTAAGTGGTATTGTCTCCCAACTGAAACAAAGACGGATAAATTATAAGTTTAGGGATCCTCTATGATTTTAAGTGGTATTGATCATTAATTAAGTAATTCTTTATACAGAGTTGTTGATTACTATGCCTACAATGGTCCTACATATTCTCATGTGTTATTTGTACGACTTTTTTTTTTCCTTCTAGCCTGAGAAAAAAGAAAATCATATTACAATTTTTATTAAGGCTTATTATCTTTTGTAAATGATAGATCTAATATATAAACAACCTAGGAGAACATATGAGTTATAAATTACAAATTGTATTAAACAACAAAAAAAGTCATTGATTGTTTTATTGTCCAAATCGAGTAAAGTAAGTTGTTGCTTTTATATAAAGAGAAATCTATAGAAACAATGGTAAACTCATCTGACCGATTAATAGAAATACTTTTAATAAGAAATACTTTGTCGTATAACTTTTTTTTTTCTTTTTAGCAAAAGCATTGTTTGTATAATTTTATAAAAAAGATGTAAAGAAATTAAGTAAATATATTAATTATCTTTATAGGGCACCAATCCAATGGGTATTTTTTTTACCGATACATAGATATCGTTTTGGCCAATTAAATTTATCATGTACGTTTTTTATAGTAAAGAGTAAGAGAGAGAAATAATATTAATGATGCACATCCTTTCATGCATATTATTATAGTCATTAGATCACCATTAGATGATGATCGTTAATGATGATCTAACGACTAAAAAAAATGCCTATGCATAGGTAAAAAAAAAAATGCCAGATAAAAAAAAATAAAATAATACCCACTGAATTGACAACCATCTTTATATATATAGAAAAGATAATAAACAAAAAAGAAGTAACTGCCGAGGGGCCAAGCCAAAGCCAAGCACCTCAAAAAGTTCTCATATAATCGTGGATAAAACTGATAAATAGTACAAAATAACAAAAGGTCTTTTTTTTTTTTTTTTTTTAAAAAAAAAGTGGGGCTTAACTAATGACCTCCACTTATTACAAATTAAAGGAAAATACCTACTACTACCCAAACTCTATCCCACCCCATTAGGGATAATAGGTTTTTACGCCTACCTCCAGTGTGACTCGAACCCAAGACCGAGATCCCAGATAGTGAGTGCTCTTACCACTTGAGCCAACCCACTTCGTCCAAAAGGTCTTAAGTCCCTGTCTATCAACGACTTACCAATCATTATCCACAAAATCAAGTAAAAATACCATACTAACCCTAATATTTAGGACATATATGGAAAGAAGAAAGAAAAATGTCTAGTATACCCCTTAAAATAAATAAATAATGGGATAATCCCAAAAACACTCCCTCTGTTTTAGCTAAATACCATGTTTAACCATATGTTCTCATAAAACCCAATTTTATTCCCTCTATTTTTTTTTAAATAGAAAAAAATAATCCTTCTTCTCTTTTTGGTCAAATTTTTCACTAAATTATTTTCTAGATGACATTAATGCCCTCAGAGTATTAATATCCAAACAATCCTTGATTGATTTTTTTTTAAAATAATAATCTAAAATTTATTGAAAAAATTTTTATTAATATTTTTCAATATTTCGGAAAAAATAACATGCTCTTCTTTTTATTTTTTAAATAAAAAATTAACTAGATAATGGGAAATGTTTAGTAATAGGTTTTTAAAACATATGCATGGTTATTTTAAATAAGATTAATAACATTTTTTATACTTTATATTTTGATTGTTTGTTCAATTTATACATTATGTTTTGGTTATTATCAATATTGATATCTAGATTTAAAACTCGTAACAAATTTTATATTTTCTTTGGGTCAAACATCAATTTTAATGATTGGGTTTACATAAATACGCATTTAGACTTTAATGATATATATTTAATATTTAATTTAAGTTTAAAACTAATTAAAATAATAGCTAAAAGAAAAAATATTTAAAAAGTAATTTAAAAATTAAAAAACCTACAAAAATTAAATATTATTTATAAAAAACTTTATCAATATTATATAAGTTTTAAATTTGATTTCTTTTAAAATATGTATATATTTAAAATTAAGGGTATTTTCGTAAACATAATAGTCAAAATTGGTGTTTGACCGAGAGGGTACAAATTTGTTACAAATTCTAAATCTGAAGGTCAATATTGATAACAACCAAAATACAAGGTATAAATTTAACAAACAGTCAAGATGCAAGGTATAAAAATGTAATTATTCTTTTTAGATATTTCACATTTCAAATTGGACCAAAAAAGTACTATGGTATATTTTTTCTATTTTGAAAAATAGAAAGGACACTTTTGAATTTTTTAAGAATATAGGGTTAAATATAGTATTTATTCATAATAAAGAAGGTGTTTTTCAGATTATCCTTTACTTAATTTTGTTGAAACTCAAGAAGGAAAAACTGAAAAAACTAAAGGTATAAGTAGAAAGGAAAAATGGACGATGACATGCTTATCTAAACTTAGTATATAAAGTATATGATAAAAGAACAAGTACATGACGATTTAATGTTTTCAAATAAATTGGAGTCAAAAGGCCAAAAGAGAAAAATATAAAAAACAAGTGTATTGGTCAATTATAATTTTATTAAAATCTATAAGGTTTACAAGAAATTTTCTTTTAGGTTTTTATGAAACTCATTAAAATAACCCATATTGTTAAAAGGGTGATTGGCACACAGTTCAATATTTTTTTTCCCGAATAATCAACCTAAGAAATATATTGTATTACAAATAAAATATAACAAATAAATATATATTAAGTGCACGAGACGTAGGTGCACTCAAAAACTCTAGACAGAATTAGAGCTCCTCTTGATAAACCACTTTTATTCTTTCAAATTATCCTATGGCACCCAAGTGAGTTATTCTTTCAAATCATCCTCCAGTCGTATTCGAGCAGGTTATTTTGATTGATACAATGATGAATCTTTTTCTAAAAATAAATTTTGACAACATAAGTTCTTCGACATATGGATCTTAAAAGATTCATATTTATTACAAAAACATGAAAATTACAAAACCTACATCGATTTAGCTTTTGATAGCATGAAACTCCAACAGAAATAAATCTTTGAGAATAAAGACTTTACACTAAAAGAGTAATTGATATTGAATTAAAAAAAAAAAAAGAGGGAAATCCTATTGGAGACCCTCACTTAGTGGAATAGAAATTAAAGTGAAATTTTATTAAGTATGATAAAAAAGAATTCTAATCTCACACGAATGCTCAATCAGTAAAAATTCACAATTTATGCTTCGTGACAATATTTTGGGGGAAAAAAAAACGACGTAAAAAACCGAATAATAAAAATTAACTATGCTTCATCTCTAATTCTCTGTGTGTCTTGCTCCTTCATTCTCAGAGCTAATAAAACATAACAAGAACATTACTGTGAAATTCGTACATAGAAACAATCAACAGGTCATGTTTATTTAAGAATGAATGAATGACCTTGGCTCACTATCTTTAGTTTAATATCACTCCTCTGTTTTTGAGCCAAAAAAAAAAAAAAAAAATGAATGAATGACCTACGTCTGTGCCAGCGACGGCGAGGATAGTATATTTTATTTATGATTTCCTTTAAAAAAAAAAAAAGAAATATCATTGCTTTTTTTCTTTTTCTTTTTATATAGTGCATTTTAATTGCTTGTGCAATTTATATATATTTTTCGCTTTGGCTATTATTAATATCCATCTTCAGATTTAAAATTTATAAATAATTTATACTATTTTTTAATCAAATACCAATTTAACTATTAAATTTTACCAAAATATATTTTTAATCCATATATATATATATAAAGTAAATCAAATTTAAAGTTAATAAATGTTAAAAAAAAACTAATGTTTTTGCATTTTTAATTTTTTGATATTCGTTAATTTTCTTTAAGAATGGGTCTATTGCTAACCATTGTTTGTTCTACCCATCCATTAAATTTAAAAATCTCAATTTTTCTCTTTCCATCCATACTCTTCCGAAATGGGCCATGAAATGTATCTTACTTTCCCCACTTGTACACCCCTTTGAAGCCTTAGCCACCCCCTTTCGAGACGGTAAACTCCATTACTTTCTAGTGTCTTTTTTTGGCTCAAATAAAAAAGCTAGGTTCAACCTTCTTTATCTTCTCCTTGTATATGTATAGCTCTCTCTCTCTTGTATTTTTGGCTTTTTTAATAGATTTACTTTATGGTATTTGATAGTAATTTTTGTTTGTTTTTCTAATAATTTTGCTGTAATTTGGAGAATTTATTGGAAGATAACAATAGAATTGAAACATTCTATTAATCTTCATGGAAGTTATAACCTATAAAGCCATAAGAATACAAACCTAATAGTTATTGAATCCATTTATTAAACGATTTTATCCTTAAAACCTACTTGCAGCAAAATAATGTATTAGCTTTTTTGAAAAAAAAAATAAAGATGAATAAAATTAAAATTATTTATAGACTAAGAAACTGTTCTTGGGGGTATGTTAAGAATTTTTTTTTTCTTTTTAGTTTTGTGTTGTGTTTGCACTTTAATGTAATTTCTAAAGTAATTTTAGAAGGAGATTTTTTCTAAAATAAAATTTATTTTTCAAAGTGTGTTTAAAAAGCATACAAAGAGGTGGCAATAGAGCTACTTATTCCATAAACTCAACCTATAAATATATATATATCTTTAAAGTGTAAAAAGGGTATTTGATAAATTCATTCGTTAAAATTAGTGTTCGGACCAAAAATGAAATTTCAAATCGGAAATGCAAAATGCAAATTATTCTTAATAAATAAATAAATAAATAGTTTTGTAATCTCTAATGACAAGACAAGTGTCGTTGATAGTGTACTGTCTGATTTCTCCCAAATGTGGAGGTGTCAATTCTAAGTTCTAACTACCTCCTTAAACTTTAAAAATAAATAAACAAATCAAAAGACTAGTTTACTTATAGTAAACAAACATATCCACATAAATTCAAAGTAGTCTTAAATCACTATAATTTTAATAATGTTTATACCTGCATGATCGTCCATTAATTAATAACAAAGTTTAACGAAATGAATATAGTTTACATTTAAACAACTTGTGTATATGTATATGATATATTATATACATTATGTATTTAAATATTTTCCATAGGTTCTATTTTGTACTTTTCAATTATATATAATGTACTCTTACGTCCAAAAATTTTAATTAACCTAAGTATTCAATTTCTAATACAGATAATTGCAAAAACTATCATGAAGTATAATCTTTCCGCAATTTTAATTTTATTTTTTAGCTTATGCAAAATTATACATTTACATATCAAATCTTCGTAAATATATACATTTTATGTACAAATTAAGTGATTTTTGCTAACTGTTTTAAGTTATTTTTAATAAAAATTTTGTGTTAATTAGCAATAATAAGATATTCTTAATTCATATTACATGTTTAGTGAGAAATTTCAATTCAGATTCCATGTTTAGTAAAAAATTTGTTGGTCAATTTATATGTAGAATGTATAAATTTGTATAGATTTAAAATATAAAAATATAATTTTACATAAACAAAAAAATATGATTAAATTTATAAAAAGACTATATTTAAAGGTTTTTTTTTTTTTTTTTTCCAGATAACCCTCTCTAATATAATTTAGAAATAAGAATACTGTATTTTAGGGCTCTCTAGGATTCTTGATTAAGCATATTCTGACATTGTGTGGATCCATGTTTTCTCTTATTAAACCAATTATGTTTTTACCAATTAATTAAGTTTATTAAATCATTTGTCCCATGTTGACACAAGTGTCGCAGATCTATTAACGTTAATCCATAGCTGTCTAGATTGGAATAAGTCGGTATATATATTCATATTTTATTATGTATAATTTTTTTTTGGTATAATAAAACAAATAAAGTGACGTTCATAGCTGTGCTTGTGACTTTACTCGATGTTCTAATATTCAATGAGTAGAATATTTCAATTATATATAAAAATAGAATTCACCAATCAGTGAAAAAAAAAAAAAAGGAAAAGGATAGGGACGACTATAATGCATGATGATGGTCATAGAATAATTAAAACTTATATTGAAGACAACGATAGGTTATTGCATGGACCTTGTCAATCAAGGGCCAATCAAACAGTTGTCTTAATTTGGAGCCAATACTATCCCAGCTTAGAAATTTTTATTTTGGAAAAACTGAAAAAAAAAAAACTAACGTTTAGGTGTTAAATAGCGACTCTGCAAAATAATACCATGAAATTAAGGATTTCTAAAAATTAATACTCTGAATTGACTTTTTGAATAACAGCAGTTAAAAAATAATAATATTCTCAAAATTAACGAGAACATAATGACTAATTCATTTTTAATGGAGTATATTATCGTTTTTTTCATTACTAAAATTGGTCAAAAAGTCAATCTAAGTAGGGACAAAGCTACATCTAGCTCAGTGGCCCCCTCTCAATTTTTATATTTCCTTTTGAAAAATCCAAATGTTTATAAATATTTCTAAACTTTTAGTTTAAATAACATGTAAAGCTCCATCTCAAAAACAAATAAAATAATATAATAATCCCCATAAAATATATAAAATGTAATTCTAGCCTTGTTCGTGAGTCTAGGGTATTAATTTTTCGAAATTTTTAATCTCATGATATTATTTTGTAATGTCTAAACTAGGGCTGGCAATTCGTGTTATCGTGTCGTGTTCGGGTTGACACGATTACGACACGACACGATAACACCTAACCCGAACACGACACGATTAATAAACGTGTCAAAAATTTAAACCCGAACACGACACGATTAATACACGGTAACACGACACGACACGTGTAACCCGTTTAATAAACGTGTCATGTGTCATATTATGATCCGTTTGACACGATTATTCAAAATTGACACGATTATTCTAATTTAGCACGATTATGCACTACTTAATTTACTTTTACTCCTATAAATATGCTTAGAATTAATCAAAATCACGTTTAATATATTAAAATATTAATAATTGTGTCGTATTAGTGTCGTGTTGACACGACACGAAAACAACATGAAAATGACACGTTCAATTAAATGGGTTACACAGGTCATTTTCGGATTAAGCGGGTTGACCCGAAACCCACCCGTTTATTATACGTGTTACACGTGTCAACCCGAAATTGACACGAAAATTAAATGGGTCACCCAAACCCATTTATTTCGTGTCGTTTTCGAGTCGTATGATCGTGTCGTGTAGAAAATTGCCAGCCCTAGTCTAAACTTTATGTTTTAAATTGCAATACTCAAACTTCAGGGTATTTTTTTTGCAGTTCATCCCTTTTTTTTAAAGAGTAATCCTATAAATAAAGTTTAAATTACTAATGTTGCATAACTAAATGATGCGACTATAGTTATTGCTTTGAAATTAGTACAACAAAAGATGGTAATAAACAATATATGTTTTTAAAAGGTGTGTTAAGACCCTTCTCTTTCCCACTCTCCAAATGTGAAGTGGAAAAGTGAAAAAAGAAGGAATTTGGGTTTTAGGAGTTTTAACTATAATAATAATAATAATAATAAAATTATTACAAAAAATACGGTACAAAAAAATGAGCTATGTATTGGCCGTATTTATAGGCCGAAGGACTACCTTTTGCTCCTACATAGAAGGCTATGTGTGTGGCTTCATGTGTTATGGATTACATCTATGCCCTAATCTTTTACTACCTATAGCATTTAGAAACAAAAAACAGAAAACACACAAATGTAGTTTATGGTGATTCACATTTAATACGAGTTTGAGAGGTAATTAGATAGTGATTTTGTAACGTCGTTTATCTCAAGTTAGATCCTACCCTCAAGCTGGATTTTCTCCCTCTCTTACCCTTTTATCTTGTCAATGCTCAGTATAAACTATAAAGTACGGACTAGTAGGAAACTCTAAACTTCACGTGAATCCAACAAACAACGTCATATTTGAGTGGGTGAAGCTAATTTGATTTTGGATTTGTGATTGCTGTTGATTTTAATAGTACTTAATTATCTTAGCTTACTCTGAAGGTACTTAGAATCATACTGACCTAGCTGTGGCCCTCAACCCCTTTTTATAACCTCATTTTCATGGTACCTAAGTACAAAGTCTCAATTTCGGGCAAGATTCGGGCAGCTATTTGCTTTATCAGCAAGGTTGGAGGTTGCTAAAATTACCATGCTCTATTTTCCACCACTGTAGATTTTCACTATGTTTGATGATGAAGAAAAAGAATTACAAGCAAAATCACACATCTCGTTTATCAGAATATGCTATATTCTCCGTAATCTCACTTATCCTAATCGAGTCCTCGAATATCCTCTATATATTAAGAAAACTAGGAACCGAAATATATGTAAAATTCTGGGGTATTTCTACAATCCCTCACTTCACTTTGAGGACTTAGTGATCTCTCAACTAATCTTGACCCTTTAATTGTCCAACTTAGCAATCAGAATTCAATCAATGGTAGAGATGTGAGGTTAGTACAAGGGTAGCAAGTATATTGACAAAACTTGCAACCTGTTAACTAAAAATATAATTGGAAAAAGAAAATTAAGGAAGTAGACATGTAGAGTAGGCTCTTTCCAAGCCAATAACGAGCATTTACAAATTACAATAAAAAATAATAATAATAATCAGGCAACCATTTTTAAAATTTAATCAACTGGTATGGTTTTAAAAATTTCTAGAGAATAATCACTTTCTTTTTAATGGTATGGTTTTAATCAACTGCTATGGTTTCAATCAACTGTTATGGTTTCAAAAATTCTAGAAAAGAATCACTTTCTTTCTAATGGTATGGTTTTAATCAACTGGTATGTTTTTACAAATTACAATAAATACTTATATGTTGCTTTTCTACTTATACGTTCTTTTTAATTATCTTATTTGTTACCATATATACTAATTAGCAAATCTTAAATATAGATTTTTAATTGATAAGTTTACTTCTAAACAAAGTTGATATATATTTTTCGATAAGTTTACTTTTAAATAAAGTTGATATATATTTTTAAGGCCTCATTGTAGGTTACGCTTAAGGTCTCCACTTCTGTGCGAGTTCGCTCTTAAATAATTTATGTCGACTTTTTCTCATTTTTGGCAGTACTACATTTTTAATCAATATTTATGAGAGAGAATTTTATCATAAATATTTTGGTTTCCAGAGCCTTTTACGCATCTTTGGTGGCATTTGTAAAGTTCTATATTTTCCATTTATATTACTTGTGTGGAATACTTCGGTTTGTACTTATAAATTTGATAAGAAAATAAAATCATATATGAAACTCCAAAAATAAAATTCAGCCAAGTATATATTGCTCAAATGACAAATGTTAAAAATTACGTTGTTAGGTAGATGTGACTTGTTATTTAAAGAGAAAATTGTGGCAAAAATCTCTTTTCTCATTCAAAATTTGCACTTATATACTCAATCTTTTTTTCTGACAGGAGTAATACTTTCCATCTAAATTTTGTAACAATCATAATTATCTACGTTAAGTGTCACCTCAGAGGATACGTATCGCACTCTGAAATATTATGTCAGTTTTAAAAATATAAAAAAATTATGAACAATTAGAAAAATCATAAAAAAAATTAAAAACCTTTCTCAATCATCATATCTTTTTTTTCTCCATCTCTCGAATATACTGTTACTAAAATCCAGAAAACGAAAATGCTTCTCTCCTTCATGCACACATCTCATTGATCACTCTCCAATATTAAAGAATCGGATTAATACAAAATCTTTAAAAATAAAAAATTAAACTATATTCCTAAATTGATATCCCAGTCACTATTATTATTGATTTTTAATCCGTAAAAATAATGTAGAAGCTACTAACATTGCACATTGATGCGGAGTATGTATTTGTAATTTTAGCAGCAAGCCCATGACAGAATTTATTATTCAAAACTTAATAAACAATTAGAAGCAAAATAGGAATAATTACAACTAAGAAAGAATATCATTCCTCATAATCTTAATATTCTCATCTCTCTACCGAAATAGCAGAGAATACATCATCCCATCATAGATCTTTATACTCTTATCTTCGCTCTTAATCTCGTCAAACAAATCTCTCCTCACATTTAGATCAATGACCAAATCCGAGCTCCTATATAGCATGATATACGGAACTCTCACCTCTCTTAGCCTCTCACCCAAATACTCTTGTCACTCTGAGAAGCTCCAGCACCATCCCTTGCCTCGACTTTTCCCGATACCTCATCGAGTTCTTGTCCATAACAACCTTTTTCTCCTCAACTCTGACAAACTTGGGTATCAGATCCTCGATCGAGACGATCGCCAAAGTCAAGAAGAGCCTCACAAATTACCGAGGGATCTGAGAGATTGGCCATCACGGCCTCAATTTCTCGCTGATTCTGTACATGAGCATGACCAAAATGGCGCAGTCGACAAAGCCTAACTCCTCAAGCAATCGCCATTATTTTAGAGAATCCTCAAGCAATCGCCATTGTTTTAGACCGACCCACCTCGGCCTTGGGGATGAACTACATCTTCGCTGAAAGCTGCGCACTTACGCCCGAGTATAGCAACACCGTCTTGTCTAAGTGGCCCATTAAGCGTTCCAAGGTTCATAAAATTTTCGACGACTCTGATTTCAGAGTGAGAGAGCGGAGAAGAACTTGACTAATTTTTTTTCTTTTTTCTCCATTTTATTTTATTTTTCTTTTCATTTTTCTAATTTTTCATAATTTTTTTTATATTTTTAAAAATAACGTAATACCTCAGAGAGAAACATGTGTCCTTTAAGGTGGCACTTAACGAAGATAATTAATAGTTGCTACAAAATTTAGACGGAAGGTAGTATTGCCGTCAGAAAAAAAGATTAAGTATATAAGTGTAAATTTCGAATAAAAAAAGGGACTTTTGCCGCAATTTCCTCTTATTTAAATACCAGTACCATAGATTTAGCATAATATAGAACCAAAAGTAAAAGGCCAATATTACAAAGTTCTAATTCAAATTTATATGAATAATTTAAACTTATATGGTAGAGTTATACTTCAATTTTATATGGAATTTGTAAATACATGCGCGTAGTTATAGTCATGCATTTAGTTAATAATTTTACGTATAACACTTTTAATAGACATATTAGTTAATAATACTTGTAATAGACAAATGATATATTCATATTATTTCTTCTCCCAAAATATAGATAAAACTATTTGTATTTTCACAAAAAATGTACAATTCACGTATTTATTCTTGGACTGTATAAATTATCTTTGTCATAATAAATTATCTTTTTCCCAAACTATGTAGTCATATTATATATTTTGACAAATTATCTTTTAAACAAATTATTGTCTTTTTTTTTTAATTATAATTTTGAGTATGCAAGCGAATATGATCCAAGATAAAATATACGTGAAGTGTGCTTTGAAATTATTAATATTTAAAGCACATAATGAAAAAATTGGACAAATTAAAATTCATTTACTAAGCTAGGACTTTTATTTCTAAAAAACTTGGCTGAAATCGAAAATTTGCGACCAGGGCTAAAAAAAAATCCAATCCTGTTACGTTATTTTATTTTGAAAAAGAGTAAAGTCTGTCTCTGAAAAAAAATATGTTGAACATAATATCTCAAGAAGTAAACATAATGTCGTTGCCTAGTTCTTTGTGGACGTATATAGTTTATTAAAATGGACTTTCGATACTTATACATATTTTTTAAAAACTATTACCAAATTTACGACCTTTTAAAAATAATGAAAATTCTGTACGACTTTTCAGGACATTTTTCTAAATACTTTGGGAGCTAGAAAATCAGTGATATTTTAGTAAATAAGCTTTTTTTTTCTTTTTTTTTTTTCAGGAAACCAATTTGATTTCCTATTAGCAGAATGTCATGTACATAAGTAAATCACAAGAAACCATTTCATAGAAACTAGTTTGGTTTCCTATTAATGGAATATCCTGTACATAAGTAGATCACCGGAAACTATAAAGATTTCATGGAAACCCGCTTAGTTTCCTTTTAGTGGAATGCCATCACAAAAAATTACAAAGATTTCCTAGAAACCAGTTTGGTTTCCTTTTTAGCAGAATACCATGTATGTAAATAAACCACAGGAAATCACAAAGATTTCCAAGAAATTAGTGTAGTTTCTTTTTAGCAGAATGCCCTTTAATTTCTACGGTTTATACTCTTTTCTTTTCTTTTTTTTTTCCTCCCTTTTTTATTATTCAAATCAAACAAATGAAATTAGTGTAGTTTCTAAGGTTAGTTGAAGAAATTTGAAAGAAAAACTAGTTAGTTTCTAGTTTTTAGTAATAAAATTAAGCAATTTAGTTTATGGTTACTAATGGAAACTAATTTGGTTTTTAGTTATCAGTAGAAACTATATTGGTTTCTAGTGAAAACTAATTTAATTTTTAATTATTAGTAGAAACCAAATTAATTTCTAGTTTTTAATAATGAAATTAACTAACTTAGTTTATAGTTACTAGTGGAAACTAATTTAGTTTCTAATTATCAATGGAAACTAAATTGGTTTCTAGTGGAGACCATATTGGTTTCCAATTATTAGTAGCAACTAAATTGATTTCTAATGGAAACTATATTAGTTTCTTCGATAAGTAGATAGTTTTTTTTGTTACTATCGCTAGTTTCTTTAGTAACCAAATTAGTTTCTTAAAAAAAAAAGTATTTATTGTTTTTAAGATTAAAGGAAAAAGAATTTTAGAAAGACTAAGCACAGGAAAAAAAAAAAGGAGCGGTAGGTTCAATGTGAAAGAAAGTTAGAAAAAGAGTTAAAGAAAAACTAATTTTAAAAGACTAAGAACAGCAAAAAAAAATAAAAAATAAAAATATGATTCAAATCACAAATCAAAGAAGGTTTTTTGATATTTTTAATTTTTTTAATTCATTTCCCTTTATAAGATTCAATATAAAAAAAAGTTAGCAAAGGGGAAAAAAGGAATTTGAAAAAGAGAAAATAAAAATAAAAAAAAAGAGAGAAAAGAAAAGGGTAAAGAAAAAGTAATGTGAAGCTCTAACTAATTGAACCCAAGTCTCTGAGAAGACTTTTTGTTGGCCAATCACTTAACCTACACACATTTAAGTTTGCATATCTCACTTTTTAAATAATAAAATCTTTCAGCGAAGATAAACAAAATTTACCACTTTGCCACCGCTTCTTAGATCGTATATTTTGGGATTATTTTTCCATATACCGTACAAATTTCCTATTATTTTCAAAGGTCGTATTTTAGTTAACATTTTTTTAAAAACCGTACATAGCGTCTTTTTTCCTATTAAAATTATTATGTAGAGTTGCTCTTCACTAATATTGACTACTATCTAAACTACTATACTAGTTTAAGTTTTTTTTTTTTTAACTTTATTTCTTATTTCATGGGATTAATGCTTTATATTTCAAATTACAAGACTATGTCACATTACTTCCATTAATTATATTGGAGAAATGATCTAAACCTTGCATTTAGTTCAGTAAAGACTTCGTTTACTAAAAAAAAATAAAATAAAAAAAAGAACACCATATATATAAGAACTCTAAACGACATGTTTACAAAAATAATAATTAAATGTAACTTTAAATTTCTATTAAGTTTCTTACATAATACTAGACATGATTAATAATTACAAGTTAGTATATTATGGTGCCTCTTCTCACTTTTATAGTGCAAAGAGGTTTTAAATTTACCTATATCCAATAAGTTTATTTGTTTGTTTGTTTTTTTTTAATTAAAAAAAGAGGAGGAAGGGGTGTCCGATATGACTATTTTCCCTGTACGTGACTATAGGAGTTCCAACCCTGTTCAAAAATGTTTGCCAAGACTCTACGGGCAAAATGCCTCTACCGGATGATAGAGTGCATCACTTGAACCCCATCCGAACAACTAGCGGGAACGACACCCTGAAGGCCGAGAACATGGCACTGGATTGGCAGGTCGGTACCCTTATATTTAAGACTCATGAAGGAATCACCCAGATTCGAACCCCCCATCTCGAACTTCTAGAATAACAACGCGACTACTAGACCACTTGTTCGATTGGTGGTTATCCAATGAGTTTGTTATGTATGTACAACCCAAATTTTATAATGACAAGTTATTAAATTACGATGCCTTTTCTTATTTTTATGATGCTAACATATCTTGAATTTATCATACTCTTCCCCACTATTTAGCTTATATGATTGTTTATTATGCAAAATTAATCTTTCAGAATTACTTTCACAAGTACCAAGAAAATTTGTCTTCATTTTAAAAAAGAGAACCAGTTACCAAGGAATGGCAACGAGACGGATTGAGGATAATTTTTCAATTACTGTCCATATCCCAGATTACCAATTGTAATACCATACTCGTCCCATTAACCATTCTTTTAGATGCTGGGACAGTGCGGGAAATAATCAACAGATAATGGGAAGAATCTTGGTTATCTATCATCCGTTGATAATGACAAAATGAGAAAATAAATAAAAATAAAAATTTTAATTTTTTTTTATAATTAACAAAAATAAACACAATAATATACGAAATAATTTTCAAACTCTAAAATTCAAATATATATATAAGTACATATAATTCTCCACAATCATTATTTTACCAAAGATATACGAATATAAATAGTATTAAATTAAATAAATATATATAATAATTTTTTTATGTGAATATATATATTGGTGTAGGTACGGTGCAGATTATGATAATACTGTCCTCACACCATACCCGCGTATTAATGGTACAGTTATTCCCTACCTCGATTATTTTTCGCTTAAGCGGTTATTCTATTCTTTTTTCAGATTAGATAACCACGGATACCCATAACCTTGAGTTATATTGCCATCTCTGACATAACCAGTTATAACAAGTTAACAAAAAACCTATTTCATACCAAATGTCTAATCGTACAATGTGGGACTTAGTGCCTCAAATAGCCATAAGGACTACAAAAAAGCTCAAAATTCTATAAGTTCCCCTTACTAATATACTTTTACTAGTAACATTTTCGTTAGGGTTTGTCACCCTTCTTACCCTGTGTCGAAGAGCTATAGGGAGAAAAATGATAATAAAGCTAATAAACGAAGACAAATTTTGTAATTCTGATATACATATGTTAATATCTATAGATTAAATTTTAATCCTTTTTCGTCAGAAGAAATTAATTAGTTGTACTGATCACCTGGTCCTTGGCAATATTTCAAGTTTATGATCCAAGAAAAAAACGTCTCCAAATTTAGTCAGTGTTCTGTAATTTTTGACCATTCGAAGTCTTTCCTTTTGCAGCGAGTCTCTTCTAAATTCTCCCATACTGGCGTTAATAGATTAGTCTAACTGCCAAAGAAACTTGAAACTTAAAAGACATGGTCCAATTTCTAAACTTGAATCATGCTTACCAAGGAACACAAAACTTAATATAATACCTTACTTATACTTCTATTTTCTATAAGAAAAACTTTAGCCCTTTAGGCCCTTGAAACAATTGGAGTCTAACAATATCAAATGCCCCATAGCTTGAAAATAATCGATAAAATCTCTCAAAAAACATTTTATGAATTTCCAATTTTCCATCCTCTACAAGATTATTTTCTATAAGATAGATATAGAGCAAGTTTATAGCCTTAACTGCACCGACATAGTACAAGCTCTTCATCCACTTTGATTTGCGCTTGAGGCAAACGCTAAAGAATTTGGCGGCTCTTAGTTTGTCTCACATTACATCCTTTTCGTATGTTTCAACTGTAGCCTATATATTATACCCTTGAAAGCAAATCCAACACTAGCTGTTGTAATCCACGTCTCATTTCCTTTATAAATACACTACATACATCACTAATCCATTATGGCACAAAGATGAAGATTTCTTAGAACAAATCACTAAGAAATCTTCATCTTTATTAGTTCATGTTGCCATGATATTTTACCTTCCATAATTTCCTGATATTTTTTACTGTATTTTTTGTGGGACAAAATACCTATTACCTCTTGATTTTTACTGAGTGTTACAATTTACTCTGAGATAATTGAGTTTGACATATTTTGCACCAAAATTAGCAAAAAAGGGTCTCACTTTACCCCCAAATAAAGATTGAAAGGCTACAAAATTATTAATCATTCCTAAATTAGTAAAGGACGATATTGAAAAACTAAAAGAAGATGCATATAAATGACTAGAATAAAAAAATAGTAAAGTCAATGTTTAACAAGCCAATCTTGGGGCAAAGTAAAATTACTTTGCTAAATTAGGGCGAAGATTAATTTTTTGCCAATTTTAGGAAAAATGTGCCAAAGTCAATTCTTACATAGCAAAGTGTAACTTGGCAAAAGTGAGGGTTAAAGGGGGTAATATTAATATAATCCTAAGTTAAGGCTGTGCTTGGTAAAGAGCAAATAAAATAGGAGAGAAAATTAGGAGGAAAAGAAAATGTGTAAGATGGAAAAGAAAATGTCTTTCTTCTATAGACTTTTGGTACGAAGAAAAGAAAGAAAATTAATTTATTTAAAAATGATTACTTTACTCTTAATATAATAATTTTAAAAATTAATATGTAAGATTAATTTGATAAATTTATTTTTTGTGATTGGCTAAAATATTTTTCTCAACTTTTCTCCCCATTTTGGAGCGAAAAATTTTTGTGAGCCCTACTCCATTTTTTTCCCTCAATTTTCTCGCTCTCCTCCTCTTTCCTTAGTACCAAACAACTAATTTCTACTTTTCCCTTCCCTTTTTCCCTCGTACTCCTTCCTTCCTCTCCCTTTTCTCACCTAGCAAACATAGCCTAATTGCTCATTGTCAAAAGGATTTGCAACTTCAGAGGGTACTTTCGGAACTTTGGCATAAACTCACAAGGAATTTTCTAATATATATTCATTCAAATTACGCTCTTCTTCTTCCGCCTAAAACCCTAGTGTGAGGACATTGAAGGGTTTAGGCGTTTTAGCTCTGGTCAAAATTTTGACGTTGTTTCTTCATTGAAAATGGCCGAGAAGCAAAAGAAAGTGCCCGTACTACCATGGATGCGAAGCCCAGTAGACGTTAGCCTCCTCGAGCAATGCCCCCTGGGTCTGGTCCCTTGCCTCGACCCCAGGTACCCTTTTCACATTTTCGCCTTTGCTTCCTTATTATGCGATTTCTGAACCCATTTACGTTCAATTCATAATTTGGTTACTTACCCATGAACCAAAATTTCATTTTTTGATTGTTAAGAGAAGTGAGTTATAAACACATTTGTGGTGTTGTGTTGTTATTGCAACAATACCCAGAATGCAAATCCTTGTTTTCATTATTTTTTGGTTTAGTTACTGTTGTTTTATTTGATTTTTTTTTAGAGGGTCTTTTTAGAGAGGTGAATTGTAAGCACATTTGTTTTGTAGTTAATGAATACCCAGAATGCGAATCCTTTTTTTTTTTTTTTTTTCAGATTGATGGTGGCTTTGCAGAACATGGGTTTCTCTTCTCTCTTTCCAGTTCAAATGGCAGTTTGGCAAGAGACAATAGGGCCTGGTGCTTTTGAACGTGACCTCTGTGTCAATTCACCAACAGGGAGTGGAAAGACTTTAGCTTATGCTTTGCCAATAGTGCAAGCGCTTTCGGCTCGTGCTGTCAAGTGTTTACGAGCTTTAGTCGTGTTGCCTACTCGTGATTTAGCCTTGCAGGTTTGGTGTCTTTCATATGTTGCTTCCTTTTTATTACAGAATGTTGAATTTGTTCATCTTTTCAACCAAAAAAATTTAAAAAAAGTAAAGAGAAATACCTAGAATAATGCAAGTTTACTGCAATTATTTTCTGAATGCGGTCTAAAACAATGCCAACCTTTGCAAAATGCCTGCCCTTCGTGCTTTGGTTCAGGTCAAAGAGGTTTTTTCTGCAATTGCACCTGCTGTCGGCTTGTCTGTTGGTTTGGCGGTTGGTCAATCTTCCATTGCGGATGAAATTTCTGAACTAATCAAGAGACCTAGGCTTGAGGCAGGGATTTGTTATGATCCAGAGGATTTTTCGCCTGGGTTACAAAGTTCAGTGGACATATTGGTGGCAACCCCTGGAAGGCTGATTGACCATATTAATTCAACTAAGGGTTTTACACTTGAGCATCTCTGCTACCTTGTAAGCATCAAGCTGCAGATTTTGTTTTTGTTTTTATCTACGTACGTATGATTGTGCAATTCCTGATTTGTATATGTTACTCAGGGCTTTATTATATTTGAGCTGTTCATCCTTATTCTTACATATTTTTGTCTTCCGTTCCTGATATATGTGGTCTTTGCTGGGAAATATATTTTTCTCTAAGAAACTGAATTTCTATGGAATTCAAGGCTTTTGTTCATTTCGGATGTTTTGAATTTTAATTGATTTGTCCAGTTTTTACTTGACTGCCCAATGCTCATGTCAAGAAGTTGACTTATTCTTTTATTATCATTATTTTTTCCCCATTTTCTTGAGCACTATTGGTTGTAGGATGACTCAATTATGGGAAAACTAATTCCATTATCAAAATAGTGAAAAGATTACTTTATTCAAAGAGGTTTGTACAAAAAAGTTTCTATTCCTTATATTGTTAGGATTTATGGTGATTGGTTATGGTTTTCCAGGTTGTTGACGAAACAGATCGCTTACTTAGGGAGGCATATCAATCTTGGCTGCCTACTGTGCTCCAGTTGACTAGATACGATGAAGGTTTCTTTCCTCGTGCTCACACTTTTCTCCCTTCTTCACTTGGTTCACTAAAAACCATTAGAAGATCGTGAGTGCTATGTCCAATTTTGTCACTTTCCAAGGTCTCTTCAATTTTGTGTTATAGGAACTACTTTTGTTTCTGCAACTTTTTTTTTTCAATCGAAAAATAAATAAATAAAGAAATGTGAATTTTATTGATAGTGATAATGGATAAATACAATGTAGGGACAAGATGTCCCCATCATTAAGGTCAGACAGAACAGAAAGCAAGTAACCACACAGATTGCAATTAGTTAATTTGTTTTGCAATTAGTCTATTTTGTCTTTGGTATTGGGATATTTAGCTTGAATTGACTTGGAAGAGTTTGAAAACATATGGACACCAGAATATTATATTCATCAATTAAAACTTAAATTTCAGTTTTAAATTTCAATTTTTATGTTACAGTTTCATCTTTGAAATGTTCAAACTTGGGAAAAGTATCGTCTATGTGTCTCTGTAATACTGAAAGTAATGCTGTTATGATAATATATGCCGCATCTGTCAAAGTTTTTCTGCATCAGTACCTTGACATATGTGGCTGCCATGATGTTGCTTTCCAATTTCTGGGTGTTTGTGCAACCTTATTGTGTTTGGATATATGGATAATTAATGGGAATCCATTCATACTGAGACTGATAAATAATAATATTAACATTTGAACTAGAGAGCTGTAATCAGCTGATTAGTTGAGGAATTTTGGGGGTTCAGTTTATTTCGAACTTTCAGTTGTTCTGCTGTATCAAAAGTAAAAGTAGTTATGTTTTAGTTAGCCTGCGTTTGAGTGTTGCTTAATTCTGTTTCAGGGGTGTTGAGAGGGGATTCAAGGGTAAACCTTATCCTAGGCTTGTGAAGATGGTTCTTTCTGCTACTCTGACCCAGGATCCAAGCAAGTTATCTCAGCTTGATCTACATCACCCTTTGTTCTTGACAACAGGGAAAAGGCGTTATCAATTGCCAGAAAAATTAGAATCATTCAAACTGGTATGCCTTGATTATTTACTGTTTGTATGTACACTAAACATAGTCCTTGTTCTGTCTCAAAATCAAAGAACTACTAAAAGCAAGCTCATGTGCTGCATTTTCTTTTACTTTTCTATATGGACATATTTTTCTCATGTAAAACAATGATTACACTGTTTTTGTTGATTAAATAAACTGATAATTCTAGGTACCCCCTTTTGGTAATCATAAATCCTTCTATGATTCCTACAGGGCAATTTTGTCTAGTTATTCTAAATATTCCATTCCTCTCCACAGATTTGTGAAACAAAACTCAAGCCTTTATATTTGGTTGCTCTTCTGCAAAAGTTAGAAGGAGAAAAGTGCATTGTTTTTACATCGTCTGTAGAGTCAACTCATCGTCTTTGCACCTTATTAAATTTTTTCGATGATCTGCCTTTCAAGATCAAGGAGTATTCTGGCCTTCAACGCCAGTCTGTAAGAAGGTAATTCCGGATTTTACTTGATTTAACGTCTATGATGATCTGTGATGATTTGTGACATCTACGGTGATGTTTGTATTATTTTTCCCTTTTTACAAATAACAAAGCAAACATGTGGCACATGTAATGTTGGACTAGCAGCATTTGGACTCTCTCTCTCTCTCTCCCCATAAATAAAGACAAGATGTTTTTATAACAAGCTATATGATTTCTGTTAATCTTTAACGAAAGATGTCCGAGCAATTACGATGCCTTAACACTCCTAATAGCTATAGTTTAAGCAAGAGTCATTATCGGTTCAACCTGTAACTAAAGGCCTCAAAAACCATTAAAGATCCTAACTGCAGTCCAACACAAAACACATTGAAACCTTGGAAGCCATTAAATGTCTGATTTTTAGGAGTGCTAACATAGTATATCATTTTTTCCTTTAGATGTATAACAAGATTTTGAAGATGCAATTTTGTGCTGCAGTAAAACACTGAAAGGATTCCGGGAAGGAGAGATTCAAGTGCTTGTTTCCTCCGATGCAATGACTCGTGGAATGGATGTTGAAGGGGTGAAAAATGTGATTAATTACGATATGCCTGTGTACATAAAAACATACATTCATCGGGCAGGTCGGACTGCAAGAGCAGGTCAGGCTGGACGTTGCTTCACTTTGCTGCGTAAAGATGAGGTATCTTGTCACATTGTCTTTAAAACCAGAATGTGCTACATTTCTATAAGGCTTTATGGAAAACAATTATTTTTACCAGAACCTTTTTTTAAGTGTGTGTATTTATATTTATGTATTTATTTATATATAACAGAACTTTTTATTTATTAATTTGGTATTCCTAAATATGCCTAATGTCCAGGTCGAAAGTAGCTGGCTCAGTGTGAATGAGCTGCTTGGTGGCCCATAAAAGTATACCTTTTTTATTTTTTTAACCATTATGACAATTTGGTCTTTATGTAGTTCAATGATTGAGCGTTAAAGAAATAATGTCAGTTTGTCCATGAATAACTGAACAAGTATACTCTACATTTCGATACAATACTCTACATTTCGATACAATTTGGGCTTGAGGTCTGCCCAAGCTGATAATTGAACTTCATTCACTTGGATTTTGAGCCCATGTGGCTCGTTTTGCTCCCTTGCTGGATTGAAGTGTTTGATTCTTGCTTGCCATGGACACCAGATTGTTTTGTATGTGTTAAAAAAAAACCACCTACCAACTTTTACTCATATCTGGACCCCGAATTTTCAGGCTAATATTGTGTTCTACACATTTTTCAAGAGAAAGAATTAAAGGAATTTTTTCTTATTTGAGAAAAGATGAACAGAGTTTGATGTTTGCTAACAAGTGATTACTTTGTTGACTGGCAACATGGGATTTTCTTAGACTGAATTATTTTCTGTGTTAGGACAAGCATTTCAAGAAGCTGTTACAGAAAGCAGACAATAACTCTTGCCCTGTGTATGCTGTTCCTCCAAGTTCTGTTGAATCAATGCACTCAATTTATACATCTGGTAATTTCTTATTTCTTTATTTGTGTATGTAAATGTGTTTGGACAGCTAAATATTCCAATTCTTAACTACTTTCATACCTGGATAACAAATTTTCGAAAAGCCTAATTATCATGATTAAGTGAAACGCTATAGTTTTCCTTCGCATAACTATAGGCCGCAAGAGAGAGCTTGAGTTTTTTCACCTTTCCTTCTCTCAAAGTGGTATTACTTTCTTTTACCAGCAGTTGATTTGTTTGTTCTTTTCACTATTGCAGCACTTGAAAAATTGAAAGAGACAGTTGAGATGGAAGCATCACAGAATCGCAAAGTCGGATTCAAGTCTTCTAGAGAGGGAAAAAGCAGTGAACACACCCTTCAAAGAAATAGCTCATAACTTGCTACTAGGCCATTTCTGTCAGTACGACAGTTCCGTCTTACGAAATATGGAAAACAACTTGAAGGTAATGAAGAGTTAAATCTGTTTGTTGAGTTGGTTCGAAATGATATAAGGTTTTGAAGATAAAACAAAAAAGAGATGTCTTCTATGCTTCTTCATGGTTGCTTAGTTCACCGAAAGAGATGAATATGCATGAATATCTTGTGCGTTCTTTTCTGTATCTAGTTTCAGTATTGGACAATATTGATCATAGAGAAATTAGCAGGAAGCCAAGAACTCTATTACAAATATAAGTTTATGTCAGGTTATGTATTATGCTAATTTGGTCTTATAATATATTTTTAATTTTGCCTAATATTTGAAAACCATAAATTGGATTTTACTTGTGGCATATCTAATATTTAGATGATTTTTTTAGTCTCCTTACTCATCTGAGGCAAGATAATACTTGAGATAGAAGTAGAAGTTGTAAAACTTATAGTGCATTGCCATTTACAAATTTGAGAGTGATGAAAGAAAAGAAAGAACATCATAATTTCTTATTCCATCCTCCATTCCTTGGTACAAGAGTTCCATCCCTCCAACCTAATTTTCAACCACCACCGCCTTCCATCGACACGTTCAAACCTGAACAGTGCCGTTCTTAAACAGACAAAACCAAAATGATGGATAGTTTCATTTACAGTCATAGCAGCTCTAGGAAAATCCCTGAACAAAAAGGGATAAAATACAAGCAGCCCCTCGATAGGCGCGTCTATAACGTGGTACAGTATTGATTATTACAAAAACGATCAATACCATAAAACACAAGGTTAAGACGACGAAAATCCCTCATTTTAGTTTTATCATCTCAAGTCTTTGAGGGACTTTTCAATGATCAAAGATCGAAAGGGATCTTATCTGCATCTCCTTGAGAAAGTACTTTGAATTCAGACTACCACAAGCAGTAGTAGTACTAATAGAACCGGAAGCAGAGGAAGAAGAAGAAGAAATAATAGCGGCCTTTGTCGGCGAAAGATTGGGGGAATCGTCGGCACAAACATCTCTCTCTTCTTCATTAATGGTGTCAAGAACTTTGGATGTTCTGTGCCTCATGACACTGATGAACTGTGGCGGTGCAACCTCGGTAATGAATCTTGCTATGCGAGAATTCGCCATTGTCCGAGCTTCAAGAATTGGAAAATAAGGTCGGGAAAAAAAAGTGATAGAAATATTGAACAAAGAAGCTCAAAAGGGAGATGGGGTTGTGTTGATTTTGGTTGTGGATGAATAGAATTGAACCAAAGGAGGAGAATTTATAGAGCTAGAATTTTTTTCTTTTTTGCATTGACCGAGTAATAGTACTCAGAGTCTTAATCAAAGGAGAAAGTGAACCAAGTTTAGCAGCTAGTGCCGCCTTTTGCTTTAGACATTAATGGCTATGATTGATGTTTCCAGGACATTTATGGATAATGGCAAGGAAAGGGGGGGTTATGTGTCAAGGTTTGGGTGGAAACTTGGATTATCTCTAGTGGTATGGTTTTTGTTTGGAATGCTAGCTTCCAAATTTTCACTTTTCTCAGCCTCATCATATAGGGGCCACCAGAACAGTGCCACCTCATTTGGTGTGACACGTATCACTGGGATAATGGGTTGATAAGTATAGGTCTTAAAGGCCGTTGTATGCCATCATATATAAATTAATAAATTTTTGAGAAACTAGTAATTTAATTTTAAGTTTCTATTAAAGAATATTCAACCTTTTGCTTACATCATGGACAAAATTTTGCTAAAATTGTGAAGGTATCTCAGCTCTAATGAATTTATGTGCACATCTTTTATATTTCATATTTCATGCTTAATTTATTTATCACTAGACGGTCTTAGTTTATCTCTCTCTCTGTTAAAAAAATGGTTATCTGGTGACGTAACTCTCTGACCTCAGATATTTCATGTTTAATTTATTTCTCACTAGACGGTCTTAGTTTATCTCCCTCTCTCCGCTAAAAAAAAGGTTATAGGGTGGCGTAACTCTTTGACCTTGGATGGTGGATTCATCTCAAAGTGGATTGTCCATATACCTCTATATACTTCTAACTATCGTCACAGTGACTACTTCGAATCCAAAACCTTTTAGTCAAGGGAGCGAGCGCCTTTCCACCTCTTTACCATATAATTAGAAACAATCAACCAAGCTAGTCAGTCTTAGTTTAGTTGATTGTTTCTAATTATATAAATTATTTTACTATGACTTTTGTATTAAATTTGTGATTATATGTTTTGTTTGATGGAATAAAATTCTTTTAATTAAAAAAAATATTTAGCTGAAATTGGTATTTTTTTTATGCCTTTAGAATTTAGGTGATATTTTGTGTTTTTTTTTATTTTTTTAAATAAAAAGAAAGGTGGGATCATCTCAAACAAAATATTAAAAAGATCTCTGCTTTTGTTTATTTTAAAAAGCAAAATGCAGAAAAGATAAGTGTAGCCTACTTTTTTGGCCTTCAAATTATGCTCATATTCCTGCAATTTTGTGAGCACATAGGGTCTCGATGGTAACTTTAGCCTGACTACCATCAAACACAAGAATAGCCTCTATTTTCTAATAACTTCATCAAAATCAATACCATAAACTAAAGAACTGACACATGTCAAATGGTGTAACCAACAACGTGGATGCACTACCATTGCTAAAATGAATATTTTTAAAACGAAATTATGTTATTTAATTTACCTAATATGTCGAAAACCAAATCAAATTTTGATTTGAACATGAACAACAACTTAACATGCATGGATACGGTATAGGACCACCAAACCAATACGGATACGTATGATGTCACATCCCAATCACCTACATGGGCCCTGGCCTTGATCCGGCCCATAAAGGCTTTCAAATCACAAATGCAGCCTAGAACTAGAGTCATCTATACTTTATTTTCCTTGCTCTTCCTCCAAACAAAACAATTGCCTCTTATCCATGGCATGAATAGTAACCTCTAAAAAAACAAATGCGCGTGCCACCCACATAACCCGTTTAATTTCGTGTGCAATTTCATTAGTTACCTCATGAATAATTCAAAGTTCTACTTTTTGGGGCCTAAATTTGATATTTCCACTAATATTTTCCACATGGACACGCACACAAATTTGCCGACTAAAAATGTGATCGTGACATATCAATGATGCCCTAATAGGTCCGGTAGAAAAAGATGAAAACAAAAGGGGTATGACCAGTTTGGATAAAGATCACTAAAAGGGCAAAAAATGTCTGTTTCTTGGGGTTTGTTTTGGTGACAATATGGCATATGAGCATGGTCAAGCACGTGAATACATCACGTGAATGCATGTTCTTGAACTTTGTATAGCCTAACCATATTGTTGGGTGGTCGTTTGATGCTTAGTAGTCCAATATTTGTAGTCAATTGTGGTCTTTTGTGTCGTTTGGTGATGTGTATATCGAACTCGTGGTCACTGCAATATAGTACGACGATTGATTCTAATCAGAGTTGATTAAAAGTCTATATGATGCTGAGTTGTTCTTTATTTGTTTTTTTTTTTTTCCAAAATAGTGTAAAAATTTAAAACTCACTGATAAATTATAAGGTACTTTATATTTTTGAGAAGGAAGCAAATTAAAATGAGGCGATTAATACTTGACACTCTTGAGCTCATGGTTGTTAATTCGTTAATACACTAGAATTCGGCGCATGAAGGAGGGTATGGCATAAAGAGGAAGAAAATTGAAAATTCCAACGTTTTGATTTTTTTCAATCAAACAACTAGTATGAGTTTTTGTTATCACGACGTGGTGACCAGATGATAATTTAGTGAATGACTATATCATGCAACTAGAATAAGTCATCTATAAGATTACAAATCTAAATATGATAAAAGTAATTTTTAATGATAATTCCAGATCCCAGCAGAGGGGCTTAATTGTTGATACTTAATGGATATATCTTTTATTTTTTATTTTATTTGGAGATTAATTTTACTTTTTGACCCTCGAACTGTAGTGTCAGTCCCAGTTTAGCTCTTCAATTTCGAAATATGTAAATTTTGGCCCGGCCAAACTATATTTTTGCTCAGTTTTGGTCTAAAAAGTCTCAAATGTCCAATTCTGTTTCCGAGGATGAACTTTATGAATATTTTATTATTATTGTAGTTCAAATTATTTTATGTTGTGTTTTGTTCTGTCTTAGTAGTCAGGGACAAAAATATAATGCGATCAACTATAGCATTCAGAGCTAAAATTGTGGGAAAAAAAACGTAATTTTAGGGCCATAATTAACTAGATGTACATTTGAAGTTCAGGGATTTAAACTAACACATTTCAAAATTCATAAGCCAAATTACGACTAACACTACAACCCGAGGACAAAAGTGAAATTAACACGTTATTTATGGGTGTATATTCTAATTACATATGCGACGCGAATTTGCAATAAAGCGGCTCTTGACTTGGCTATGCATAGGATTCTATCAGTGTTTTGTTTGGAGGCCGTATACCATAATTAATCTTGTTTGTTGCACTTCAAAATTCATATATATATATTATGTTTATTAATAAGAGATGATGTTAAAAAATATAATGTAATGAGAGGTTCTTATTGGCTTGGTATTATACCTCACATAAAAAGATAACGAAGACTTGGAGATTCATCGACTTATCTAAAATATGAAGATGTAATCCATGGATAGATGTGTATTGAGTAATATAGACCAAATGTATATAAATACAAGATGGAAACAACCTTAAAACGATTAGGGAAAACGACGAGGACAACCTTTTTGATCCCTTGGGCTAAGTCATCCACATTTGGATATGGTAATCTGACCAATTCATGACTTGTCATGTATCCCTTCCGTATATTGATTAATTCCATAAAGCTTTATTGCTAGTTTAATCAAGAATCTCTTATTACTTTGGTGACTAGCATTAGCTCCGTACGTACTATATTGATTCTATAGAAAAATCCTAACTTCACTTATAATCGGCTAAAACTATATAACTTCATATCTCTTTCTATATGTACACAATATATATAGTCATTAAAACTAGTTGCAGCCCAATAAAATTATATAGCTAAAGTCACAACTCGCATAATCCATTCTCTTTTGTCTCTCTTTTTTGTTTCCTACTAACGTACGTACACGGTGCAACTATATATATAACAAATCTATGCCTAAAACCCTTACCATACGTGATTCGCAACTCTATATATAATAAATCTAATGTCTAAAACCCTTACCATACGTGGTTCTAAGTATACAATTCATGGTGTTTGTTGATGATTAATAACGTTAATTGACATTGTATTTATAAAAAAAATAATAACGTTCATTTGTTATAGACATAAATTAGGATTGATTAAAATCCAAGACAATCCTATGGATAATTTATGTTAAACAATTAAGTCATGGGGTTGTTGAGTTTATCTGTGTCCATAGCGATAGTTGGCTGAGGAGGCTCAGTAATGATCACGAATTGACAGGAGTAAAATACGATAGAGAGCCTTGAAGGTTAGAATCTTCCACTACCAAAAGCTATAGGTGCACTCAATAGATATCTCTATAGATATCTCTGTCAGTGATGGTGAATGACTGAGAAGAGTGTGCGTGAAAAATTTTGACGTGAGGACCAAACTCTAATTATTAACTATTTATACAACACAATTTGTGTATCTATCAGTCCTAACTGAGTTGGCTAACTGGGTATTATAACTCATACCCATGTGAATATCTTGACCTAACTTAATTAGATCACTGATCTGGCTGGTCCACACAAAACAATATAGTTCAATATAATTAAGAGAAAACTTCATAAATACCCATTTTTAAAACCATATTTCCATAAATACCCGTTTTTTATTTTTATTTCATAAATACCCATTTTTAGAGAAATATAGACCATCACTATTTTTACACATGAAACATAGACTACGGTATATATTTAATGCATAAAATATATGCTGTAGTCTACATTTCATGAATAAAAATTACACTAAAAATTGAAACACGCTTTAAAATGTGTGTCAATTTTGGTATGGGGACTAAACCGTAATTATTAACTATTTATACAACACAGTTCGTGTATCTATCAATCCTAACTGGGTATTATAACTTATACCCATGTAGATATTCTGACCTAACTTAATTAGATCACTGACCTGGCCGGTCCAGACAAAACAATATAGCTCAATATAATTAAGGAAAAAGTTCATAAATACTCATTTTCAAAACCATAATTCCGTAAATACCTATTTTTTACTTTTATTTCATAAATACCCGTTTTAATGCCTGTTTTTTTAGAGAAACATAGACCACCACTGTTTTATACATGAAATATAGACCACGGTATACATTTAATGCATAGAATGTATACTGTAGTCTACATTTCATGAATAAAAATTACACTAAAAATTAACACACGTTTTAAAATGCATACCATAGGTCAAATTTATAATGAAAAATATAAACCGTGATAAATATTTACATTGTAAATGTGTATACTATTCATATTTTACCCGTTTTTGGAGAAATATAGACCACCACTGTTTTACACATGAAATGTAGACCACAGTATACATTACTGCATGAAATGTATACCATGGTCTACATTTTATGAATAGAAATTGTATTAAAAATTGACACACATTTTAAAATATATACCATAAGTTAAATTTATAATGAAAAATGTAAACCGTGGTAAACATTTATATTGTAAATGTATACTATTTATATTTTATGTATATCTCATGGATAAAATTTATATTATAAATATGGACCACTTATAATTTGTATATGAAATGTGGATCATAAAAATGAATATTTTTGAAAGAAAAGTTAAAAATGGGTATTTATAAAAATAAATTTTAAAAATAAGTATTAAGCGTAAATTTCTCTATAATTAATTAAATATGTGGTCCACATGATAATAGGAAGTATACAATTTCCTAATATCATTGACGACTATACGTTCAACAACTGTACAAGTTAATTAAGTAATGTGCAAGTAAAATTAACCTTCCTAATTAAACTTTATAAACACTCGTTACAATTATCAAAATACTTGCTAGACAAAAATGCACTAGTTCAGCTTTGCTACTATATTTGTCTAGTACTACTACTAAGGTCGTCACGACTACATAGCATCGATCTATTAGTTCTCGACGTATAAAATGATAAATAGGTAACATTTCTAACTAAATTTTCAGTTTTTGTACGTCATCATAACCGAATTATGTATATATATTCAGAGGAGTTTGTGTTATGGTTTGTTTTTGTCTAGTTTGAATCTATTAGAAGCCTCTAGGCTCGTAGATCTGGAAGTGTGGGGTGTCGGTAGACAAAGGCTGGTGTTTAGTTCGAATGTGCTTGCGAGTTCGGTTAGAATTTATCTATATTTGTGTAGTCATTTATTAAGCTTTTGTTTTATCAAAAACAGATCTTGGCTATAGCTCAGATTTGACTATAGCTAAGTTAATGTTTGAAAACTCAATTTATTAATTGAGCTTGGACCTCTTGGATTTTAGCCAATTAATGAAATGATGATTTAGTGTAGACCTTTTAATATTTTTTAATAGATAAAATCTCTATATAAAAATCACGAAAGACTAGGTCTTCTCACCTCTCCATATAACTTAGACATGCTTGCCCTATTGATAGCCGTCTTAAAAAGTTAAGAGAAGGTTGAAGAGGATCTAACCTTAGCTTGTGCATTTTTGTACGTAGATTTCTATCTTATAGAATTATTCAAGACTTCTCGTTGCATTAATCTTATCACTTAGATTCAAGAGGTATTTATTTGTTAATTTCGCAAATTTGTATCTTATATTGATATATAATTATAGCAATTTATCATAGGACTTCTCACAAAAATCGAGGTCCAACATCCAAAAAATTAAGAAATCTTGGATGGAGTGAATTTTTGGAAAAATCTCGGATTAATATAGAAAAATATTACTTTTTAGAAGCTTGTTAAGAAAAAATATTACTTTTCTAAAATATTAAGAAAATATCATTTTTTTAAAATTGATATTTTTAGTACATAATGTAACCACTAATAGGGTTACTTGAGGTAACTAATCAAATTATTTAAGACAATTAGTCTGGTTAGCTCAGCTAATTTGACTAGTTACTTAAAGTATCTTATCAATAAGTTAAAAGTAGTACTTTTATAAATATTTTTAAATGAAGTATTTTTCTAAATAAATCTAAAATTTTTCGAACAATTTTAAATTCTGGATTTTTCATTTTTTCTAAAAATTTACTGTTATAAAATTAAATTTTCTCTTGTAAGAAAGTTCTTGACCCTTTCTTTTCTTTCTTAAAGATTTATTGAAAAGCTTCCAAATTATAGAAAAAATTGTTACATATAATCTAACAAAACGGATTCTTAGCAAATATATAAGAAATGAAACAAAAGGATACGGTAAAGTTAGGGAGAGTTATTGTAATTAGGGATAGTATCACTTTTATATAATATCACTTTTATATATTGTATTTTGACAGTTTATTCTGTTTTTATCTTATGTTTTAGTTATTATCAATATTGACTCTTAGATTTAATATTCGTTACAAATTTATACTCTGACTCCAATTTAGAGCAGTTAATTTACCAAGATGATTTAATAAACTTATTCTCGAATCAGTTTTTATATGGTTTATTTTCAATTTTTTAAACAACAACTTGGTAAATTAATTAATTGTTCTAAATTAGTGTCAGGGTATAAATTTGTAATAGATATCAAATCTAAAAGTCAATATTGATAATAACTAAAATACAAAATACAAACTAAACAAAGTGTTAAAATATAATGTATAAAAGTGATATTATCACTTATAATTAATACATAAAATTAACATTTCAATTACGTATTACCAGAAAAATCAACATAAACTATAGATGGAGACCTAGTATTTAAGGTCGGTAATGTAAATCTAACTTGCAATACTTTTAAAATTTTACCTCATGTGTAAAATATACACATGAGATAATATCATTTTTATACTCTATATTTTGACATTTTATTCAAATTTTACCTTGTGTTTTAGTTAACATCAACATTAACTTTTAGATTTGAAATCTATTACAAATTTATACACTTACACCAATTTAGAAAGTTAATTTACTAAGTTTAAAAAGTTGAAAATAAACCATATAAAAACTGATGTAAGAATAAGTTTATTTTATCATCTTGGTAAATAATTAACTGCTCTAAATTTATGTAAGGGTATAAATTTGTAACAAATATTAAATCTAAAAGTCAATGTTAATAATAATCAAAACACAAGTTACAAACTGAATAAAGTGTCAAAATACAAAGTATATATATCATTATATACATATATACTTTTTTTTAATATTTTTTTACAATTAGAGTGGGAATATTGAACTTAATAACTCAACATTAGAGGTGTGTGATTAGCATCAAGCTAAGCCCACAATCACATACGTATAATATACGTATTGCCGCCATGTCACATCCGAACTCATAAACAAACACCGCCAGTACTACGAGCGTTGCTATCATCCACACATACACATCATGTGTGTGCCGTATCAAATGGGCAAGACCAAGTACAATTAATGCCAAAAGCTAGCTACGACAACATGTTCAATGAAAGGTACAAATATATACATAGAGAGTTAATTGAAAAAAAGACTTCAATTGTCACATTTCTGTAATATGTAACCATATCTTTTAGCATTTATAAACTATACATCAACATTTAAAATCTATAAAAATGTCTATAATTCGGCTACAAATTGACCGAAAATTTTCTAAGTAAATACGAATTTGAATTGAAGATAATTTATTTTTGATGACAAACACTTAAAATCGAGTGAAAATTACTTAAAACAGTCAACAAAAATCACCTATTTGTAAGAAAGTAAATATTTGCAAATATTTCAATTACAGAGATATAATTTTTCACAAACTAAAAGATATAGTTAAAATTGTAAAAGAAGTCATATTTCAAAATACATTTTTTTACAACTAACGCTATATATATATATATATAAATTCCTACTTGTCCATCTAGGGCAAGACATGACAATATTTATATTTTTCGTTTTTGTTTTTGAACATGAAATGGATGATGAAATTAATGTCAAACAACATTTTGGAGATATTTACACTTCTTATTGTATTAAAAAACAAAAAATTACACATATAAGTGTTACAAGACCAATTTTTATCAAATCAATTTCTTGTATCTGAATCAAACAATAAGCAAAATTAGTAGCACATGTCACGGTTAAAAGGACAAATATCAATAAAGTACTCTAAATCGTACTCTACCGTGCGTAAATTTCCCATGCACTAGTAACGCCAGAAGATTCAAGTTTTGAAGGGGCCATATAATTATAATATTCCAAAGGGTAAAGGATAAGGATCAGTCAGAGTGCATTGAGTGATGAAGGCGCCGGTTCGCCGCCCATGCATCTCTATATTTCAGAAGTACACAATAGCTAAATACAAAAACGACATATAGAAGATGATAGTATAACTCCAAATTTTGCATTTAATTCATAAAAGTCATGCCAGCTCTAAATTGGCATATATGTGTACAGCCTACATAACCAATTACTATAGCTAGCCATGTTGATATTATACGTACTTAGAAAAATTTTAGAAAAAGTTGAAGCGTATATATATTATATATAAATTTCTGTATATATATATATCCTCTAATATGCTATTGTGTACAAAGTATTCATGATTCACAACAATTTTTTTTTGGGACTAAAAGTGACATTTCGTCACAAGTAAAAGTTTATTGTGACCAAAAAATAACATTTAGTCATAAATTGTCACTAATATAATTTTTAGTCATGATTTTTTGTTTATAGTAATAAAATTTGTTGTGAATGAAAGTATATTTACTCATAATAAATCATCATTTTTGTGACTAAAACTTTTAGTCATACACATTTTAGTCATGAAGGCATTTTTTTAGTTTCGAATTTTTTACTTTTAGCCACAATTTTTATCATAACTAAAAGTGAAGTTTTTTCTTTTTCTTTTTCTTTTTCCGGTTTTGTTTTGTGTAATATTTGCGATAATCTAGTAGTAACATATATAGTGTAACAATACCTTCGCACAAATAATGTCTCTCGAACTCCATTAATTATAATTTGCATATTAAGAGGATCATATTATCAAATTTAATTAAGTGAAAAAGGGATACTAATGCAAAAGTAAAATATACCAAAGTTAATGGATAGCGCTATTTTACTAATGCAAAAGTAAAATATACCGAAGTTAAGAGGATTACGAATATGTTAAGTACACTACATATGCGTAAATTATATATATATATATATGAAGAGTATTAGTATCAGATGTATTTGACATACATGCCTGACATGTCAGTCCTTCATTAAATAAAGGATGGAGATTTGGTAGCTAGTCACGTGTAACGCTAAAAATTCATTAGATGAAAGATGGAGATGTGACAAAACTGTGTTACGCACGAATTCATTAAATAGAGAATCAGGAGGTTATAATTTCAAACGACGCTAGAAGTAAAAAGAAGGATAGAGAGGTAAATGATGCTCAAATTGTCCTTGAGACTAGAGTGATATGTAATTATGTACAACTAGAAGATAAAGAGACTGATTACAGACAAAATTAAATACATAAATAATTTGCAAAGAATTAGGAAAATGAGTCCAAGTCAAACATGGCGAGAAAAAATCTGTGATCTCTCTAGTACTCGGAATGGAAACTTCATCGTGGCTTCATCATCCCTTTTTCACAATTGCCCTAAAATTAAAGAAAGCAAATTTGAGTGCAACTTGAAAAGAGAAAAGTTGAAAAATATGCTTAAAATAAGATACCATAATATTCTCACAGCCAGCCCCATTAAATGGCATTCTTGTCATTGTTTGAAAATCCAAGGACATTCTAGCTAATACCACCTCTATATAAATGACTCTCCCCATACCAAAATTTCACACAATCATTCCCTTCTACATTGTCATTTCATGCCTGCTAAAGGGTTATTAATAGTCTCAACTTTACTCACACTATATCCATTTTTCCAATCCAAGAAAAAGGCAAAATGGCAAAACTTCAAATTTCTCCGGTAGCTCTCCCACTAGAAGTCCCACCACCACTCATCAAAATCAAAAACTCGATTCCTTGCCACGCCGAGTCCCAAATGACACCCTTTTCCGCGGTTGCCCCGGCTCGGTTTCTTGCAATTTCGTCTAGGCCGGTCCAAGTTCATGAGATATCATTGGAAACCATTTATGAAGAAGAAATATACGTTACTAGTACAACTACTACTACTGCTACTAGTGAAGATCATGATGATTTTGTCGAGATGGCGGCGTTTAAATCCTCGCCGGTGTCTCGCTTTTCATCAACCACCTGCTTCTTGGAAGTACAGCAGAGTTTCTCATCAGTGCCGAATCTTGGTCGCAGTAATTTTCAGTGTGCCAATTAATTAATGGCCTCACTCGAAATATTATTGCCTAATTAATTAGGTTTATTATTATTATTAATAATGTAGTCATGATGACTATCCAATGTATCTGATGTAATCCATGGAGGAACATTTTTTTTTTTGATATATTTTTTTTAATTTAGTAATTTTTAGTTTTACTATATTCAGTAAATTTTTATGAATATATATTTTTTCCATTTGACATGGACATGTAAACTTAAGGATGCATATATGTATATGGCTATAATTTAGTAGATATATATATATATTTTTTACTTATCTATAGGTATTTTTTTCGCCGTTATATATATAATAGTTATAATAATTTGAATAGTTGAAATAAAAAAATAATAACAATAAATACACATAATTTAATACTTTTCTCTTTCTATTTTTTATAATGAAAAGACAAAAAAAAGACGTACATGATGAATTTTAATTAAGTAAAATAATAATTAAAAAAAAACCTACTGGAAAGTGGTGCCCATATATACATATAGGCAATGTGGTTTCTTATTTATTTGATTAGATAAAACAAATATTCCTTAGCTACAACCGAATGATTAATTTACAAGTTCCTCATACTGTTTCCTTTTGTTTTTTAAATGCCGCTACTCTTTAGTTATTAATTAATGTACTTTAAAGACTACTTATAATTCACATAACCTCTACAGGAATATGGTTTATGAGGATAAAAACAAACACTTCGGTCATCTGTCTAGTTTGTTCGTCTTTTTCACTGTCTATTTAATTAGATTTTGACAAGTTAACTTCATAACAAAATTATTTAAGATCACGTGGCTTTTAAGAAGATAAAATAAAATGAAAAAATTATTGAGAACAAGTTAATTTAGTACACTTACTACGAAAAAAAGTTAATATAGTACGTGTTAAAGATCGACTTAATTGAAATTTGATTATTAATTTTAAAAAAATAATTTTATGTACAAGGTTTTGCATAGGATAATTAAATTTATATAGCTTGTATTTTAACTGAATATTTGTTCAATTTATACTTTGTGTTTTTCTTATCATCAATCTTGATTTTTAGATTTGAAGCTTTTAACAAATTTATATTAGATCAAACACTAATTTTGACTATTAAGTTTACCAAAACATCATTTTAAACTATATGATATATATTTTAATAATTATTATAAATTTAACTAACTAAAATTAGTAGCTAAAAGAACAAACATTTAAAAAATGATTTTAAAAAGTATATAACTATAAATATTAGATATTATTTATAAACATTTTTATTAATTTTAGATAAGTTTTAATATGAACTTCTTTTAAAATATATAATTAAATTTTAAAGAATATTTTGATAAACATATTGAATAAAATTAGTATTTGACTAAGAGATGATATAAACTTGTTACAGGTTTCAAATATAAAATATTGATAATAACTAAAATATAAATATAAATGCAACAAATTATCAAAAACCAAATTATAAAAATATAATTATCACTTTTGCATATTATTATGAAAAGTCCAAAGAAACGTCACTTTTACAATTAATTGGCTAAAGGATAATCAATTACTTTGGTCTTGGTGGGTTCAAATTAACATTATAGCCTGTAGAATTCAATGCTAATTCAAAGAAAGGAAAAGAGCTGAAAGCGAAATATCTTTGCAATTTGGGCAAACGACATTGCTATACTATTGAGTTTATTTCTAACGTAGGCACGTAGAATTCGCCCCCGCCGACGTCCCAACTCCCAAGTGGAAAAAATAAATCAGAATCTCTTCTTTGCTTTATTTTAAAAAAAATTAAATTAATGATGAATTTTTTCTTGAACAACATCTTGCTTGATCATGCCTTAACAAATTATTTTATTTCCCAAACAAAAAAATGAAAAATAAAGGGAAGTTTCTATAGCTTCTCATTTAGCATATACTTTTTTTTTTTTTGAAAAAACAAAATTTTGGCTTGAATATTTAGCATTTGATTTAGTAAATAGAATTTGTAAAATACCATGTGTTGCAAGTGACAACGAATTAAATTAAATTTGGGCAAGGAATATGCCATGTGCCTCATAGGACATGTACTTCCCAGTTTGCAGCCCTTGGAAGGCATGAAAGGGTAAACTTTTTCCCTTTTTTTTTCAATTTTTTTTAAAAAAGAGAAATGGGTAACCTTATAATTAATTTGGATAGATAGTCGTAGACTCGTGGAGTCGTACGTGGTACATTCTAACATCATAGCCTTTTTAGGCTGAACAGATGTACATCACTAGTTGACTAGTGATAGAGCATCGTACATATGATAGTGTTACATATCTTTAATTCAATACCGACCATATAACAATGAGATATATCATATATGTGGCCTGTGGCAATGAAATTGCCATATAACTATATGACACATTTTAATCTTATTTCATCCCATATTAAATTAATGTCACGACGTTTCTTTATCAAAAAAAAAAAAAAAGTGTCACTACGTCACATTGCTTGAAAAAATAAAAAAAAAATAAAAAACCGCTGAAGGTATCAATGTTAGTATGGATTTATCTACTCATAAACATCACTTGCAAAGGAGGGAGGGAGCTGAGCCTATTCGGGTCAAGCCCTTCCCTCACTTCTATATTTTTCACTGTTGGTGTAGATTTTAGTCCGTGATCCAACGCGCGCCACGCGCCCTTGAGTGGTTCTCTCTCAAAGGAGTCTAAAACCTAGATTTGATGTAGGTGTGGTCCGTACAGCCTTGAAGAAGACTGTGCCTAGACTTTTCACCGACTAGTAATGGGTGGTACCGGTGTGGTACCTGCCNGGTCTGTTCGGGCAGTGGCATAAAATCCGACCACAAGGGTCTTTCCTTAATGGGCATGGCTTTGTAGCTTCCTTTCCACTCGGCCCTCCCTTGTGTGGTACGGCTTCATTCTGATCGGGTAGAGAGATCAATTGGGAACGACGTCGTCCTTGGTCGATATCTCATTATGTCGTTTTCCTAGACATGTTAGGAAAATTATCCCCCAACATTCACCAAATTAGAAGTTCTAATTTATTAACATAAATTATACTGAGCTCCCACTCAAAAATAGATAAAATATTAAATTGTCACTACAAAAAATAGACAAAATGTAATTCTAATCCCCATGGCCACTAGACAAAAATAATTCTGACTCCATCTCTGATTACTTGTATAAATTGTATAAAGTTCATGTCTCTGCTAAATATGCTATGCACCACTAGCACTTCTTAGCATTGTTCTCTATATATGAAAACCTGGCAATTCTACAAAATTGGGTGTCAATCCGGCTCACATGGCCTGTAAGTGTCACCCATAAAGCTACAACTCAGCATTTTGTGAGGCATCATTTTCATTTTCGTAATTCGATTCAATCTCAAAAGATCAAGAAAAGGCAATATTTTGTCATGAACTGTGAAGAATTAAAAAGCAATATATACACATATATATATATATATATATATATATGAGCACCAATCTAGTGGGTATTTCTTTTTTTACCTATACATAGGTATCAATTTGGCTAATGAAAATTTATCGTGCACATTTTTTTATAGTAAAAAATAAGAGAGAGAAATAGCATTAATAATGCACGTCTTTTCATGCACTTCATTATAGTCGTTAGATCACCATTAGATGATGATCCAACGGCTGAAAAATACCTACACATAGGTTAAAAAAAAAAAATTACCTACTGGATTGACAAGTATATATTTATATATGATTCAAGAGCGAGTTATGACAATGAATATGAAATTAATTGGTCCCGGCCTGCAGCTTTAATGTATGTACATATTTAGATCTGTTTGCTTTAATGTATGTACATATTTAGATCTGTTTGCGAGGAGCAGCTTTTGAGAGGTAGGACTAGTACCCTTCGAATTTAAGCCTCTTCTGGATCTAAAAATTGACATGGGTGGATGATATTAATCTTAATGCCATGCGCGTGGGTATGCATGGATACGTACGTTTTTTGTTGAGACTCGTGAATGTGCCTTATACTCAAGGGAGACCCAATTTTCTTTGTCCTACACACGTAGTAATATATATATGTACAGACACATATATGCACCACTTATATAATACGGGAGGTGTAGTATATCCAAAATCCTAATTTCAGGACCTTTTCCTTTCTATCAAATTAATAGAAAGAAGAAAGATTTCTAAAACAAGGCACCAAAAAATTATGCTAAGTATGACTAACACACACACACATATTATTTACTGATCATTTTATTATGTAGCTCATAGTCGATGTAGACCTTGGATTCTAAAACAAGGCATTCACAGCCTCAATTTTATGGATCGTTCTATTTGTTAATGAATAAACAAGGTCACCAAATAATTGTGAATTTTAAATTTTGTCAGAAGATTTATATATAAACAATTCAATTTAATTTGCTAGCTAGTGTAAATTTTGGTATTTTTTCCCCTAATATTCCGATAAAAAAGGAAATATGTTAAAAGAAGAAGAAAAGAAGAACAAATCAACCAATACTGATAATTGATTTCTCAAATCAATAGATTCACAAGGCAAATTAAAGAGTGACAATAAACCTATTAGGATACTCAACATTAATCAATATATGCTAGTGTGAAGTAGTCATACTTGTGAAACATGTAAAAGTACATGTTACGAACTCACATCCACTATGGAGATAAAAAGAATATAGCCTTTCTCTTTTTTCCTTTTTTTTTTCCGTTGTTTTAATTACTTTTTAATTATCTAAATTATTTGTACTTTTAATAATTTTTTTATTCATATTTTATGAGTTCAAAGAGTAAAAATATCTTTTTTCTACAATCTCAAATTTCAATTTTGACTATATTTTTAGGCCCAATGCAAATTGAATGTTTAATTTGATATAAATGAAAAGAAGTGAGTTTTTTTTTATTTTTTTTATTTTTTTAAACACTAAACATGGGAGGTTTTATTTTTTGATATTATTACTTTTTTTTGGGTTACTGTAACGGTATATATTCACAAGTAAGAAATTAAGGAATGTAAAGAGACATACTACACCACATTTTCCGAACTTTTTTATTTAACAAGTAGTTTGACAATTAGAATTAGCTGAAAAAGAAGAAACGAAGTACGTACACAAATAAATGATGGACGTGTAGAGCGCGAGAAAAACAGTGGACGTGTAGAGCGCGAGAAAAACAGTGAAAGTAAAGATTTTCATTTAATAAGATTTTTATTTAATTTAATACTTTTTTTAACGTAAATAAGTACAACAAAAATAAACACAAAAGACAGGCAAACACAAAAAGCATATACATGCATGTGAAACAAATAAAGTTCATGGAAAAAAAAAAAAAGACGAAAGCAGCAGAAGAAAAGACAGCGAACAATAACAAATTAAAATATCAAACTGTCCCTGAAAAGGCAGTAAATTGATTAAGATCATAAACGAAAAAAAGTGGTGATCAGATAGAGAAACCACGTTCTATAGTAAAATACCAGTAAATAAAAATGGGACATTTTATTTTATTTATAAAAAGAGAGTAAGAAATATACGAAATCATACAAAATTCTAGCCAGTTCTAGAAAGAATTGAACATTTTTTTTAATTACTAGCATACAAAATAAAATTTAACCACGTGAAACAAACAATAATTCTCATGTTATCATCCCCACGATAAAATATTTGATTCATGAATCACATATTCACATGCGAGCAATAACCTACGGACCGTGTTTTTATCCTTGTGCACCATCCACTTGTCATCTCCTCAGTGGCTAACCATCAAACGTACGTGTTTTCATCACGTGAGTTTGCACGTGTTTACTAATTCTACCACGTTTTGTCTGTCAACGGTGTCTGGATATTGACTGTGAAAATCCATCAAATCCAAATCTTTTCTCAAAGGTTGGAGTACGTGGCATGACATCCACCAATCATTTTCACCATTGCCAACAAACCCAAAATACTTAAGTCTCTCTGTATATATAGGATTCTTCACCAAACCCAAACTCCTCAAAAGTACGTCTTAATTTTTTCCCAAAATCTCCGCTAAAATCACAATTTCTCAGCTCTCTTAATTAATTATTTTTAAGCTAAATTTCGTAATGGCTAGGGAAATGCTCAGGTGCGGCAGGGTGCAGAATTGGGTTGAGGTTGCACCAAGCCTTCTCACGTGCCACCGGTACCAGAAACATTGTTCGACATGTCCAAAGTTGGAGACAATTGTTGAGGAGGGCTGTGAAAATTTTGAATTGGTTCAGCTCCCAAAGAGGGTGTCGTTCTTTGTTGCTGTATTTCTTTTTTGTTTTTTTTTGTTTTTCCTTATGTTTTTTTGTACAACAAAACATGTCGTATGACATGGGGAAATGAATTTTTTCTTTTCTTTTTCTATTTTTGCCATATATGTACGATAAGTTGTGTATAAATATTTTTAGTTTCGTAGGACTAGAAAATATGGTAGGAATTAATTGTCACCTCGGTAATTTTTTTTTTTTTTTTGGGGATGAGGTCACCTTGGTACTTTGTCCTAGAAAGAGTTGAATGATTTTTCTTTATTAGGATAATATTACTTTTATACTTTGTATTTTGATATTTTGTTCAGTTTGTGTCTTGAATTTTGGTTATTATCAACATTGACCATTAGATTTAATATTTGTTTCAAATTGATATTCTCACACTAATTTAGAGCAGTCAATTTATCAAGATGATTTAATAAATTTATTCTCAAATCAGTTTTTATATGATTTATTTTCAATTTTTTAAATAGCATATCAGTAAATTAATTGCTCTAAATTAGTGTCATAATATAAATTTGTAAGAAATTTCAAATTTAAAAGTCAATGTTAATAATAACCAAAACAGAAAGTACAATTTCAACAAAGCATCAAAATACAAGATATAAAAGTGATATTATCCTTTATTCCTTATTTTTATTAAATATTAGTGAGAATTTCGGTGTCAAGAATAAAAATTACTATTACCAAAAAGTCTGGTTTCCTAATTATGTTTGAGGACCACTGGCGTATAATAACCTAAAATGAAATTGTGACCAGTTTCGTAAAAGTAAAATTACCTTTTTGAATCATTATTCACTTTTAATTTGCAACCTTGACAAGTTGAGTTTTAGTTTAATTTCATTATGGACACGGATCTCCTCCTTGTCCATCTATTTAAAATCAGCCAACACATCAATTAACTTATAGTCGTTAAAAACCAGTCTATTAACTTTAGTGCTAATGAATAGAAAAACAGGAGGGAAAAAAAAGGGCTAGCACTTCACACGCAGAGAAAACCCACCACATGCTTTTTCCTTTTTCTCTCTTAAAGCCATTTGGTGGGGCCATCGGGCCAAGCTCTCATCTCTCTCGCCTCAACTGTTCTCTTATGATTTTCCTTGGAAAAAAAAAAAAAAAGAAAACAGAAAAGAAAACTTCAGTCCCACATAAGGTTGAAAAAATGGTGGGGTGGGTTTGATGTTCGCTTTTCTTAAGTTAATCCTAAGTCCCTATCTGATTAGAATAACCATTATGCCCCTATTTAATTGAGCTCATGCTTTGCATATGACCTATTTTAGTTAAAAGATTAACACTTTGTAATTTCAATGCCACATGAGGTTAAAATAACTTATACCTATGTCTAAGTTAAGGGAGATTATATATACATCACAACTTCGCATAAAGGTATTTTGTTAATCAATAAATGATTAAAAGAGACAATTTGAGGGAAAAGAAAAATATTCTACCTTCATCTCTCTTTTTTTTCAATTTCACATTATGGTTTCCATTTAAAATTCCCTTCTATCTTTTACCTAATTATTTTTCGAAAATATTTTTATGTGTAATTCATCTCCTCTAATTTTTATTTTCTTTGATAGTCTCTTTAATCTTAAATTGAAGCAGATGAAAAAAGAAGTGAAATTTCTTTGCTTTATACTCAGTTTACTTACCTTGTGTTTAATTTTCTAGTCTTAATTATTTATTTCTCTCATAATTTTTTATTCAATGATTCAATAATTTCATCCTAAAAATTAGAACTACTAATTTGTTTTAGTTCATGGATCTACAGAAAAAAAAAAAGTTAGCTTTATAGAATGTTTGTGGTACTTTTAACTTGGCTTCTGGTTTCTTATCCTGACTTGTCTTTTAATTTATTTTAGGGGTGCCTTAATAAATTCGTAAGGTGCCTTGAGTTAGTCCTGTTTAATCCCAAGTCCCTATCTAATTAAAAGACCACTATATTCTTGCTTAGCAGAGCCCACGCTTTGCACATGACCGATTTCGGTTAAAAAATTAGTACTTTGTAAGAAATGGTTGAACAACAACAATTGCATAATTCATGTTACTCCATTATGTAAGTTGAAAATTCAGGTCCAAAGTAGTACTACGGATTTAATTCTGGTGCTATTACCATTTTGAACCTAAAATGTGAAAAAAGATTATTTTGCCCAACTAATGTTGCAAATTTGTAGTACAAACCGTTGATCAGAACCACTTTTTTGGCATACGTCTATCTATTAATTTCTACGAATATTCAGCGTTCAATCTGTCAAAGAAGTGCCCTTGACCTTTTCAAATGATCTCGTGGCAAGTTTTCCACCCCTCGTTGACTTCCTTTTTTATCTTCTCCCTAAATCCTCGATATACAACCTGGATATATTCATTCCATTAATCCCTATAAATATAGAGAACTCACAACATTGTAATCTTATAACAAAGAAGGCTTAGCTTATAAAGATCCCAAGTGCTGACAAGTTCTCAGGTGACAGGTTTGATCTTCTGCGAGATAAATATTTCTAAGAAATATAACTTCTACACAAATATACTTAACTTGGTTGGTTGAAGATATAGGAATAAAAAAATGGTGAGGGAGGCTAGACTATCTAAGATGAAGAGCAGCTATGGTCATGAAGTAGCACCAAACCTTGTCAAATCTCGTCGTGATCGGAAATATTCCACATCAACTAGGCCAAAATTGGAGACCATTTCGGAAGAAGGATATTCTGATAATCACGTCTTTGATCATGATCATCAATTTAAATATTTGTTTCCATCGTCCAAGAGAGTTCTGTTTCTACTTCCCATTTTTATTTGCCTTGTTTCTTATTACTTAAATTTTGTTGTGTAGACATATTACTCAATATTGAATCTAGTGGGAAAGTTTTTTTTTTTTTTCGGTTGATAGTAATCAATGTGACAATGTTAATGTGTTCACTTTTTTTTCCCCTATTTGTACATGACGATGTCAGGATCATTTTTGGAGTTGATTTCTTTTTCCTCTGTCTCCTCATGAGTAAGAACACATTGAATAAACAAATAATTAAGCGCCATGGTTGTGAAAGTACGAGCAATATTATAGGCTATATATATATATATGAGCACCAATTCAGTACGTATTTTTTTTTAATTATATATAGATATTATTTTGACTAATGAAAATTTTTCTTGCACATTTTTTTATATTAAAAAGTAAGAGAAAAATAACATTAATGATGCATATTTTTTCATACACTTCATTATAGCCGTTAAATCACCATTAAATAATGATCTAACGGTTAAAAAAAATACATACACATGAAAAAAAAAATACCTACTGAATTAGCAACCTATATATATGTGCCTATGTTAGTAACTTTATATGTAAAAAGACATTAATTCATCTAAAATAATTAAAGAAAAGTAATTGGATTTACTTTTCGATATTTCTTTTTTTTTCGAAAGAAACTTTTCCATATTTCTAAATTGTCATATTGTTCATATCAATCTCTATGAACTACTAACATACAATGATGCCTTTTAACCATATTAGACTATTATTTAGCAAAATAAAACAAAAATACTTAGAAAAGTGCTGTGTGGGGCCCTTAATTTCGCAAAATTGCTTTAGTATTACATTATTACTCCATTCGTACGTGTTTAATATTAAGTTGTCTTTTCATTAAAAAAAAAACCAAAAAAAATATTAAGATGTCTTTTTTGACCAGGCACGTGCATATTTAGTGAGTTAACGAAGGCGGAAATTGACATCTTTATTTATTTTTAAGAGAGTACATGATCGTGATACTAATCTTAGTTTTTCCCAGCAAAAAAATAATAATACTAATCTTAGTTTCAGAAGTGTTTTTTTTTTTTTTTTTGAGAGAAAGTTTCAGAAGTTTTTTACTATTATTTATATCCATCTCTTTAACTTTTAGATTCAATCATACTTTTGACTATACTTTTGACTACTAGCTAAGTTAAGATCGAAAAAATTAGAGAGTAACATACTCATGTACCCAACCTTAATAGACATCAATCGTCTGGCAAATCATTATAAGATCATCAACTTAGTTATTACAATCACCCAAATCAAACGGATTAGGAATGACAATATAGCCTACGGTTATGGGTATTCGTGGTTATCCAATCCAAACGAAGATGGAAAAAATCACTCAAGCAGAGAAAGTGATCGGGATGGAGAATAACCGCACTATTAATATGCGGGCATAGTGTAGAGACGGTATTAGCATAATCCACACATATATATATACATATAGGTTGCCAATCCAGTAGGTATTTGTTTTTCTACCTATGTGTAAGTATTTTTTTTTAGCTGTTGGATCATCATCTAATGATAATCCAATGGCTATAATGAGGTACATGAAAAGACGTACACTATTAATGCTATTTCTCTCTCTCACTTTTTACTATAAAAAAATATGCATGATAAATTTTAATTGGCCAAATTGATACCTATGCGTAGATTAAAAAAAAAAAAACGTACTGGATTGGTGTCCATAGATATATATACACATTCACATAGAAAAAATATTATATATATAGATTTATATTTAAATTTATAATATTTATATTCTTATATCTTTGGTAAAATAATTAATTTGAAGAGTTATATGTACTTATATATTTAAATTTTAGAGTTTAAAAATTATTAGTATATTTTTGTATTTAATGTTTTGTTGAATATGAAAAAGATTTAGAATTTTCATCTTAATTTTTTTAATATTTTATTATTTTTAATGGATAATCGGTAATCATGGTTTTCCCTATTATTCATTGGTTAATACTCGCATCGTCCCGGTATTTAAAAGAATGTTTAATAGGATGGGTAAGGTATTGTGATCGGCTTTCGAGAATGAAAATGATAATTAAAAAACCATCTCTGATCTGTCCTGTTGTCATTCCTAAAACGGATTGCCCTCCCTAAAGAACCAGATAATCTAAGCAGTAAATGAATGCAAGGAAAGTTTAGCATAAAAAAATTCAACTAATTCCACTTGTACCAAATCATCTATAACATGAAATTCGTATGTATCTATGACGTATACAAAGAAAATCAGACTAAATACCATATTTTATGTAAGTAAAGGGATATCTGGGAGGCTTGTCTTTTGTTTTGAATATTACTACTTTTTCCTACTGAAAAAGATGACGTTATTGGCAAAAGTGCTTATAAAGTTAGTAAATTAATTAATATTATATGCTCAAAGTGGTATTTATTGGAGTACAAAAAATAATGGCCATATTTACTTAGTGCAAATGGCACCACCTAAATAATGTATATTTGTCCAAAAAAGGAAAATATAGAATCAAATCAACATCATTTTAACATGGGAGCAATAATTTTTGGCAGTATTTTTTAGTTTTTTTTTAAAATATAAATCTCTACTTTTCATTGCTGAAAGTTCAATACTAATCTTCAACTTTACAAATTTTCAAAATTGTTCATGATATGTCATATATAAATGTATATACCGAAAATAATAATTACTAGAGCATAAATAAGTCAATTTTTATAAGAACAATTTTATTATTCAGGATACTTGAATACAAAGTCAAAAATTTTAGAGTACAAATAAGTCAATTCCTATAAAAACAACTTTACTATTTAGTTTACTTGAATACAAAATTAAAAATGAAAGGTAAGTATGAGAAATGTCAGGGACAAAATTACTAATTATTCTTCTTATAAATGTTTTATCCTCCTTAAAAAATAGTAACCAGATAACTACGAGTATTTTCATATATACGCATATGAGAATACAAAATAAATAACTAAAAACGCAAGGACAGAGAAAATTTTGAAAAGTAAAAACATGAATGAATATATGTGAATATAATATTGTACGAAGAGTGTACCAATAGATAATAATAACATTTTATTGACATGTTAAGTTCTCCCAAATAAAATTGCAGGCACAAATTTGTGATATATATATATATATATATGTGTGTGTGTGGAGGTGCCTATTTCTAGTAATTGCTTTGTAGATTTTCTCCTTTTTTTCCCCTTTTTTTTTAAAAAAAAAAATTGGAAGTGGAGTTTTGAGCAATGGAAGTCAAGATACTTTATATTAGAAGGTAGCACAACTATCAAATAAGTCGTATTGTTATGCTAGCACGACTCTTTAAAGTTGAGCATAAATATAGTTCCATCTCATACTCATGACCCACTTATTAGTTATATTGTGCTGTGCAAGGCTAGAATCCTAAAATTATTGGCTAGGGATGGTCCATGACCCGTGCTATTACATGTTATGTCATGTCTTATATTCATCGCCAAAATCGGCCAATTAAATTAGTAAATTTTTATTTTTAATTTTAAATTTTATAAACTTTTACCCCAAATTAATTATTCAAATGCAAACAAACAAAAAAAAATCATAAAATTATAGTGCACTCACTTTTTAGAGTTGATCTTGCTTGAGAAGAAGAGAAAGAAAAAGGGTTAATGGCACCATTGGTCCCCAACCTATGATTATTTTGGCATATTGGTCCTCAACTTTTTTTTTGTGGCATTTAAGTCCTAAACGTTTGTTTTTTTGGCACCATTAGTCCTTTTGGCATATTCCATCCAAGATTTCGTTAAAATTTATTTGAATGAGAGAAATTTTACACTATTGATCTCGAATTTTCAATTATTTAATAATTTGATCTATAATTTTTTTTCGGTATTCATATTTCCGATTAATAATATTGCATCTGCCAATCTTTCAGAAAATTAAAATTTTAAAAAATTAATTTTTCGAAAGATTGACAGATGCAATTACATAAAGAAATGAACATTTAATGGAAAACTATAAAACTTTTCAGGCTTATTTGCTACAAATAGTTAATTAATTTTTTAGAATAACCATTCATAATTACATGAATATTTAATGGATGTAGTAAATTTTTAGTCAAATTTGACTAGTGTAAAAGCATGTATGACTGTATACAAAAATTTTTTAGTTTTAAAAATAGTAAGATAATTATTTTTTATTCATAAAGTTACTATAGTTTGACATAAATTAAGGTTTATTAGTATAATTTTTTTCTTTTTTGAATTTAATTTTTAAATGAACTGTTTGTTTTAAATCCGTCTTTGAATTTTAATTTTTTGAAAGATTGAAAAATGCATTATTGTTAATCAGAAATACGAATACCAAAAAAAAATTTATGGACCGAATTGTTAAACAATTAAAAATTCAAGATCAATGGTGTAAAATTTCTCTCATTCAAATAAATTTTAATGGAATTTTAGATAGAATATGCCAAAAGGACCAATGGTGCCAAAAAAACAAACGTTTAGGATTTAAATGCCACAAAAAAAAAAGGTTGAGGACCAACATGCCAAAATGATCATAAGTTGGGGACTAATGGTGCCATTAACCCAAAGAAAAAAGAAAAAAAATAGGCCAATTAAAATGACTTTAAAACATGAAAATTGATTAACAAACTAATATACAAAAAGTCATGTCTATGCCTTGCTAACATGTCAAACGAATAGGTTATAATGTTTTGTGTTCAGTCTGTCATACTTAATTTATAAGTTTTATAAGTCCAGCATAACCTATGTAACTGGATTGTGTTAGGGATGGCTCATATTTTAACGTGTCGTGCTTTGTCATTCTTAAGTCATATTTTGTCACGTCATATTGTGTTGCCATGCAAATAAGCCATCCCAACACTCTTTTCTCAACTCTAGAAGGAAGTATAATTATCACTTGGCTACATATTTTTCAACCACAATTGCTTAGTAAAATTAACATATAGCTTTCTTTTTTCTATCCATAAAAAAAGGGAAAAAAATTGTTATTACCATACCTCACATGTTCTTCCATTATTAGACCATATACCAAACTAACTTACTCATATACCATAAATGTTCCTAAATCACCATGTATATATATACACCGAAACATACCAAATTCATTTTTAAATCAAAAATGAGAAAATTTCTATTCCAAGACAAATCAATTCATGAATTTGCAAACTCAAATCCCACATGAAGACCACAAAATCTCAGATTCAATAACATATATCAACCGGTACACAACAATGATTCAAACATTTTTAGCAACCTTGGTCTTAACATAACCAGCCTCTGACTTAGGAGGTAGCTCAATAGCACTGGACAACATCAGCAGTGTGGACGAGGCCTCCATCTCCCCGGCTCGCTCTTTCACCCTCTCCCTAAGCTCTTCCAGCGCCTCTTTCAATTTCTCAAGCTCCGTTTTGCGGAGTTCTTCGATCGATTTGCTTTCGTTGTTGCCGCCAAGAAACAAGCCTTTCGCTTCGGTTATCCCCACGTCAAGGGACTCTCCTCGCAGCTTCTCATCGTTCAACTGCTTCATGCAGTCATTGAGTCGCTGGTTCAGCTTCTCCATTGCAGCGGCTTCGCTCTTGTTCCTCCTTTTCGATGAAGATGATGCGGTTATCTTTGTTGTTGCTTTCGGCTGATCATCTTGATTTAGAAAGCGGTCCGCGATGGATTCGATGTTCGGTTGGCCGAACGAGTAGGGTTTCCCTCCGGGGGAGAAGACAACAACACCAACCTCGGTCCCACAGAGAGTGGCGAGCTCGTTGGCTTTCTTGAAAAGGCCGGTGCGACGCTTAGAGAAGGTGACTTGACGGCTGTTGCTGTCCTTCACCATTTTAATCTCTATTTTCCGCCTCCCCATATATACTTTCTGTTTGGTTGCCAAGAAAGTTTTGATTTTCTTGATTTTATTTTTTTGGGATGGGAAATGTAAGAGATGAAGAGAGGATGAAAAATGAGAGGGGAGGGGTCTTTATGTATAGGGGTTTTGAAGATTTATGTTATGCCCCACGCAATTAGGTTCATTGTTTCTTCTTTCTAATATTGGATTTTATTTCCTCATTTTCCGTACAATTTTATGTGTTTTTTATTGCAAAAGATGGAAGGGTTTTAGTATTTTACCTATTTTGTAGTGGAATATTTCACAGTATTGGCTGGCATATTGTTTTCATTTTAGGCAGTGAGAAATATCGGATATTTTAGAAGGAATTGAACAAAATAAAATAAAAATATCTAGGATGAAGGATTCAAATAATCTTAAATCTCAACATGAGTTTAAAATGTGTAATGTAACTACTGTCTAAGTGTGTTTATGATTGGCCACAATAGTATATGCAGCATATAATCTCCTTTCAAATATTTTACAGGCTCTATTATTCTTTGGTTATGTACTTACAATTGGTTAAAAACAATTGTGGAGATAAGAACATAATTAAAATGTGTTCTCTTTGGATAATATCGGATAGCCATATGCTTCGTTAAATATCGGTGAATAGATTATCAGTGTAAATATCAGTTAGGTAAGTTTTTATGGATTCCATATGTGCTTCGTTATACTTACTATATATCGTGTTAGTGTTTCCTTAGTCACTAATTAAGATTATATAAGAGCGCACGTCATTGCTTACGATCATCTTAGTATTCCTTAAGTTCTACTATGTATGTATACACGCCAAAATGAAAAATAGCTATATATGCTCTTTCTTTCTTTAATTCATCAATAGCCCTTGTTCATGTATATTATGACATTGACGATGATCACAACTTAATTCACAAATTACATAGATTTGTTTGCTTTCTTCAAATGACAAAGAAGATGTTCACACAGGCATACGCAGACGAAGTACCCCAGAAGAAAATTCAAAGAAAAACAAAAGAACCGAGAGGAATATATATTTATTCAATGTTATGATTGCTATACACACTTATTCGATCCAATGCTAATATCAATAGGCTCTTTCTAAGAATAAAGAGTGTGAATATTCACATATATCAACACTTGTGAAACTCCTGGTTCTAATTAATTAATTAACTAATGACAAGTAATTTTATTTTCATTCTCTTTAGGCACCCAAATATTAAAGAAAGAAAATTATGAAGAAACTTATCCCAAAAAGTATATCATATCTAATGTCATAATCAAACAGTAAATGAAAACATTTGATTTCTTTAATTTTAAGGAGGAAGGGGGTGAAATTTTATTTTATTTTTTGTTCGTAGTCGTAAAAAAAATATAGAAGCTTTTCATTTTTTTTTTTTTCAGAAAGATTTGAAACTCAAACCTTCCCATTGGATATGTTGAGTTACGGTCATAGACTAAGCTATGAACTTTTTAAGTTTTGATATGCATATTAGATTATATTAGATTTAATTTTTTCAAGGGTTGCATGCGCTCGCTTAAGAATCATATCTAATATCTCCAAGAAAAGTATTCCACTGTTTCAAATTGTTGATAAGAAATACTTCGTTCATAAGCTAGCTCTATGACCACCGTACGATCGGTGGCAACCGAACCCGGGCCATTTTGGTGAAGGGAGTGAGTGCCTTACTATCTCACCTCCTATTAGCATAGTGGTTAATATCTTTTTACTTATTTTTCGTTATTACTGAACCTAAATTAACTAAACAGAAATTATGCTAAAATTAAACTAATAAAAAATTAACATATAAATATAAACTGACGTAAACATATTTTTTTTCTCCCAACAAAAACTTAATAAACACAAAATTATGTGTTATGTGAACCGACACGCAATTGTATGATATAATCAGCAAGTGCCTATGGCCGCGGACAAATAATAAAGAGTGAGTAAGAGTTGTCGATCCCATGAAAATTAGGTGTTAAATTACCACTAAGTACCGTGATTATCGTAACCTAACTTTATCTAGTCAACCGAACTAAATGAATCTAAAATTAAATAAATCTAACATAAAATAATAAATATAAAATCTAAATACGTAAATAAAATATAGAAACTTCTATGAATAAATGTATTAGAGACTTAATTTCACTTTATCATTCCTATGTTCATCATATTAAGTAATTGCTAGCTAATTTTTACTAAATTTATTAATCAAGAGACTTAATCTAATCTTATTACATCTCTCAAACGTCAAATGAGATAACATATATAAATACCCAAGTTGATATCCCTATCTAACTCGTTCACTTACGCATTCATTAAGTTTAGCCCATAATTTGGAAATCAAAATTTTGATCGCCACCCGGCCTCACAATAACTAAAATCCTACTTTGAATATCTAGGAATTGATTACCTATCAGTCTCATAATAACCTAGACTATGATTCCCAATTCCGAACTATGAACTAATCTCATCAAGAAATCCATAAATGAAAATATATTCGTACAATATTCTCAATATAAATTTCTATAAAGATTAGGATAGAGGGAGACGAAGAGAAAACTCTTTGTGGAGATAAACTTCAAGTATTCAATTCTTTAAAAATCTCTCCCAAGTATCCTCAAGGTTCTGTAGCTCTAAGAATTTTTGGTACTTCCATTTCGTATCTCCTCTCCAACTCTCTACCCTTAGGGCTTGAGGCTTAAATGAGTATATAAAGAGCTCCAAAAATGAGTGAAATCCAACTGTTCATATGAATCTGATCAAAGGCTAAAAATAGCCCTTGAAATCCTTTCTAGGCAACGAATAACATGGGCTTGCCTGGACTTCTGCTAGGAATGGTATGACCACGCCACGAGCCACTGCAAGCACAAATTGGCCTCAGCCTGATAGCTAGCTGACTTGCTCAGTCGCATGGTCATCCACTACAAGCACACATTAGCCTCAGCCTGATAGCTAGTTAACTTGCTCAGTCGCATGGTCGCGTGACCATGCGGTGTGCCCATGCATCTCTCTCTGTTGAGGAGCACAACAAAACTTCTATAGCTCTCCATTTTAGTGCCAAAAATGCACTAAGTCTTATTTTCCTATTTTCCTACAATAAAATACAAAAATAGCATCAAACTAACAGATATGCTTGAAAACTCACAAATATTTGAACTCAGAACTACTTGATTTGTTGGTAGAAGACCTCTTCATCAAATAACCTAATCAAAATAATACTAAATTAACCTAAGGTAATATCATTACATAAAACAAATCTAATATAACTAGGTCAACACAAACACATATCAAAATTTTCAATTCAATATCCAACCAATTTTTCTATTTATCCTAATTTAACTCAATAGTCTCCAAATTTAATAAATCACAAGTTTAGGAAATTCCACAATATCCATAAGAAAAAAAAATATCACAATCACAAATTATGATATATCAATTTCAAATACTACACATAAAATGACATAAACTAAACTAATAAATTAAAAAGTCTCCTAACCAATAATTTCAAAAAGTATATTTTTTTCTAATTTAATTTACATTTTTTGAATTAAAATTATGCCACAATTTTTTATATAATTTTTAATATAGAGTATATTTTTCGCAAATTAATTATTATTATTAATTTTGCTTGTCATACCTATTATTTATATCGTGTGTTGTGCTTGTACTCGTGTCTATATCGTACCAATCCAAATATATTTGCTTGTTATTTCATATTGCATCAGGCATAGTTATTATCAAGTTGTGTCGTATTGTGTCAACTTATAATCTTTTTTTTTGTTTATTTTTGCTCGAATTGTACTGGCTTATAATCATATCGATCTTATGCTAGCTCACTAGTGTTAGTTCATTTGGACACCATTACTTTTGAGTTTTATGATAATTGAAGGAAAAACATGTTATTTCACCATAATAAAAAAGTTTCTTTTTGGGGGAGGATTATATTTCTAGTTTTTCATACTCTATTTTGACATGGAACATTCATATTTGGCTAAAAAAAAGTATTTTGTCATTTCAGCTAAATAAAGAAATAAAACGAAAAAAGAAAAGGAATAAAATAGAGCTCATTTTTTTTGACGCCTTATTTTCACTTAAGAACAAAGAGAGGAAGGAATCTTTCCATCACAAGTAGGATTAGTAATAAAAAAAATCTCACATAAGAATAACTTATTATTGACAAGTATGCAAATTTATTAATAATAGATACTACTACTTTAGTTAGCAACTAGTCTAAGCGAAAAAAGAAATAGTTGGGAACTATATAAACTAATTCTCAATAGAAATTTGACACATGAGTAATATTTTTATTCCAATTTTGATAATACTAATGTTGAATTCTTAATGTGAAAAAATAAACAAGACTGTACAAGTAAAAATTGACATCAAAACCTTTAGAATGCCTTAACGACTCTAAGGTAATTTGTGAGGTTTGGAAGAAAAATGGTTCTCTATATATTAACCAAACAATCATTTAGTATTTCACCATATCATTTATTCCTCTTAATTTTTAAGTTTACAATAAACATTTGCCATAGAAGAATTCTTCTTCTCAAAAACATCTAAGAGTGAATATAAAATCTACTAACCCCCGATGCCTGCACAAATTGCCCTAACCCACACCCGCCAAACGGCTTAAAAATAAAATTGCGGGTTTTGGATTGGTTATAAGTTATATATTTTTTAAACTGCTAAAAAATAAAACCGCTAAACCCATCCAACAAAACCGTCAAACCGCCCAATAAAACCACCATACACTCCTAATAATAATAAATATTTTTATATAATATATAGTAAAAATTAATCACTACATCATATTAAGAGTTTTTAACATAATCTTTATCTATTTGAAGTTGTAGTATTTAATATTATTTATAAATCTATAACATGCTCACATAAGTATATTTACATTAATATTATGTATTTAAATTGAAATATACTTTCAGATGCCACCAAGTTCTCCCCACGTGTGTTTTTGATAAAAAATTTAACAGCAAATTATAATTTAGATAGTCCAATGACCAAATTACTACAAATTAAAAAGTTTAGAGACTTAATTACTACAATTAAAACTTTAGGACTAAATTGCCGCAGGTTAGATAGTTTCAGGGCCATTTGTGCCATTAACCATTGTTTTTATGATCCAAATACAGCTTAATTTTGCACAAATCACACATTTAATATTGGGCTTTATAGCAAAATGACCGAATTTTAGATCTATTTTAAGCAAATATCTATTTTTTAAATGTTATAGCAAAAGACCGGTATATAAGTATATATACTATGTGTAAAATATTATATACCCAATATAAAAATTTATAAACTTAGTATATAAACTAAAACTGGTATATAAGTATATATACTAAATGTAAAATTACATATACCTATTCATTTAGTTATAAAAAATAGAAAATAGACATTTATTAAAAAAAGTGTAAAAAGAGAACATCCACCATAATTTCTCAAATCTTGAAGGAAAATATCTTCTTTCTTTTTTCTTTTTTTTTTTTTTTTAAGAGACAAAATATCATCTTTTTTCTGTCAAGTTGAGAAGAAAAAACAAATTCTGTTCTTATCAAAACTAGATGTTATGGATGTCTAAAACAATCAGATTCATTATGGCCCATAAGTTAAAATCCTGGAATTTTGTAAGGAATAAATTTGCCGAAAAAGGATAGGAAAAGGAAAAAGAGAAACTTCTTCTTTTTTTTTCATAAAATTTTTGAAAGTTTTTAGTCCTCAATATATTGTGAGAACTCTAAACTCTCCCAATATTCATTAAATTTTCCTTCAATTTTTATTTACATAAAATAAAATTCCTCTCTTTTTTCTTTAAAATCCAAACACAGAATATGATTTTCCTTTTATTTTGCTTTCCTTTCCTTTAGTAAAATCTAACTCAAAAAGATTGCCCTAGTAAGTATTCAATGCATAATTCGGAGTGAATTAACATCTTGCACAAGTGCAACTTTGATGTTTAACTTTACACTAGATAAAAATTATTACTTTTTCCTTTTCTTTTCTTTTTTTATTTTTGGAATGTTGAATTAATTAACAGGAAAAAACAAAAGTTTTTGTTTTCCTTGTGAATTTATACTTGGTTTCTTTTAATTTAAGAAAAAAAGGATGATCACACGTGTGATAAGTGACATTACTCGAAAAAAAATAAAAACAAAAAAAAAATGAAAAACAAAGGCCTAGATCATGATCAACATCCTGATATCGACAAAGTCACTGAATTTGGGACAAAAGGACAAAATTAAAAAATAATCGGTGTGAAATGAACAGAAATAAAATCCAATATGCTTAAACCTCACATGAAATCTAAATCTCTAGTTTATTGGATTAATTTAACATGGTTGCGTTCCTACTTCACTAAAGTAACATTTTTTTTTTCTTTTTCTAAAATCAAAATTCAACAACCCAGAAAAAGGTAGCATAACACATGATTTTAAGATGAATCGAACATAGTCTAAAACGAAACTAATAATATATATCATAATCATATATAGATAAATATATATCATCATATTAAAAAAAAAAAAAAAAAAAACGCTTGTTCAATAGCTAGCCAAAACATTTATAATACAGATAATAATTCTCTGGGGTAACAATTATAACAACTGAGCCTCATATTACAAGCAACATATATAATATACTCGTAATAAATCTTCTTCTTCTTCTTCTTCTTCTTCTTCTGTCAAGATTTCATTCTGGACATTCAAGTTGATCTTCGATTATATATGTCCAATCTTGGACCGTAGTTTAATGGGTTCTCTTCAGAATCTTCTCATATGATCCTCAGGAAGAGAAATCTCATCAGCATAAAACAGAGACCCTTTTTGTGAAACTTCTAATAATCCTTCTGAGCTTTCTTCGATTATGGGCTCTAATTTAGTGAAAGTAGAAGAAGATTTCTTCTGAGATATGAAAAGGGTTGGTGCCACTTCACCCCAGCTTCGCACGTGTTTCACTTCCTTCACCATTTTTCTTTTGATGAGCACTGGTTGGTTTATTGGGTCTATTTTTGGAGTTGGGTTTTTCTTGTTTTTTTTTTTTTTTTTGGTCAAAGATGAAAATTGAAGTGATGGTTTAGATTTTGTGGAGGAAAAACTGGGTTTTAAGCTTAGAGAATTAGAGGTGAAGATGGAGGTGTATATATAATAGTGGAAAAGAAGAGGTTTTTGAGTAGTGGCCAAGAGAGAAGAAAGAGGGAAGAAAGGTCTAGGAAGCTTGTTGGAACTTTCGACCACCAATTTTGAGTGTTGACTCACTCCACGTGCGCCATAGCTGTAAAAAGTAAGGCAAATGAAATCACCTCATATTTATTACCATTAAATTAAATTAGTAGTAGCGTGTCAAATTATTATATTTTTGTTGTTGTTGTCGTCGTCGTCGTATGATAGTGTGTAGTTTAATTATGTTATTTAATAGGAGAGAAAAGAGAACACAAGCGTGAATGAGAAATTGAGTGGGACCCATTAGATATTTAACCCTTTAGATTATAAAAAACTTAAAAGATGGAAAAAGAAAAATGGTTAAAATTTTAAAATCTTAATTATTAAACTACTCTAAGAGTGAACAACAAATAATCTAAGATTATAGAAGTAACTTTAAAATAAATTTTACTTTCTACCCTTAAGATTAAAAAAGTAAACTGCTTTTTTTTTTTTTCTTTTTACCAAACAACTATAGGACGCCTACTAATTTTCTTGTCTTATTTGTCGCTATAAATATATTACCAGATAGATCATGACAATTTTATTCTCATGTTACAAACCGCTTTCCGGAAAATAAACATAAAGACTTCTTTTCTGCTTCGAGAAAAAAAAAAGGTGGAAAAAAAAGGAAAAAGAAGAAATAAACAATTGATAGCCAAAGTGAAAATAAAAACTTTAAACTGTATTTTTTTTCTCTCGTTATTTTTGCATATTAATTAGTGTCGTGAGTTGTTATTGGAACTATTTTTTTCCTTGCGGTGTTAAGATATGACCAATAAAGTAATATATCAGCTTACTTATCTGGTTGATTTAATCATTTTTCATGATTATGTGTTGAAGTTGTTACGATATCATAGATTAGACCGTGTGGGGTAATGAGAGCTCCAAAATCGTTCCACTTACCATAGTAAAAGATTACTTAATCATCCAATCACCCTTTTTTTTTTTTTGGTGAATGTATGTCCTTATATAAACTATTAAAAATTAAGACGTTAATTGCACGTTATTTAAATATTATTACATAAAGTTTAAGAGACTTAACTTTTGTTGGTCAAGTGGAATTTTTTTAAGGCTGTTCATACATCATCAGTCATTAAAGCATTAATATATATACTTAGGCAAAATAGTCACTACAAATGTTTAATTAAGGACATATTGACGATCACATTCGCAACTCGTAGAAAAAGTTCAGCATTTTCACGTTCATCTTCCCACATTCGCAACTCGTAGAAAAAGTTCAGCATTTTCACGTTCATCTTCCCTTTTACTTTCATATTGTGCTATAATTTATTTATTTGGATTTGGACTTAAGCAAGTGTTTTTTATTTATTTAATTTTTTGTCGTTTTCGTTTTGGTCGAATGTGTTTGTTTATTTGTGGTGTTGTGCATTGGTCGGTAGAACTTCAACACGTCTATTTTGGCACTTTTCTCTCTTTTATTTTTCTTTATTTTTTTATTTTTATTTTTTTGTTTTTTCTTTACACTATGAACATTATAAAATTACTTCCTAGTGTAGTAATATGCACGATCTAAGTATCGATCCAGAGAGTTTGTCTCCCACTAAAGTCTCATGATGCACAAAAAGTAGACTTCTTTTTCTATTTATGACACAAGAAAAATGAAGTAACATTTCTATAATTGATTTTATAAATGAAACAATAAAAGATTATTAGTAAATGTACAATGAAATTAAGCTCAAACTCTCAACTTTCTTTTTTTTTTTTCACTGCAAAGCAATTTCTTTCTTTTCTCTAACAACACTAACAAATTGAAAATGAAAAAAATCAAAAGAATCAGTCAGATTAAATAGAATCCTCTTCAGTTAGACTTGGAATTCTCCAAATCATAAGATTACTTTGTCAGCTGGAAATACTTTTCTTGTTCCAAGATGAGTAAGGTATCTCCCCATAAGTCCTGCAAATTCATAAAACAACAAAATGCATATGCTTTTAAAGCCCAGAATGATTGTGTCTAGAAGAAGATAAAGTAAGGTTTGAAAAACCAAATGGGATGACTGAGGCATGTTATAAATTTTCTTGGGAAAAAAGCAGGCTAAACAAGATTCAAAATTGGGAATTAAGAACTTGAAAAGAAACTAAATTCCATCACAAATTGTTTTAAAAATAATAAATAAATAAATAAAAGACCAATTAATTTGAGCAAAGTTTATAGAAAACATCATAAACAATTTTCTAGTTAGAAGACATGTCACTAATATTGTTTCATATCAAAAGAGGAAATAAAAAATAAAAGAAATAGGCAGATCCATATGACTAATGCCGTGTTTACTCCAATGGGAATGGAAGTAATGAAGTGTTTCCTTTTTCCATCTATTAATTCATTTGCTAACATATTTAAGACAAGTTTTGATGAATCTCTAGTAAAATTAGGAGACGGTAATTCAATTTTTGATTCCTTTTCAAATCCTTTACCATTACAATCCGATATGTAAACATTCCCTAGAACAATATTCTTCCCCTAAAACAGAGGTTATTTGCTTAATCTATAGAATACTATCAATGTTCATGTGCTCAGATGTGTGAAATGGACATGGAGAAGACTAAGATTATGCATGACAATGAAATTTACCTGGGGTTTCTCACGTGTAGCAATAGGAAGACAAGAGAGATGAATATGCAAGATGAACCAACAAAAATGTAGGATGCCCCGAGGAAATCGTTTTTTCCTCCTAACCAGTTTGATGTTGAAAGGATAAGCTTCTTTTTCCCTCCGAAACTATACGTGTTGTAATTGTTCATTAGTTTCACTACCAAAACATCATCTGCATCCAGATCCTGCTCAATTCTACCGTACAACTTTCTGAAGCTAGGGAGAGCAGCAGTGCGCATCCACACTATAAGATCTTCTTGATCACTTAGCTGATTGATAATGGATTGCACCCAGAAACAATTCAGAAGAAAACGAGAAAGCCGAAGAGAAATTGTTAAGAGACCAGTATTACCAGAAGGAAAACGAAAGAAAACTACAAAGACATATATCAACTAATAATTCTTATACAAAATGCATAAACTTGAGGCCTAAGGCACTGACTTTGAGCCTAGTAGCATGTTCAGTCCTCCAACTTATCAGACCCCTGTAAGTGAGTCTTCGTACTGTCATAGGACTGATTTTTGGACCAAAAAACACAGAGAGCCACAGAAAAGCTAATTCTTTTTGATGGCGCGGTCTTTTCTTTTTATCTCCAATTTTTAGAGCAATACATAAAATTTGGACATCATAATGGATGGAACATGGAACACTCACCAAGGGTACAGAATGTCATAATATTGTGACACCACATTCAAGACTGTAGCATGAGAAAGCAAGATAGCAGTGGTTAAACACATCTGTTAATACTTACAGGAATAGTTGGATCTAAGCTTCCACCACCAATCAACGTCCCATTCTGAAAATTGAAGGGATGTACATGCTTCCCAAATTTATGATCTCGGTCACTTTTCCATGCAATGTTCTTCCTGTTGACCTTTAATTCTGATCTCCCACGGACAAATGTATAAGTGTCGTTGAACAAACTCCATGCTATTAGGCCACAAGGAACAACTGGAAAACCATGATTCAACTCTTCAGGTTGACAGGTACTTGTGTCATTGTACCCCAGTCCGTGCAAGAGTTGCTGATCACTTCTACTTTTGACATACCTGAATAGAGATAAAAACAAATAGAATGGACAAGAAAATTTGGGAGACAGCAAAAGTAGAAGTGTGAAGTTAAAACTAGAAATAGCAAGCCTTAAAGCTGATAAAGCAGAAACTGAGATACAAAAGTAACCATGTGGTTCAAGAGAATTTTCACAACATTATAGATTTAAAGACAGCTGCAGGTAATCATAGATGATAGGTTCAACAGAAAAGGCCAGTAAGCATAATGACAGGACTATATCTAAGTTGAAAATAGACACTGAAGAAGTCATACCGTCGGTGGTTTTGATAGTAGTTATCAAGTTGGTAATAAATATAGATTGGAGCTTTCATTCGCTTGTCAATCTGCAAAACAAAAAGAGAAGTCATCAAAACTATTTTGGTAGCACAAGAATTAAGTTTATTTAAACAATATTAACAGCTCAAGCCAAACTATATTCTTAAATTACCAAGAATTTCATCCACAAAATAATGATTAATAAAGGATCAGGCCATAAAAGCATATTTTTGATTTTGTGACCTCTTCTCATACACAATAGGAGAAAGTGAATGAACAAATTGTCAGAACCGAAATTCTGATATAGAGTAAAGAAAAATTACCTTCAAAAACCGAGTACAGTTCTTGGATATTGAGTTATCTTTTATATAGGCCACCTTATTAATTCTAAATTCCTCAGGAACGCAATCAGCATCGTATCGATCCACAATTTCAACAACCTATGTACCCATTGTCAAGGAAATAATAATTTACATAAGTATAGGTGATCTTAAATGTTAAAATAACCCACCAACAGCTGCCTAATATAGTTTAAGGTATTAGAGAGGAGATTTTACACTACGGGAGGCTCGAAGAGTAATGAACCCAGTTGGAATGAAAATGATGCCCATCAACAAAAATGTAGCAATAACCTGCAGATAACCAAATACTGTAAAGTTACATATCACACAATTAGAATAACTCAATTTAAAATGTAGTATTCAACTACCCACCCATGCCGGGGTGAGAACAGGTTTACATGCTGGAAGACTCTGCTGTGTAAACTGATATAAAGCTGCAGGATCATCACAAAAGGGACAATAATTATTAAAGTTTACAGACTTGCGAAAGCTTGAAATCAGATTCAAGTACAATCCATTGCATGATCTTAAGCAACTAACTAGCACTGAACATAAAAACAATTGCATGAATCTTCGTCTTAAATGCCAACTCCAACCAAACCTCCTGAATCCACCCGGCACCCACCATCACTCTTTTTAAAACCATAAAACATAGAAGCATATAAAGAAATGATTTCTATGAGCCAGACAATTAATGACTAATAAGTTCTAGTTTCAGTCACTCTTCATCTTTTAAAACTATTACTCTCCTTTCTATGATTCTATCCACATTTTTGTACCTTTGATATCCATTGCAACCTAAAATTGGTCATCCCCATGATTCCAAATAAAGATATTGCGTGAAATTCCTATAAACATTGTACTTAACAAGTACTAATCATACTCATTTCATATCTAGTAACTCCTTTTTTCCACTACAGCTAAGTCCAAATATTGTTCTTGGAACAATCTTATTATCTAGAAATTTAAGACATCACAAGTATCTGAGAGTCAATTGTCTTTAACATATATTCTACATAATCCATGTAAAAGGTAAGTTAGTTACCAGTTTGTCGTCCCGAGTTACGTGGAGTTGATTGAGCAACTAATACTATAGAAGAAAATGTCGAGGTACTTCCTTCATCCACATCCATCAATTCTAGACTTCAGCAGCACAACCCCACAAATGCACTGATCCTGTTGAATCAGCCTTCAGCCCCAGTGATATACCCTACATCAGAAGAATCCAGTCTTCATCATTCTTATGTCCAAATTTCAATTCCAGCCTCAAGTAAACATCACGATTGCAAATGATAGAAAGAACTTCCCACATTCCATTGATTCAATTAGTTCAGTCTCCCACTGCTCAGGCATAAATAGTCACAAAATAACCTTTCCTATAGCCAAACTAGGAGTAAAGCTCTTCTTATTTTGAAATTTTCATGTATTTGTCTTTTGTGATATGTGTAGATATAAATGCTATTCATACCATAGAATGGTGGATATTCATATTTGATTTCAGGTGCTGCAGCCCAGTACTAATCCCATTAACTTTAAATCATATAAGCCCCCCAAAAAAATGATGGTAATCTGAATTTCGTGCAAAGCCCAGCTAGTTAAAGCCTTTCCTTATCATGGTTTTTTGAATAACATAAGAACATAAAAGACAATATATTTATATATGTCTGACATACATGGCTTCAGCTATTTTCTTAGCCAGGTCAAACAATGACATCTTGGAAGAAGAAATTAAAACGAAATTGACAGAATTGAAAATTTGATAAATTTCAGAAAATGGGACCCGAAAAAAAGTTTACCTCCGAAACCTGAAGACCAAAGAAAGAGAGATCTGAAGATTTGAGATGTGGGTTTAGCTCTTGTGACAGTGGAATAGAACCAAAACCAAGCCAAAGATTGATTCGAGTTCAGCAAAAATGAAACTTTCTCTAATATTCTTAGCTTTCTGAGAGAGAAACTGTATACCATGACAAGAGAAAGAGAGAGAGAGAGAGAGAGAGTCTAACGACTATATTATTGCATAGCCAGAAATAAAATTAAAAAGGAAAACTTTATGGTGGTTTTCCATTTTTGGCAATGTGAAATTACCTGTACGTCCTCTCATGTACCAAAAAGAGCCCGCCCCAAGAAAAAGCTCGTTTGCGTTGAGATGTCTCCTAGCGAACTCTTCATTCTCAAATTCCCGCACTTTCCAGGCAACCAAACAAGACCCTTCAGCACATTCTCTTCCCTCTTGAACCTCTGTACTAAACCTCAACAGCTCAAACAAATCCATGCCCGGTTCATTCTCCATGGCCTACACCAGAACTCAACGTTGTGTTCCAAGCTCATTAACTGCTACTCCAAACTGGGTTATCTTAATCTCTCAAAACGAGTCTTTGATTCTATTCAAAACCCAAGTTCAGTTCTTTACAATGCACTGTTGAGAAATTTGGCGAAGTTTGGTGAGTTTGAAATGACCATTTTGGTTTACCAAGAAATGGTCATGAAATCCATGTACCCTGATGATGAAACTTACCCTTTTGTTTTAAGGTCTTGTAATGGCTTAGGAGATGTTAGAAACGGGGAAAGGGTTCATGGGCATGTTTTGAAATTGGGTTTTGATTCATTTGGCTTGGTGGTTGCTGCTTTGGAAGAAATTTATGGACAAAGTGGTGATTTTGTGAGTGAGACAGAGTTGGTTGATGGAAACAACTCTTTTTCCGGATTGGATTATTGGAATGTTTTGATCACTGAGGCTGCTCAAAATGGTAAAGGCGAAGAGAGTTTTCGGCTTTTTAAGAGAATGAGAATGGAGAAAATAGAACCCAGTTCTCTTACTATGATCAACTTGCTGAGATCAAGCGTTAGTTTGAATTCAATGAGTGTGGGAAAGGGTGTTCATTGTTTGGTTTTAGTGAGTAACTTGGGAGAGAATTTGTCTGTTAATACTGCTTTATTGTCCTTCTATGCCAAGTTGGGTGCTTTGAATGACGCCAGACTGTTGTTCGAGAAAATGCCTCAGAAAGATTGTGTGGTTTGGAATATAATGATATCAGCAAATTCTAGAAATGGTTGCCCAAAAGAAGCCATTCAACTGCTAAGAGGTATGGGAAGATCAGGTATAAGAGCTGATTTGTTTACTGCACTTCCTGCGATTTCTTCAGTTACTCAGTTGAAAGCTATTGAGTGGGGCAAACAAATGCATGCCCATGTGATAAGAAATGGTTCAGATTACCAAGTATCAGTTCATAATTCTCTAATTGACATGTATTGTGAATGTGATCGGTTAAGTTCAGCAAGTAAGATTTTTGACTTGGTGGAAAGCAAGACTTTGGTTTCATGGAGTGCAATGATTAAAGGATATGTAAACCATGATCAGTCTCTTGATGCTCTTTCTCTCTTCTCCAATATGATATCTAATGGATGTAAAGTTGACTTCGTTACAATTATTAACATCTTGCCTGCTTGTGTGAATATTGGGGCACTGGAGAATGTAAAGTACTTGCATGGGTTTTCGATGAAATCCGGCCTTAGTTCACTTTCATCTCTTGATACAGCTCTTCTTGTCAGCTATGCAAAATGTGGATGCATTGAGATGGCTCGGAAGCTTTTTGATGAAGAGAAAATCAATGATAAGGATGTAATCACATGGAACTCTATGGTTAGTGCGTATGCTAAGCATGGGAACTGGCAACAATGCTTTGATTTGTACAACAAAATGAAGCAATCAAATATGAAGCCTGATCATGTTACCTTTCTAGGAATACTAACAACCTGTGTAAACTCAGGTCTTGTTAAAGAAGGTAAAAGGGTTTTCAAGGAGATGATAGAATCATATGGTTGCCAACCAAATCAGGAGCATTACGCTTGCATGGTAGATCTATTAGGGCGTGCTGGGCATATAGATGAAGCCAGGGAACTCGTGAAATCAATGCCCTTCGAACCAGACGCTCGGGTTTGGGGACCTTTGTTGAGCGCCTGCAAGATGAATCGTTCAGAGACTGGCCTTGCTGAGTTTGCTGCTGAGAAGCTTATAACTATGGAACCGAAGAATGCTGGAAACTATATATTACTCTCCAACATTTATGCTGCAGCCGGAAAGTGGGATGGAGTCGCTAAAATGAGAAGTATTCTTAGAGATAGAGGACTTAAGAAAACCCCAGGCTGTAGCTGGTTAGAGATAAATGGGCGTGTACATGAGTTCCGGGTGGCTGACCGATCTCATCTGAGATCTGATGAAATTTATACGATATTAGGAATCTTGGAGCTGGAAATCAAGGAAGTCAAATACAAGAATTCAGAGAAGATGTTATGAACACAAATTTCTTGTGCATGCTTCCCCTCTATATATTTTTTTTTCCCCTGTTGGAGTGCATATCAGCTTCTGCAATCTTTGCCAAGATGAATACAAGAGTTGGGGTAGAAAGAGAACCATTTAATCGAGGCTTCCATCATCTTCCAACTTAGACAACGAACTTCTTTTAAGTGCATGTTCTTCATGGTTCTACTTAGTCTCACTTTGTTCCATATAGATCTCAAAGGGACTAAGGATAACGCTCGTTGCTCTGAATGTAAACGTCTCTAGTTCATCGGTGGACAAAGAAAGCAAGCTACCGAGAAAGTAAAAGATTCGAGCTATAAACCGACAAGGTAAAAGCTGTGAGGAGAAAATCTCGGTGCATGGTTAATGGTTTCAGCAAAAGAGGCAAAATTGTCCTTATCTTTGGTATTCCTTTCCTTTGTTTCTTGGCATACTTCATTGTTCAAGGATTTATTGCATGTATAAACAACATTGACAAGAGGAAGAACCAATCACTTACCACAGAGCACAGGCCAAACTTTCTGTTTTTGTACAATCAAGAGCTGTTCAGACTGTTTCAGGAGAAAGAGGTGTTTTTAACTGGCTAACGGTTAGTTTTCCGGTCAACAAATCAGCATATGAGTTGCAGAAATTTTTTTAAATTTGTATGTACCCTACATCAAATTCTACCGCAGTCTTAACTTAGAAGATTCGAAAATCATAAGGCATACTTTTATGTATGTCAATCCCTGTTGTTCGGAGTTCCAAGTACTTGTTTCCAGTATGTATAGGCACAGGAAAACACAAAACCATTTTCTGTCTCTGTTTTTTGAAAATTCATGTGTTCTCACACTAATCATTTTATTCATTCATGCCCCCAAGATTTGGATATTAGCAGAGTAGTTTTGATACTTGTAACTAAGTCATGATAGATTGATATTCATATTCATTTTAGTATTTTCAGCTTCTACAGTCTTTACCCAGAAGAAGACAAGATTTGAGGTAGAAAGTAACCATTTTAGTGGATTTTTTTTGTATTTCCGTAGAGAACATCTCAACAATGAGGATAATGCTCATTGGTGGTACTTTAGGAATCTCCAGCTGCAGGCCTTTCTCCTCTACTTGCATTCTGGAGAATAAACTGAGCTAATATCTTACCAGTGAAGTAGCTTAAAGATCGGCTTTCAATTCAACACCTCAGCATATGAGTTGCAGAGATCATTCATTATTGTGAAGTGTGTATCTATATCAAATGCGACCATAGTCTTAATTTTGGAACATTCAAGAATCAAATTAACTGTACTTTTAATAGTTCCAAGTGCCTTATCCTAGATGTATAGGCACAGGAGACAGAAGTCGTGTATTTTCACATTTATCATTCGATTCATTATAACCCAAGGTTTGGAGAGTATCGGCAACGATGAACATATTGATATTGGTGTCAATGTCGAAGTTTGATTTTATGGATAATATTTATGATAATATTGATGTCGAAGATATTACGGAAAATTATTGAAATTTGTCTTAAAACACAATTTTTAAGTGAAACTTTAAATGCTAAAACAATTGATATTGTATAATTTTTTTTTATTATTGTTTAAAAAAAAATCTTATATTTATATACATAACAATAAAATATGTGTACGTAGTAAGAAAAACGATTACTTCATATAGCAATATAAAATTAGAATGCATATCACAATATTAATTGAATACATATTACATTTCATGTTTATATCTTACAAATTATAACTAATTCTAAATTAGAATGAAAATAATTAAAAATCATTACGATAATGTAGAATATTTGTAATTCATTTAATACCAAAAGAGTTTCTAGAAGATTGAAAATCGTTTTAGAAATTCCCATCGTTGTCCCAAGTTATTTTGTTTGAGTAGTTCTTAAGATATTTACTTATGTGTCACGTATATGTTCATTGATCTCTTTCTTCAAGAGTTAAAGAGATTCTAATTACAATATCAGCAGTTCCAAAGTTTTGCTCACATTTTGCGGAGAGGAGACTATGATTTTATTTTTAGTATAATTTGTTCTAAGAAAAAGACTTTAGAAAAGGAAAAAAAAAAAATCGATATTTTTGTTGATATTCATTAACATTTCGATATTAGCTAATCTTTTGCTGATCTTTTACCGACATCGACATATTTCATGATATTGTCAATATTTTAGCGATATTTTATTAATATACGGAAAAAACACTTCTGATATCTTTCTCCTTTGATATCTACGTTAACACTACAAAACACCTCTGATATCTATGTTAACACTACAAAACGCAGATAATATCGCGTCTGCATTGTTTCTCCTCTGATATCTATGTTAACACTACAAAACGCAGCTAATATCGCGTATGCATTGTTTTTCGTTTATTGAACAAAGAGCAAACTGTCACTAGACAATCTCAGATGCTCAAAAGAACGAGAGAAAAGAGAACAGTGACGATTGAGAGGAACAAGAACCCCAGTCGGCAAAGCTCGAATTCTCTCTTTAATTCGTAAAATAAAAACAGAAAACGGTGGAATAAGAAAGCGAAACAAAGAGTTCCTTTACTCCTTTTTATGTTTGCAAAGAATACAAAAGCATTTAAATCACTAGCGAGCCAGCAGGTAATAATAAATTTTAAAATTAAAAAATTCAAACGAGATTTACAGACAAAATTGATATGTTGGACCACAGGACCACCATTAGAGTGACACAACTCAACTCGCAGCAGTTACTTGGCAATACCAAGAGACACTCATATCAAGACCTCACAAGGAGTTCCAACTAATTCTACAGTTTTTAGGATGTAATGTCTTCTGTTGCAGCATCATTTTCTGCTTTTGGTAAATCTTTTCCAATCCGCAGCTTTTTGGATGCTGAAAAAGAAGGAAAAGGGAGCAATAAATAACAGAACACAACTAAAGACGAAGATGGAAATTTTCATTTGATATGAAAGCAGCCAAAATCATAAATCCACGTTCACATTGTAGCATATTTAGCTGCAATTTGCAGCCTCACAATGCCAATTATAAACAGAGATGTAGCATTGTCCAACTGTTTCTTACTTGCATGTTCACTCATTTCTTACACAGGTTTTCTTGAATCTATGGACTTTCCAGCCTTCCACCTCTAACTACTATGCTTTAGAAGCCACCAGAACAGATTCTGACAGGTTAACTTTAGGCAATTCAAACAAAATCAATATAAAAATTGCAACGCAAAAACCTACCTGATATGAATTTGTACGTTTGTCCATATGTGTTTCCCCTCTTTTTTTTTTTTAAGTGTGCGTGTGTTTTCCCCTGGCCTTCTTTTTCTTGGAGTTCAATTTTTTTTTTTTTAAATTTATCCAGCTTGCTAACCAATTTTAACATGGTCGCATTCTTGATACTCATATTTGGGTAACACATCTCACATAAAATTCTAGGCAGCATTTAAATACATGCTAAAGAGAATTGGCCATAATATGCTCTCTCAAAAACTCTTTGAAGGTTCTCGATGTATGTGAAAAATTAACGTGCAGGGCATACAACAGTAAACTTACATTTAAGAGAAGATCCAGCTAAACAAGTTATCCTTGATTTTGTATTAGTCTCAGCTAATGGATTTGCCTTCTCCTTCATGGCCATTCGAATATCCCAGACTCGTATAACCCCATCTGATGACGCAGAAGCTACTAAGTATGGATCCTCATCAGCAACAGCACCCGCATTCCTAGTGAGCACAACAATTCCTTTTACACGGGCAGAGTGCGCATCCTCAATGCTGTATGCAATTTTCCCACTATTTGTATCCCATGCAGTAATACTCCGGTCCTCACCACCAGTAAAAAGAAGACCACTCTGCCATAAATTAGGCTTAATATTAAAGAACAGAACGAAAATAAAATGAAATTCTGAACTGCGGGTTATGATACATATCGTAACCATAACCAAAGTTGTTCCTTTTCTTTTTTTGCTTTAGAGATGTAGCTATTTCTCCACATACTACCTTATAAAGACTACATACATGTGCAGCAGAACAGGCCGTAGTTCATAAAAGAAAGGGTTCAATGTATATATATGAACCACAAAAGAATAACACTCTACGGTACCAGTTACTTCATGAATCAACCATATAGCAAAAACCTGATCCCCTCATCAAAAGCATTATAACAAGTAAAGTTTCTGGCAGACTCTTTATATATGCTGTCTCAAATTCAATGCCTATAAGTTTATAAGAGTCCTCTGTGAAAGTTTCTAAGAAATGATCAAATCAAAACAGCGAATAGTTCATTGCCCGAAACTTCAAAATGAACTCAACAAGATAAAACTAAATTTAATCAACGAAAACCCGAAATGCAGAGCCAAATCCAACCCAACAGCAATGACAAAACACGCAGATAAAGACCCAACAAGCTAAATACCTCGCCGGAGGCAGCGCAAAGAACCCGCTTCCGGTTCTCCAATTCGGAAACGAGCTTGGCATCCTCGGCCTCATGAATCGAGATCTTCTCATCCATCACCATAAAGAACTTGTCCCCGCCCGAATCAAACCTCACCACGCTCGCCTCCCTCCCCATCCGGCAATAGAAGCTCCTCCTTCCCCTCACCAAATTAAGCATACCCAGACACTCGTCCCGCCCCACCGTCAGCGCCAACTTCCCCGACGGGTGCACGGCGAGGTCGTTAATCCCCTTCTTGTGAACCCTCACCGTCTTGAGGAGGACGAAAGGATCGGCGTCGTAGATGCAGACGGAGCCATCGGAGGCGGCGGAGATGAGGTTCCGAGGGAAGGAGAGGTTTGGAGGGGTGAAGAAGGAGAGGGAGGTGACCGTGGCGGTGTGGTCGTTGAGGGAGCCGAGGGAGGAGGCGGCGGCGAGGTCGTAGAGGTGGATGGTGTCGTCGGAGCCGCCGGAAGCAGCGGCGGGCCCGGCGGCGGCGACGGTGGTGATGGAGGAGAGGTGGGAAGGGTAGGAGAAGAGAGGGGTGAGGGTTAGGGTTTGGGAGTCAGAGGAGTGTTTAAGGGGTTTGAGCTTGAATCCCCATATGAATCGTTCGTATGAGCCTGCGATTAGGCTCATGGTTGAGCCCTGTGTTGATGCTGTATCTTAGGGTTTCGATTGGGGATAAACCCTAAACCCTAATGGAGGCTGGATGAAGAGGAAGAAGAAGAAGAAGAAGAAGAAGGGTTTTGTTTGGGTTTAAGAGAAGAAAGGTAGTAACATTAAACGGCATGTCGCTGCATGACCAAGGACCCTCCAAGTCCAAGCCATTCTAATCATTTTTCTTTACCCAAAATATAAAGTTATTAGGTTAATGATATATCTCTTCTTGTCATTTAAACTTTAAATTGTCCATATTTTTTTACTTGATTTTTTTTTTTTTTCAATCTCTTTTCTCCCCTTTAATCCCCTATCATATATCGGTGACATAAATAATGATTAATCTCATTATTGGTTCTTCATACTAAAAATCTTATTTTGGTTACTAAATGATATATAGCACATAATTTATCAGAGTTTTTCATCTTAGTATTCCTAATAATTTAGTATTAAAATATCTAAACAATAGTACTAGACACTCAAGTGAGTTTTAGAAAGGGCATAGGTTTGAACACAAATTATTGGAATTAGGGGTAGAGCCAAAGAACTTTATTATTCGGGGGCATAAGACAATTTTAGAACAACATAAAAAATTTACAAAATGTTTCCCTTTAAACACATTATAAATAGATTAATGAGTTTATTGTTGCATAATAATCTTATTGTCAATATCATTAAAAAAAATTCCTTATCAATACAAGCAAAGTGGTCTCCTATTTCTTCATATATTAAGAATTTTCTTTTACAATATTAGGACACTTGTTTCTTTTATTTTTTTAAATAATTTTAGTGAAATATTTGACCTTCTAAAATAATATATATATATATACTAGGAATTTTAAATCTCACACTTGTGTTTAATTAACTTATAATAATAATTCTACTAACAAAAACTTTAGAATAAAAAAGCAAGTTAAAAAATTGAGGGGAACAAATCATTGTTTCTTTTTTATTTTTATCCTTTTCCTAATCTAATTCACTTACTAAATTAATGTAAATTAAAAATTGGGGTTGGGGCGCCCCGGATACGGATTGGCTATTATTTATAAAAAAAAAAAGAATATATATTTTTAGGTGAAAACGACATGTCGTTTGTTTATTTATTTATTTATTTTTTGGCTTCATGTATGAACAAAAGCCAACTGAAACGGACATATCGTTCAACCATAAACGACATATGTTTTCAAAACTATCTAATGTCAACATTTTATTTTATTTTATTTTTATTTATTTCTCTCTCTGTGGATATGTAATATGTTCATGTAATTATTGAAGGTTGAAGTGGCTCTCTGTACAGCTTGATGAGAAACTTGTCTTCGAATATGAAAACCAGGTTGACTGGAAACAGTGTAAAAGGCAAAAGGGTACTATTCTCCCAGAACTTCACAGAAAAAACATAAATCAGAAACCTCGAAATTTTTTGGGTTAAGCCCAGAAAGAAGTCGAGCGAACCAACCAATGGGTCAAGAACGACAACTACAACAAGAGCCCCTTCCTTCTACGGCGCCCTCTCAGCCGGACTCCGCTCAGACCCAGCCTCAACCTGAACCTCCAACACCTCCTCCGCCCTTCGATCCCAGTCGAAGTATCTCCTTATCCTCCTCCTTATATTTTTCTTTTCGAATTTTGGGCATCTGGGTCCTCATTATATGCTCCCTTCGTGTTTATAGCGTTTTGTATATTTGTTTTTCGAATTTTGGGCATCTGGGTCATCATTATATTCCTTCTATTGTGTTTATAGCGTTATATACATATGTGTATATATATACACACATAAACTGTCGAGTTTTGGGCATCTGTGTCGTCATTATATTCGCTCGATTGTGTTTATAGCGTGTGTGTATACGTATATATTTATTCTCCATTGGTTAGAATTATGCAGTAGCTGGTGATTGATTTTAGTGGTTTCAATCTGGGTTTTTGGTTGGATCAGTTAGTTCTTTATGTTATATGTGCAATTTTTTCTTCTTTCTTTTCGTCTATATTTATACTGCCTGTTTTTATGTTAACCAGAGCCTTCCTTGAGTCCTAATAATGTTTGGTTAATTTCGATCTTTGAAAGAATAAAATTTGTTTTATCCCGAAACATTCAAAGCAAACTTTACTTTGAGGAGTATTACATCAAATTTTCTAATTGATAATCAAACAATTCAAAGCAATCGCTTTGTGCTTGCCTCAATTTTTTCCCCCTTTCGTCTCAATCTGTGTGAATTTGTCAAGCGTTGGCCAAAAATTGTGTATTTATATGTGGAAAATAGGAAGATGTCTGTGAATCCATGATATAAAGAACGTATTCTGTAGAGATAGATGAAGTGATGAACCCCTATAATGGACGCATTACCCTATGCAATTTCTATGGATATGTCTAAACAAATTATAAATGAAAAAATAAAATGTCATTTCAGTTAGAATGGTTAACTTTCTGATAGTTGTGCTTTCGTCTTACCACTGCAAACTGATTTTTATATGTTACATTAAAATACTAATAGCAGCTCTTGCATATGATTCTTATCATGGCTTTAATTCTTCTTTGAAGTGATTGGAATCATCAAAAGGAAGGCTCTCATAAAAGAGTTAGCTGCTGTATACCATGCAGAATGCCTTGCATACTGTCAAGAGCTTTTGGAACTCCAAAGAAAGTGGGATGAGGTTAGATATGATACTCACCTACTTCATTCCTGAATCTGTTCTTTCATTCTCAGTCAGTGATCATATAATCTCTGGATTTAAAGACTGAATTTTTAGCGTAAATTTAACTTTTCATCAACTGATTCAAAACATTACTAATGTTTATAACTTGGGTTTTACACAATTTTCTGCACAAGTACGTCCTGGGCTTTACCCTGACTTTAATGAGATGTATATTTGTTCTATCACTGGGAAAGGAAAAACCTAAGATCTCCTCTTTATGAGGTTGAATTTTACTGAATTGAATGTCCGAAAGGGTAATGGTGTTCCGTTGTTTTCTTTATCCAAAAGGGTATGAATTTTACTGTTATGTTAACTTTTCAATTGATTCCAAAGGAAAATCTTAAGGTTCCTTGCTAAAGTCATTTTTTATTCATTGTCAATCTTCTGCCTCGTCATTTTATAACTTTGATTGAGCTGGAGTCTAAATATGAATCAATGACAGCCAAATGGTTTTTTGATACTGGAAAGTTCAGAAATACTGCATGTCTGGTATCCATTAGGATCATGAGCTTTATTTACAGGACTGGGTTGTGTTGGAGCAGAAAAACTTATTATCAAAAGACTTCTTAGGTATCAAAGCATTGGATTATTATGTCTGAGATAGTAGCCAGTAGGCCATTGTGCCTGGGTGAAGCCTCACACGGTGTCATTAAAGCAGTGTTAATAGGCAAATTTTGCATCAGAGGGTTAAAAACAAATCATTGCGTGATCTGGCTATGGTGTGTATGTAGATTGTTTTTTTCAGTTTACCGACAAATCTGACCTTAACTGAAGAAATTAAGTATAAAGAGCCCCTATTTTCTTTGATCTTATCTTCTTTTCTCCCTCATTTTTGTGGCTGCTACTGCCAGGCAAATTGGACTTTCTTCTATTGTTCCCCGTGAACTGATTTTTTTCCCCTTATTTGGTAATGGATTATGTGACGTTGACATTTTTCTTTTTCTTAAGGAAACATTGTTCTCCCAGTTTGGAAAGACTGAAAAACTTAAAATGCAATGACTAAATATTTGTTCAGTCCTACTGACCGTTAAGCTTTGTATCTTCGATATTATCTGTGTGTGGAAAATGAATACGAGTGACCTAATGTTTGCATATGTTTTCATTAGACTGCAGTATTGAATGATTTTCATAGCTATATCCTGAATTTTTTCTTGTTGCTTTAGATACTGAGATAAGTTGTCTGTCTTCTCACTATAAATGGCTCTCAAATGCATGCAGCCATTTATTGACTTGAAAATTCCTGAGGATTCAAGGAAAGACGCAATGCGACCCCCAAAGCGTCTAAAGAAAGCCCGCTAAACGCCGATCTTAATGTAAGATTTGCATCATAAACATTGTTTCTGTGTAGCAATATTTAGTAGGATGTCAAAACCTTCTTTCTTTTCTTCCTTACAGACAGCTCACAAGCGGTGGTAATTCCTGGTTTTTCAGTTTCAATGAACCGCCATAGCCAGATAGTTCGTAAACATTTGTAATCTTCAAATGGAAGAATTTTGCAAGACTTGAGTTTTTTGTGTATTACCTGTATATGTGGTAAGCAGCAAGCTGTGGTATAAGATCAAGTATATTGCAAAATCCCCATGAAAGGTGTTTTTTTTTACTGCTTTTTTCGCCCAAGTAAGAACCAGTATTTACTCGTTCAGTTGTAAGATGCCCTGTTTACAGTGTTCTGAAACCCATTTCGTGTGAGTTCCTGAACTACGGGGAGCCGTATTACACTATTAAGTGAATGCTTAGTGAGATTACACAAATTCTTTACAGTCCCCTCTACTCTGTCCTAATATATACATTTCGGATGCAACTACGAGCAGAAATTGAGCACAATCGAGCTTTTTCCCACAAAATGTTGAAATGAAAAAAGGAAATGGCTCCTTGAACAGGTTTCACTTTCAGGGAACAATATGGTTCAGATTGCCAAATACAGAAGTAATAAGCTTGTTAAACTTGAACTTTCAAAACTCATAAAATACTGTTCGTGTACAAAATTGTTAATTTATGTGTACATGACTATCAGTTTTCTACTTTAAAATGTTGTTTCACCTCCTCGGAACCCAAGCTGTAATTTTCCGATCATTCACTTCCCAAGCGAACTATGGCTGTTTGAAGGTATTTCCAACTAGTTTACCTTATCTGCAAAAAAAAAAACACACCAAATAATGTGTACAAGTTCCATTCAGCAACCTGAAGATCAGATTGATTGGGAGTAACTACCAGGTCAGCTACCTGTGCGCTAACGATGCCCATATCCTTTTCAGTGGACAATTCTGGGAAGTTGGTCCATTTGAAACAGATGACCACAACCTTTGCAAAGGACAACTTGGTGCAGGTCCTTCAAATAATGATGTCCATATCCTTTGCAATGGGCAGTTTGGGGAAATGGGTGCAGAAATCTGTCCTTTCATGGTGATCTCAGCTGATGTTCCCATTTGATGAACAAATTTTACAGATTCCGAGAGTCGATTGAGTAGGTTCATCAGGGCAATTAATTCATTCCTGTGCAACTGCAGCTGAAGGCCAAAGCAAAGATACTATTCAGACAAGTAATTTGACACTCAGCTAGTAAGTGAATGGAGACACAATGCATGCATCACCAACATGACTGCAAGTTTGAACCAGAAAACTTTTAAGTTGCCAAACGTATAGGCTCTCACAGACAAGAAATATGGTTCATCCGTTTTTCTAAATGATAATCTAAATAGATTGTCAATCGGTCAGTCCATCATAACAAAAGCAAAATGGTGTCAACATGGCATCTTTTGAGTGAATTCATCTATAACTTGATCATCCCAACATAATAAATGCCAAATGGTGTCAGAAATTCAGAAAGGATCGAGTGAATTCATGCAAATGACTAGTTTGAGACAAGCATTATGTTCTAAGTGGGTAAACCTGAATTGATTTGTAGTTTGACACAACTGAGAATGGTAAGTCATATTTGTATCTAATGAAATAAACGTCAATAGCCACTTAAAAGATGATTCAGATTTGGATTTTAATTCAATTAAGCAAGTACCTACCCTCTGACCCAAGTTTTCCTGGCCATCAACAGAAAAGAGGATCTTTAATGCAGTACCAAGACCAAGAACCTGAAGCTTTCCCCAAAGTCGACACTTCTCGCATCCTATGCAGTCCATCAATGCACTGCAATGTCAAGAAGTTATAAGAAAAGGCTTCACATGATTATCATGCCTCCAAAATCAAAAGAAATTGGGAGTAGTAAAAGAGTTTTTGAGGGTAGCTGATACTCGTACACCACCAGAACATTTACAAGGTTTCCTAAACAAATGCCAATGGTAAATAACACCGAGGATACAAGGCTAAACTATTTTAAGATCTTAGCAACAACTGCATTAGGCATAAATGATCTATGTACAGGGAGAAAAAAAAATGTCATTTTCAGAGAGAAATTAGATGATACGCATTTGGTTACGAAAAATACCTAATGTTCCTGAACTGCTTCTGTATTTTGTGTTTAAAATTAAATAATGAAGACGAGTGGGTTTCAAAACATACCTAATGTTCCTGAACTGTTTCTGTATTTTTTGCTTTAGTTCAGGTCCATTTTGGCCCTTCCACAACTTAGCCTCATCAAACGGAAGAGGGCAGGCAGCTTGTAGTTTGGGATTATATAGCAGCTGTTTCATTAATGACTTTGTTTTCAGATCCTCAATGGGGTTACCAGTGTCATAGTCGGCATTTTCCAAGTAATCTGCAGCCTAATGGCATTCAGGGGAGACATTATAATTTCATCAAGACAAATACTTTCGTCTCTTCAATGTAAAAAGTATTTCATCAAAATCAAAATAGCTAAACTCCAATGCATTCTGATATAAAATTCTCAACTCCAACACATTCATATATACCATCCAACTAAAATTATTTGGCACTTAAATAAGAACTAAAAGTTAAAAACTCACCTTTGTCACAGCTCGGAGTACAAAGAGATATGTGAAGTACAGGTTTCTCACACGATCAGGATATCTTAGAACACGATCATATAGTAATGAGATATTCTGACCCCACTGAAATGAAGCACAACAAGAAAAAGGTTAAAAGAAGTCCTCGCACTAACATGCAACTAAAGAAAACATAACAAAACAAAACATTGAACATCTAAATGGTCCGCACAATATCCAAAATTCCCTGTCCTCTATCCAATATTGTTGCTAAAGTAACTCAAATGAACAACGTTCATCCAGAAACTATAAACCACATTATCTGTGTTAATGTGAACATTAAACATACCAATTTATATTGTGTGCATATTAGAAAGCATACACACATACACTAACATATCTATACATATAATAACATATCTACAAAGATATGTGAGTATTTATGCATGTTCAAGTACAGGGCTCTTGGCCATTGAGATGTACTTCCACAACCATGTATATGAAAGGTAAGAAGTCTTTTCAACTCTGTTGTAAACAGTAAAACCATAAGAATTGAGAGAAAAATGAAAAAAACAATTCTTACCATATTTCTAGTTTCGTCAAGTAGATAATCAGCAGCTATGTGGACCGAAATAGAGGAGTGAAGACCAGATATCAACTTGTACAAAATTCTTTCCTCCTGGCATAATTCTTCAGACGGATCTGGACAAGTTGAATTAACAAATTTTGTAAATAAAGCCCGGCCAACCATTCTAGTGTTGCCTCAAAGCAAAGAAACTGGAAAAAGTAAAAGATAAATGGCTGAGAAAATAAAAAACAAAAACATGACAGCTTACATTTGGGACAGTTCTCAGCGTAGATAGCATCCCATATCCTTCTAGCAGACAGCCCCGTGTAGCCTGTATATCGTTCAGGATTAAGTTGGAGATTCACGTATGTCATTTCAGCTGCAAATTTACATGCAAAAAGGTTACACATCAAAACCTCAAGAATAAAGTTTGTATTTGCATGCGTAATTCAGACATAAAAATGGCAAATCAGAGATTCATTCACAAAGTAACGGCATTTGTACTTGCATGTGTACTAGAAGAAAGGCAATACTGGGACAGGCTCCCAACTGCTTAACTATTTTCCAAGAAGTACCCTAAAGTGCCAGTTTAACAGAACAGCAGTAATACATACTATTGTCGGTCTCATCATCATTTGTCCAAGGATTGTCTGTTTCTGTCCAGCCTCGGAAAGCTTGACTATCCAGTGTACGGTCCACAGCTGCCTGTGGCTTTCCCTCTTGACACACAAGATCATCAGATGAAAGGGCCCTATGAGGCTTCTTGAATGATTCAGGGAACTCATTTTCTGGACATTCACAAACACTGCAGTCTCGAAGACGGCACATACCATCATCAGGCCAAAAAGGGCAGTCACACCATAACTTGACCTACCAAAATCAAATCAACCAGGTTTAAGAAAAATCATGAGATGATTATAACATAAGTGATGTAAACATTGAATACAATATAATAGGAAATTCTATTATGATTATTACTTAAGATTATTTAGATATATTAGGTGTTATTTAATTTTAGGTAACTAGATTTATATTTCCTGTTACTATTAGTTTCTAGAATTTATCTACTTTCCTAGTTGAGTCCAAGTGCCTATCTATAAATTGGCTTAGCTTTGTAATTGCTTTTCAGACTATGATGAATTAATGAATAATTATTGAGTTTTCTCTCCTATGATTCTCTCACTCTAAGTTCTATTCTTTATTTCTCTACCCATTCATCTGTTTCTGTCTTAATTCTACTCTCTCTCTCTCTCTCTCAAGCTGTTTGATTTCTTATCTATCTTACTTATCTCTTGCTATTCTACCTAATCTCTCTATTTTCTCATCTTATCCCACATCAATAAGACTAAAAGATTTCAACGCAGTACAAAGTCATACAGCTGAAAATAGAGTAAGTAGATATTGTTCTTGTTCATTTAACTTCATGTTACTATAAAAATACACCTTTCTTTGCTGTTTTCTGTAGATTAAATTTACTAAATATTTATTACATGATTGGACATTAGGTAAGGCAAGCCACTTACCATGAAGTGAAAAAGTCAGTATTCTAGCTAAAAAAAAGAGTATGTAAATTCTGACATCCAGATCACTCGAATACAATTCCAATTGGTAGTTCATTAAGGATCATTGATAAAATGAAAACGGTAATCGAAAATCCACCTTAACTTTTCTTGTTATGACTTCTATGAGATCAATAGCACATAAAATCAGCATCTCAATTACAATTAGTGCAAAAAGGAAAAGCCATATTCATTCTATCAATAGAGCTTTGTTTATATACAAATATGCTAATAAATTCAATTTCAATCACAAGAAAAAGATCACAAAACATTTCACCAAACAAATTAAGCTTACTCTTATCAGATCAACTAACCTTGAAGTACCGGAAAAATGGAGTTTTCACAAGCTCTTGGAGTGATGGATGTAGAACTTCCTCGTTCAGATGATCCACAGTCTCGTAGTCACAACAACAATCCTCTACAATCCCACTATACTTATGTTTATCCTAATTTGAATGAAAGTAAAAGAAACAAATGAAACCCAATTCAAATTCACTAAATAAATGAACAATGCACTAGAAATATTTGCAATAAACGACTTTCAAAAAATTTACCTATAATTTCCCAGTAACCAAACAAAAATGCCCATTATGAAAAAACCATACCTGATCACAGTGACAAGGCTTATTAGTCCGTCCAAATAGAGAAATATGTGGAGCAGTTCTAGTAGTCATAGCTACAGCAACGAAAATGGCGATGAGAGCTCCAAGCACCCAACCCCATCGTTTTCTCTGACCCTTCATTCCAACCATCAATACAACACCAAAAAATCACTAAAAACACACTCAGAAAGCTCCTGAGCCCTGTATTACCTCGGCGTTTGGTTGCCAAGAAATTGAGAGAAAATTTTTAGAAGTGTATATATATATATATATTTTGGGTTTTACGAGAATTGAATGAGCAGAATCAAAGTTGAAGGGGTGGTATAAATAGGGGTGAATTGAGTTGGGTTCGGTTTAGAAATTGATTTTGGATTGGAACAATGGGCAAACAAGAAAGAAAGTCCGGGAAAATCAGCGGCGAACAATGGGCAAAGTGGGAAAAGTCTCCGAAATTCAGTGGAACCGACATCAGAAAATGGAGTCGACGGTATTAGCGTTACTTAAGACATAATGGGCCCAAATTTCGGCCCAAAAATAAATGGACTTGCTTGTAATGTAATGGGGCTTCGAGCAAAATGGGAAAAAAGGATGGGTTTTGCACACTTATACCTATTTTTCAAAAAATACTAAATTTACGACCTTTCAAAAATAATAAAAATTCTATATGACTTTTAAGACATTTTTCTAAATATTTTGAAAGCTAGAAAACACAGTGGCATTTTAGTAAATAATTCATCTTTTTTTACAAGAAACCACAAAAATTTCCTAGAAATTAATTTGATTTTCTATTAACAGAATGTCCTGTACGTAAGTAAATCACAAGAAACTAGTTTGGTTTCTTATTAGTAGAATGTCATGTATATAAGTAAATCATAAAAAACTATAAAAGTTTCTTAGAAACAAGTTTGATTTTCTTTTATAAGAATGCCATCACAAAAGATCACAAAGGTTTTCTGGAAGCCAGTTTGGTTTCCTTTTAGCCAAGTGCCATGTACGTAAGTAAATCACAGGAAACTACAAAGGTTTCCTAAAAACCAGTTTAGTTTCCTTTTAGTAGAATACCCTGTTTATAAGAAAATCACATAAAACCACAAATATCTCCAGGAAACTACAAATGTTTCCAAGAAACCAGTGTAGTTTCCCTTTAGCAGAATGCTCTGTAATTTCTACGATTTATATTCTTTTCTTTTCTTTTCTTTTCTTTTTCTTTTTTATTATTCAAATCCAATAAATGAATAGCGGAAAAAATCTAAGGTTAGTTGAAGAAATTTAAAAACAAAACTAGTTGGTTTCTAGTTTTTAGTAACGAAATTAATCAATTTAGTTTATGGTTACTAATGGAAACCAATTTAGTTTATATTTATCAGTGAAAACCATATTGGTTTCTAGTGGAAACCAATTTGATTTTTGATTATTAGTAGAAACCCAAATGATTTCTAGTTTTTAGTAATGAAATTGATCAATTTAGTTTATAGTTATTGGTGGATTCAATTTCGTTTCTAATTATCAGTAGAAACTAAATTGATTTCTAGTAGAGACCATATTGGTTTCCAATTATTAGTAGTAACTAAATTAATTTCTAATGGAAATCATATTAGTTTCTTCGATAAATAGATAGTTTCTTTTATTACTATCGCTGGTTTGTAATCAAATTGGTTTCTTAAAAAAAAAAAAACTAATTGTTTTTAAGATTAAAGGAAGAGGAATTTTAAAAATACTAAGCACAAGAAAAAAAAAAAAAGGGAGTGGTAGTTTCAATGTGAAAAAAAGTAATAAAAGGAATTAAAGGAAAAAGAATTTTAAAAAGACTAAGAACAGGAAAATAAAATTTAAAAAAGGGTTCAAATCACAAATCAAAGAAGGCTTTTTTATATTTTTAATTTATTTTTATTCATTTACCTTTATAAGGTTCAATGTAAAAAAAAAGTTAGAAAAGGGTGAAAAAAGGAATTTAAAAAAGAGAAAATAAAAATCAAAAAGAGAGAGGGAAAAGAAAAAAGTAAAGAAAAGTAATGTGAAGCTCTAAAAGATTGAATCCAAGTCTCCGAGAAGACTTTTTGTTGACCAGCCATTTAACCTATAAACATTTAAGTTTGTATATCTCACTTTTTAAGTAATAAGCACTTCAGTGAAGATAAACAAAATTTATGACTTTACCACTGCACCTTAGATCATATATTTTGGGATTGATAAACAAAATTTATGATTTTGCCACCTTAGATCGTATATTTTGGGATTGATAAACAAAATTTATGACTTTGCCACCGGACCTTAGATCGTATATTTTGATATTATTTTTCCTTATACCGTACGAACTTCCCTATTATTTTCATAGGTCTTATTTTGATCATTATTTTTAAAAAAAATCGTAGACAGTGTCTTTTTCCCAAAAATGATGGGAAATTGAACGGAAAATTTACACCTAACACCCATTTTTATAACTTATTTTCATAAATACCTATTTAATTTTTCTGTCAAAATACCATTTTTATGGTACATATGAAATGTGCAAAATATGAGTAGTATATATTTACAATATAAATTTTTATCCATGCAGTACACATTTCATATGTAAAATATGAACGGTATATATTTACAATGTAAATGTTTACCATGACTTACATTTTTCATTATAAATTTGACCTATAGTATACATTTTGAAATGTGTATTAATTTTTATTCATGAAATATGTACCACAGTATATACTTGATGTATGAATTGTATACCACAGTATACGTTTTATATATAAAACACTGGTAGTCTACATTTCTAATAAAATGGATATAAAAATGGATATTCATGAAATAAAAATAAAAAACGAGTATTTATGAAAATATAGTTTTAAAAATGGGTATTTATGAATTTTTCTCAAGTTAACCTGAATAGTTCAAATTTGGGCTAAATTGACTTTTTTAGTTTCCTTTTTCAAAATAACATTTCTAATATTCTCTAGGCAACAAAAAGTCTAAAATATCCTCACATGTGAATCAATTATCAAATAGAGAAAAGTCAATCAAAGGAGAGAAGGGGGGGGGGGGGAGCAATAGCAATGGTTTCACGATGAGGTCTAGATCGTCATTTCCGGGGTCGACAAGAAGAGAAAGGCTATGAAAATTTCCAATTCTAAAATCGCGCGAACCCAAATAAAGGTGATTTACTCGTCAATATGTTCCTTTCGTTAACTTATCAACTGAGGTTTCTTAGTAGTTGATTATTATTATTTTTAGGGGATTGTTTACCAGACCCAACTCAAACAACACAAGAACTCGCTGCTCTGGTAGGAAAATGACAAGCTCCGAGCCGAGAACATATTGATTAGAGACGCCATGAGAAACCCCATGTGCACGAACTGTGACATCCCAGCAACCATCGGAGAGATATCAATAGAAGAGTAGCATCTCAGGATCAAGAATGCCCGGCTCAAAGACAAGCTCAAGAGAGTTTGCGCTCTCGCTGGGAAGTTTTTAGGCTCCGTTTCGGCCTGGGCCACGTCGATGATGGCTCCTCCATTGCTGAGTTTGGCCTTGGAGATCGGAGTTGGGAGTAATGGCTTTGGTGGGTTGAACACAATTGCTATGATAATACTCGATTTCTGAATTTCGACAAACACCTTGCCAGTTCTTCGTGGGCTTCAGTAGGTATCTAAGTTCTTGACCGATCGATTGAGAGATCTATGTATTTAGAGCTAGCCTTAGCCGCTATGGACTACGTAACAATGTTCAATTTTAGTCTTAGTTTTTCTACTAAGATTGTTTAAAATTTTTGTTTAGTAATTATTTGGTTTTGGATATTTGATATTCATAAAACCTTCGAGTGGAGATGTTTCCTTGCATGATAGCTAGAAGCTCCACCATACTACTGATGTGATCTCTAGTAGCATGGGAGGAACAAGAAATGGCAATTAAATACTTAGAAAATTGAATATGATTTCTTTCTTTCTTCCTTTTCTGTTCATGAAAACGATTGAATGATTAATCTATAACAATGTTTTAGATGTATGCTGAGCTCCAAGTCCTCTCTGCTTTAGTTCCAGTTCATAAAGTGAACTTCTTCCAGTTCTGCAAGCAGTATGCCGATGGGTGGATCATAATTGCAGCTTATTTTGCAACGTAATGTTGTGTGTTTTTGGAATAATTTTGGATTGAATTTGTGACTATTAATAGATTTTGGGACTAATTTTTATGTGTTTTATGATATTGGATTGATTTGTGACGATGACTCTTTTATGTGTGTTGAATCATCACAAATTCTATGTTTTTGGAATGATTTTGGACTGAATTTGTGACTACTAATGAATTTTAGGACTAATTTTTGTATGTTTTGTAGTGTTAGATTGATTTATGACAATGATAGTTTCGTGTATGTTAGAGTGCCACAAATTGTATGACTTTAAATTATAGGTCATGTGAATACTGATATAAAATATGTAAATTCCTGAACTATCACAATTGGTAATTAGACTAGTTACCTCAAGTCACAACAAAGAAAAGGACTTTAATGACAAATTATTAGGGGCGGTTGAAGTAAAACTATCGTTAATAGTCAATTTTAACTTTTCTCAGTGGTTTCGGTATAATTGCGGAGAAAAATTTATAAAATCTTTTAAACCTTTAACAGCGGTTACATCGGAACTACCATTAATACTCAAATTTTAACTTTTTCAGCAATTTTGGTACAACAGCCATTAAAACTTTAAAATCTTTTAGACCTGTAATGGCAGTTACAGCAGAACAGCCGTTAATACTCAAATTTAACTTTTTATGGTAGTTTCGGTACAACTGCCATCAAAAGTCATATAAATGAGGGCCGAGACTAGCTCGACCCTCATTTTCTTTCTTCTACGTACCCAGTTGAGAGCTCGTCTATCACCCCCAACTTTGTCTTCTTCATGCATAGTCACTCTCATTCTAGTGATTTTGACTGCCAAAATCAGTCTCATTTGGTTCAAATCACTCCATTCGACTTGGATAAGCTTTATATACTTATAATTTTTATGATTAGTTAGCATTTAGTAATTGTTTGTGCCCTAGAAAAGTTTAGATTTTTGTACAATCAACAACTACAATTCTCGATGAGTATGTAATTTTATTTCTTTTTTTGTTGATTTAGGTTTCAATTTGAATGGATAGACTAATTTTGGGCTCAATTTTGGAGTATTGAAACATTTTTACTCAATTTGAGGTATTTTTCTTCACTAATTTTAATTAATCCGAAAAAGTTATTTTTAGAAATTAAATCTTCATAGTGTATATTATTTGATGATTTTATATTGTTTTAATAATGGATATTAGCAATTATAGCTTATTAATTTAACCACATTATCACGAATTAATTGGTGTTATGTGACTTTACAATATGTGTACTTAGTATTTTCATTGACTTGAAATTATTTAGTTTATTGACTTTAGAATAGTTAAAAGTTTGTATTACGTATGAATTGAGTTGAATTTGAAGGTTCATAATGATAAAATTATAATACTTTGAGTTAGAATCAAAAGATTAGTTGGTGTGCATCCTTATCTTTCTGATTTTAAAAATGATAGTCGCTAACATAACCTTGCACATTATTTCTATGTAGTAACGTGTCTCAATAAATACTTATTTCTTGTATTCACTTAGATAATCACCGGATACTATGAATCTCTTAACATGGTTAATATAATGTATAGTATAATATATAGAACATATATTTATTTATTTAATCCACTAGTTTTTATAACACATGTTTTTGTTTAATGCATTCAAAATATTTCATACGGACATGGAAGGAAGGGGAATAAGAGATAGTCCAACTTAGTATCATATTAAGATATGAGATATAGTTTGTTCGTATAAAATGTCTTTACTTATCTTTCATCTTTATGTATTTTAACTATAGTTTTATAATAATTATATGGTCTATCTCAACTCAATATGTGGAATGCAGTGTTTATATTAGAGTGTATCTTAGTTCGCTCACTTTATCTATGTTAGAGTTGTTAATAAAACTTTCGATAAGTTTAGGTTGCAAGTATTAGTGATATATACCTAAAAACTCATTATTAGTTTTTAAATGTATTTATGTTAAAGTATATTGTCTATATAATAGAAACTTTTTAGTTATATGTACTAGATTTTAATTATGTTTATTATATGTACTTTATTATAGTTATATCTAGGTTTGCCTGTTTTTAAATTGATTTAAATTCTTTTTAAGCAGGTTTAATGTTGTGGTATTGTATAAAGTGCCCTAGAGAAGGGAAAAAAAAATTTCCCTGGAAAAGGCTTTTAACAGCAGTAACCGCCATTAAAGATCTCCTCACCACTATAAGTGTCGTTATTGGTCAAGTTTTAATGGGGGTCATTAACCGCCATTAAACGTTATACTTTCAATGGCACCTGCATTAACGATAGTTTTTAATCACAGTTAATTTACTATAATGTTATAGTGAGTAACTCTTGATTACCTCAAATAGCTTGATTAGTTATCTTGATTACCTTAAAAAATACTAATTTTAAAAACAGTTGTATTTTTTAAAAATACTATTAAAGATGTATTTTTTAATTTTTTGGAATATGGGCATAGATTTATGTAAAAAGCTCTTTAAAAAAAGATTTTTCTAATAGTTACACAATGGTGCGTGATGGGTGTCACAAAATTTGTGACAATTGATTGATCATGACAAAGTCATAGTTTACGATATACATATAATGTGACTCTCTTTACACAATACTATGACACTCCCAAAAAATCATTTTTCAAAACTCTTTTTGAGTAGTCATTTTAGTCCAAAATACTCCTAAATGAGGTCTATTTCCCTTTGGGTTAAGTAGCCAAATACTACTTTTTAAGAAACATATTGAGTTAAAGTTAGCTGCAATTTTTTTTAAAACATATATTATGTTAACTAAAAATTTAAACAACTAATATTTTCTTTTGGGATCTTTGATTCGGTGGACTTATGTTTTTATACGGTAGAAGATGAGTAAAAACCCTAACATTCAGTTATATATGTATATATTTTTTTGAGGAACAGTTATATTGTTTTGATAGTTTATTTTGAAAGAACTTATTTTCTTTTTGGACAATCATTAAATTAAAGGTAAATAGGAATAAGTGCGTTTTATTAAAATTTGAAAACAAATTCTCAAGTTTTTTTAGGTTGTAACTAAAATTGTATTAATGTCATGATCATATGCGAGATTCATCAACGTATATATATCTTACAAAATAGCTAGATATGCTAATAGTGCTAGAACCCGCCACGTATTTTTTTTTTAGCAATTTTGGTACCCAAAAAAATGTAAGTCATGTATATATCAACGGAAGTAATACTAGTTAATTTAACCCCCCAAAAAAAAAGGAGCAAAGTAATACTAGTAATACTATATAGTATTAAAGCTTAATTATTGGTCAAAAATCAAAATAAATTCATTCATTAAATGTGCTAATATATTTCATACGATTTAAAAGAAAATTAGAAGAAGAAAACAGAAATATTGATTTGGGAAGGAATAATCATATGATCTTGATAGTCAAAGAGTCAAAACATGAGTTTGAAAACAGTCAAAGGGAGTATGAGTCGACAGTAAAACAAAATGTGGGGATTGATCTTGACGATCACATGCATTCTATTTCAAGTAACTAAACGGGAAAGATGCATGCCGGTCAAATTTCATATCTTTGATATGATTTTAAAACACTCTCCTAAAGCGCATACGAAAAAAAAAAAAAAAAAAGAATTAAATGAAATAGCATCTCTCTCTCTCTCTCTCTCTCTCTCTCTCTCCATGCAATCATTTACATGCAGTAGTAGCAGTACTACTGGGGCTCTTTCTGCTTAGTCTGTCGTACCAACTGCCTTATATATATCGCTCTCCTTGTGTACCCCGTAGTATTCCAACAAAAAGAAATAAAATTAATGACATAATTTTGGAGATGCTGTTTAGCTTGGAATGGCATATATATGTGATGTGTCTACATAAATTTCTCTGGCAAAATTAAAATTACTTATACTAGACCCTTTCTCTAGGCAAAGTTATATTTAGTCAAACTATATACCCTTTCTCTAGGCAATGTTATAGTTAGCCAATCTCCTGCTAATTATTGATTACCTTTCTAGTTAACAAATGATGAATTTAATTTCAAGCAAAAGAAAAAAGCGATGAATTTCGTTAATAAACTTTGAGTTCAATGAGGGTGATGAAGCTGGTATATGTTAGGGTTTCATGCGTATTTGTGATTTTCCTTGTTGCATGTATCCAATTTCAAGTATGTTTTTGAATATTTTGAATTATACATGTGAATTATTTTGGAAATTAAACTGGTTGATTTGGTAATATCTTGTCTTCATAAACTGATTTTTAGAACCCGTACGTACGTATTCAAATATCGTAAGTATCTCGAATCTCAATATTTTTAAAAAAGAAATAAGATGACTTTAGCTAGCTTGGTAACTGATGTTTATAAAATACATCAAAAGCAAGTAATAAGCAACTGATTTTATCGCGATCTTTTATTTTTATATGGTTTATGACACTATGTACTCACTCTGATATAATTACTAATTTCTTACAGGGATCGAGTAAATGTCAAACCAACTTAAGTTAATAAGCATGCTGCATGAATTTATCAATATTCCCTGAAAATAATAAGGATGTCCTCTTTATTATTTGCTCTTTTTTCCAATTATATTTATGTTTATCTCTCTCTTCTTAATATTCTCTTCTTAATTTTTGGGTGATAATTAATAATAAAGAAGTGAAAAACAGAAAAAAGCAGTGGAATATGTCAGTATGGATCGATGCTTTTCCCTAGATCAGGATTATTCGGCTAGTAAAACATGGCAATCGGCATGCATAACCCCGCCAGTATTTTCTGGTACGGACCAGGACGTATGACCTATATATTTTCTGGTCCATATCTTTCTTTATCAATCTAACCCTTTTACCTATAGTTATAAATATTTTTTTTCTTGATCATTTTTACTTCCCAAGAAAAGTTACATATATAGCCATCAATATCTGAACCATCTAGAGTACTGCTAATCCATCTCAAAATGCAAACTTGGCTAATTATTGATAGTAATATTGAAGTTCATTATATATGAAACTATATCATAAACTAGCTAATATAAATTACTGTAATTAGTGTGCCTCATGTCACAGACACACACTTACATATATATATATAAATTCATAATTTACCCCCCAAAAACATATAGAAGAAGAAAATAATTACTCTCTTTTGTCAAAGCCAACTAAACATCATAGAGCGAGTACTTTTTACAGCCAGCCATTTCGATATAATTATAGAATAAGAATAAATTTTATATATTCCTAACATGCATAATCATATACTTTTAAAAAAAACTTCAAGAAAGTCAATTATTAGTAATGAAGTTCAACAAATATTTCCCTCTGAAAAAAAAAATGATGTACTATATCGTAAGCTAGTTAATATGTTACTAATTTAGTGTGACTCATGTGTCGCATATATATATAAATGTACTCCCAGAAATAAAAGAAGAAACTAACTACTTTCTTTAACTTGATGATCTTGCTTTCTTTAATATCAAAGCCAACTAATAATTAAACATCACAGAGCTCCACATCCCCTACACTACATACTTTTTTTACAGCCAGTAGTTTCGATATATTTATATAATATAAATATCATTATATTCCTAAAGTTATAAGTTAAATAAGACTATTAATATATGATATCCATAATCATATATTACTTCTTAAAAAGGGAGAGAAAAAAAAAAAGAAAAGTCAAACTAGAAAGTCAAAGCCAGAGAGCGCCAGCATCCTTGAGGAGAGGGACGAGGGTGCCATTGATGTGGCAAGCCATGAGCGTCTCGACGCCGCCCAAGAACTTACCTCCGACGAAGACCGCCGGGACGGCCTGGTGGCGCCCGACGGCGGCGCCGAGGAGGTCGAAGAGAACGGCCTGGATGTGGGGCCCGGCCGCGTGCTGGTCCAGCTCGACGACCGTGGGGCCCACTCCGAGGCCGAAGAGGAGCTGCTTCACCACCGTGCTCATGCAGCACCCGCTCATGCTGAACACCACCACCGCGTTGCACGACCCCAGCTGCCTCACCATCTCGTACGGACTCCTCGCTGCCGCCGCCACCGTGGATGATGATGACGACTCCTCTCCGCCGCCGTTGATCTCCATCATCCTGATCCCCGCTCCTCCTCCTCCTCCTCCGCCGTCCGATGATGGTTTCTTCGCCAGTACTTGCATTTTCCTCGATCGTTTTTCTTGATATGTATGTCTGTTTGTATATAATATATATATATATGAGAGAGAGAAGAAGAAGACTAGCAAAGAGGATAACAGCGAAAGAACAGTAGGTTTTATAGTACTATACTAGTGATGGGTAAAGAATCATATTGTTATGTGTAAAACCGAATGTGATATATATATATGTATGTGTGTGTGTGTGTTTTATATATTATATAGATCAGGAGTTGGTCGCCAAAAAAAATGTCTCCTAGGGTTTTACAAGCAGTTGCTTCGAAAAATGTAGACTTGAGAGAGAGAGAGAGAGAGAGAGAGAGAGAGGTATAGTAATAGTACCCGGCAAAGACTGAAGCTTTGATGTACGGACGGAAACCTTCTTCTTCTCCTTCTGCTTATAATAATAATAATCAGTATAGTTGAAATGAGCGCTGCTTTTTGCTTTATCATGAAGGAGAGTACTCCAAATGAAACACAGATATATATACATAGAGAGAGAGAGAGAGAGAGAGAGAGAGAGATAAGCCTTAAAATTAGCTCAATATAAATTTTTTTTTTGAATTAGATGTTTTGCCACGCAAATTTTAATCACAAACCGTACACGTGTCAGTCAAAGGCAAATCCGTATTAATCACACAGTAGAACTGTAGAATAGTACAGTCAATATACAGTGCACGTTTTTATGAGTCTTCAAAAATTTTTAATTTTCTCTTTGGTAAATCTACATATACATATTGATCAGTACTCATATTCGGTACCAAAAATCTTAACAGAAAATATATTCTCTGTAGTCACGCTATAAGAACACGATAACCCAGAGAAAGCCCTCTCTAGACTCTGAACCCCAAGACGGACAAGTGTTATGTTATGGCTCGGCCATGTTCATTATATATGATCATGTATATGTACGACTACCATTTTTTTTATGGGGCTATTTTTCTTGTTTTTATTTTCATTTTGTGTTCTTTTCTTAAATAAATTTTTTTAAAATATAAATATAACGACTAGTAGTCTATAGTACACTAGTGGTGAGGGACTAGGGGAGCAGGGTTTTGGGGCTGGTTATTTTAATCCCAAAGAGGAAACGGTTTCTTCTTTTTCAGAGAGCAGGGGGACTAGTAGTAGCTAGTAGTATATAGTATATACTAGTTTTTTTTTAAAATATATATAAACTTTGAAAAATAAACGTAAGTAATTAAATTATTAGGGGTGAAAAAATATGGGGGGAACCGACAAGCCGACAAAGAACGCCTGAGACGCCGTCGTATTAGAGTCAGGCTTTGCTTTTGTTTGCTTTCGTTGCCGTTTGTCGTTGTTGGGGACAGTGACGCCGTCAGATTATGACTCCCAACAGTCTCATTATTTCCTATAGGCCCAGCCAATAAGGGCCCATTTATAACTATAATAATAAAGTTAAACCAATCTCTTCTTTTAGCTTTCTTGCATTTCATTGCATTCATGCATATAACCTTCTAAACAATTGATTGTATCGTTCGTAAAGCAAACAAATGAGAGAAAAATAAGAATAATAATAATAATAATAATAATAAAAGGAGAGATCAATTGATACTATTATAAGATCAACCTAAACAATTGCTATTGAACTAACTAATTGTATTGATTTGACTTTGAATAACTATAAACAATCATATGATCATCATATTAAAGTGGACTCTATATATTTGAATAACTATAAACGATCATATGATCATCGTATTAAAGTGAACTCTATATATTCAGTGAGTCTTGATGAATTAGAAATATATGTAAAGATACTGATTATCTGCATTGGACATATTGTTTCGTGTCTGATGCAAGCATTCTTCTTTGTGTACGCGAACTTTTGGTTTAGGACCTTATTAGGTAAACAAGTGGCCTAGCGATTAATCAATGCATGGACATAGATCAGTTGTGCATGCAGCATCTTATCAAAATATTGTCATTAGTGTGATGCGACTAATGATAGCATTCCTCTTGTGATTTTGGTAATCCAAAAGTGGTGTTCGGATCGGCTAGAAGAAGTTGTGTGTTACGAATCTGGTAGGGTGATTTTGACCTTACGTACTATAAAATGGCCTAGCAAGTTATCAATGCTGGGCCATAGATTAATCACATATGCAAGGGCGCCTGTATTCTTATTTTCCAGCAAAAAGAATCATAAATATTGTTAATTGGAACAAGGGAGTATATAACCAGGAAATATAGAAAATTGTAAAAGAATGTCCTTTTCTTTAAAGAGCTTTTGTCAAACTATGTTTGTCCCTTTTTTTCTGGTTTAAGTGACACAGATTATAATAGGCCACGTAGAAGTTTTTCCCAAAAAGCTCGACATATATAGCACTTTGATACTGTTCTGTGTTTGAGAGATTTAGCTAACAGAAGCAAATTAAGCTAATAATAACTCGACGGTTTGCTACATCTATCATCCTTATCATATATAAATATAATAACACATCCCATATCTTACAACTTTTAATTGCACGTATAGATTTCATTTTGCAAACAAAAAGGTGTTAATAAACATTTATATACACAATGTATTCAACACTTTTTACAAATGTACATGACCCCATACATTATTCCTTTGTTCTTATTTACATATGGAGTTTTTTTTTTTTTTTTTTTTTTTTTGGTTTGAGGGAAAAGAAAGGTTTGATTGTCACTAGTAGAATGGTATTTTTGGTACCTAATAGATAAATATCACTGTTCTCTCACCTAGGACATATTCCTCAATGTCAGTGCTCCATCGCCCAATACTTTTGAACACCAATTTTTTTTTTTTAACATAAAGAATATCAGACAAATGAGCAGTAATCATGGAACTATGGATATATACATATATCTGTTCTTTCAAACATCATTTTGGNAGAAAGAAAAAAAAAAAATACACAAAACAAAACACAGATTAGAACATGAAATAAAACATACGTACCATCTTATTCAGATGGGCTCCAAAAAGTTTGGAATAAGTCCGAGTGATCATGATGACTAAGGAGACCAAGCCATGCAAGGGAAAAACCGCAATAAAGGTCGAAAACAAGCCCTAATGGGGTCCTGAACATAAATCCGCCAGCATGAACGTAAGGCAGCCTTGTTCCTCAACTTCTCCCAAAAAGAAGAGAAGCAATAATTCTCGTTGCGAGTGACCAAAATGGAGGCCGACTGGAGATACGCCGAAGCCGCTCGCTTAACTAGCCGGTTTTTAATGGAAATGTTGATGCAATTGAAGTCGTTTCCTTCGGCTGCGACATCCAGGTCCCTCAAGCTCGTGTACCGATGGATATTATTAACGTCGTCCACCGCGGCGGCGGTGTCAGAATTTTGAGTTGTGGAGGAAGTACTTCTAGGGAATTTGAGTGAGTGCAACCTCTGCAATTTGTGATGATGATTAAGATGGTGATATTGATGATTGTCCATTTTTGTGTCTATTGTGGTTAAAAATGGGGTGGAGTATTTTTGGGTGAGTATTGGCATATTGGAAGAAGTTGGTTTAGAAAGCCGTGATAGAAAGTATTTTATTGATCAAATTTGGCTTGGTTATTTATTGTAGGGTGCAAATTGTGAAAGTGGAAAAACTGGAGAGAGTTTGTACGCTCAATTTGTCACGATTAGTTTCTTATTGGTATATTCTTATTTATTGGCTATGAGAGAACTTCGCGGGTGCACCTTGCACGTTTATAATGTTTTACTAGCCCCAATTTTTATGTGGGCTTTCCGTTGATCAAGGACATTTGACTCGGGAACACAAATATATTGTAAATCAACCGTAAGCGTTAAGGGCCCAAGAACTTCAATTTTGAGCCCAAAAGACCATATTTCAATTTAGGCCTTTTTTGGCGGTATGCAGGGATTCAAAACTATGGACTCTCATTATGATCTTAGGTTCCTTTGCATGTTAGACTTAATGCCTTAACGCGTACACATTGCACTTGGATGGGACTATCTGCGGTGGTGAAAAGCTTTAGCATTTTCTATCTCATTGTTGTTTTATTTGTTGTCTCATCCTTTTAAAAGGACTTAACAAAAAGGAAAAAAAAAATGTTTTAACAGTTATTTTATATCTTGTATGGGGAGTGAGATCTGTTATCTCAATTGTAAAAATCCAAAATTTTTGAGGGTATTTTAGTACTTTTTCCAAAAAAACAAAAACAGACTGTGTATATATACACATATATCTCTCCTCTACCTTGTCTCTTTCTTTCTCATCCACGACAGGGAACCCAAGCTTCGGCTCTTCCACGCTGTTCACCCCTTCGACCGACGACAGTCGACGCCACCCAGCCAGATCGAAGTGTCGACGTGAGATGGAGCTTTTGCCAGCGTTTTGGGACTACTGGAAGTTGCAGTAGCCGGCGACGAGCGAAGTTGCCCGTGGGGAAAAACGGCCACCGGCGCCGATTCTGACTGCCTCAGGGTTTGATCTTAGGCTTCTCGCTTCTCGGATTCCTCTCGATGAGAGGAACACCATAGTATATATATATATATATATATATATATATATATATCACAATTCAAAACTTTCGCGATTCAATTTTGCTATTTTTAACAATTTTGAGTTATTTTAGTTTTATGTATTGATTTTTCAATCCCACTGTTAGATCGATGTACTCCTGAAAACCTGAATTTTGATATGTATATATTTACTATGTTTGGTTATCGGTACGAAAAATGAAATCTGACGGCTCAGTTTTACTTTATTTTAAGTGCCACAATATCGAGTTTCGGGTCTGAGTTTGAATTAATCAAGTTATATGTGTAACCTGGTTAATTTGGGTGCTAAGAATTTAGTGGTGAGATCCATTTCACGATTCGAGGCTCCGTTGGCAAATCAAATTTTCAAAACAAACGATCGGAGGTCCGAAAACGACTCCCGATCCTCTGAACGACTGCCAATCGATGTCGAACACTCTCGATAGTACTGTAGTGCTATCTAGTCACTTGATTGAGGTGGAAATTCGATTACTTGATCTTTGAATGAGTTTAATTTTGATTTGATCACATATTTTAAATAAATACAGAATTTTGTGAATTATTTGATAAAAATATAATTTATATATATTTTGACATAATTTGATATTTAAACTGTCTGGGAGACACATCACACTGGTTAGTATGCCAAAACATCTTTTTTTTTAACTGTTTTATACAGTAATTGAATATTATTAGTTTTGATAAAAACAACTGTTCTGTTGCCGAAATGTTTATAAAATTCAAATTGAACGAGAATTTAGTTTTGAGAACTAAACTTGATTGTTTAAAAATACTGCATAGTCTATTTCATGATTTTGTGAAAAATGGTACATATTCTCATTCCTGTCAAACATATAACATTGTATGCATTCATTGCACCAATGCGACCGACGGACTTATGGTACCCCATTGAGGATGCTTGGACTTACAGTACCTTACTTAGGGTGCTCAGAATACATATCATACTTATGGTCACTAACTTAGGTGACTCGAACATAGTACACATATGCAGTCACCCATTTGGGTGGCTCACACAACATTGCATATTTACGGTCGCCAATTTTTGGTGGCTAAGACGTGTCATTGATTGTATTACTTGTTATGTACTTGACTTGAATAGATATGTACTGGATTTGATGTGATGTTTTACAAAGGTTTGGAATGTTTGAACTTTTAGAAAATGATTTTATTTTAATACTATGTTTTATAACGGTTTGGAATATTGAACCTTTAGAAAATGACTTTGATTTGAGATGATGTTTTACAATGGTTTGGAAGATTTAAACTTTTGGACAATATTTTCAATTGGATTTTTTGGAAATTGTTTGATATTTTACTGACCATGCAGGATCTTGAAAGTAAGTATTTTATTCCAGTTAAAAATCTATAATTGAATCTGTACTGAGCATTCACATGTTCACCCTTATACTTCCTCCCACTTTCAGGTATTTGTGTATTTAAAGTAGTGGTCTCGATGTTTAGCTCGTACCTGCAGTCATGTTCCTATTACATAGTGGGTGTCTATATCTTGTTTAATTTCCTTTTCTCGTTCGTATATTTAGCCAAGTTAGTTTATTTACTAAGTGAATATATGAGGATGGTTTTGTTACTAAAGTGAGCAATTTGAACTACAAATGATTTTATGTAAAGTGTTTAGACATTGGATAGCACAGTAGTTTTGTAAACTAAATATACCAAATACCTAAACTTTTTTCTTTATAGCTACTTCTTGCTCACAGTATTATTATAGTAGGGTTATAACACAATATAGCAATATCAAACTGGCCCTAAGACTTTGAGTCTAGTTGCATAATTATTTCATGTATCCTTAATTATTAAAACATAAGCTTTACGAGTTACCACTTAAGATTTTCATAATCTTGTTATAGTATAATTTAAGGGGAAAAAAAATTAAGTAGCCTGTGGGATATATTTTTTACCTTAAAAATAGGATGGAAAGTTCAGAAATGGTGAAAGAAGAATGGAGCAAAATTATGGATCTTAACAAAGAGTACTAATAGAAAGTATATCCAAAGCATTTTGAGAAAAATAAAAGATATAAGAGGGAAAATACTTTTTGTATTTGGATGTACAGGAAAAAGAAAATAAGAGATATATATATATATAGAGAGAGAGAGAGGAATTCATTGATATAATTTGGGAAAATTTTGTTTTTCAAAAAAAAAAGGGGAGAATTTTGAACTATCACAAAAAAGAAAAATCAAATTAAAATAAGGATTTATCATATACTTTTAAAAAATTCTACCTCCTTTCTACTGTACTAACTACCCGATATGAGACACTGAAACCAAGATAATGCAAAATGGAAGTTAGGGACCTTTTTTTTTTTTTTTTTGACTTAAGGGAGTGGAAAGTTGAACAATGGACATCCATATTGTGAGAAGCAGTACTAACCATCAGATTATGTCTGCGACTATAGTTTTTAATTTATTTATTGTTTTGTCATGGCTAAAAAGTTGTCACAATGTCACTAATTGGCTTTTTTTTTTTCCCTGTAGTACTATTAAAAACGAGTATCTATGTAAATGTAAATATGTTTAAAAACCGAGCACTGGTCTACTTTTCCGACTACATATGAAGGGTAAAGCTCAGTTTTCGTACGGCGCATATAATACAGATGTATCCGATCCAAACTCTATGTAAAATCCCACAAGATTTGGAAGGGTATCTTAGGTATTTTTCTGAAATTTCGGACTTAAATGTGACAGTGTTTTCAAAATTGGGCAATGGTATAATTTTGGGAAGTATTTTTGCAAGAAAATTTAACATTGGGTCATTTAAATAACCCCACTAAGTAATTTTCAAAATTCATGAGCGCTCAACCGGGGGTCGTGTCTTGGTTTAGGTTATAAATATCTAGTGAGCCGAGGAATATTGCAACTTCATATTTCGTCTCTTGTTTTCACAAGTTGGTCATGAGAAATTATTATGATCATGATAAGGACTGGCTAGTGATCCCACCATTTCTAAAGCTCTTGCTTATTCAAAGAGGATCTTTCTTCTCCAAACAAAGGAAATGATATTTGAGAAATTAAAAAGAAAGGGAAGGAGGTCAAGTAACATAAAGAAAGCAGATCAAATTATAATGCTCCATGACGATGACTACATATTTTATGTATCTTGAATCCTAGAAAGTTCGAAAAAGTAAAGCACTAGCAAAAAAGAAAGGGGAAAAATAATAAAAGATTAGGATTCATATTCTTTCAATCATTTCTAATTTCTAAGCCTTAGATTCCCTTTTCGCACAAGAATCATTTGCAATATTTGCTTAATTAGTCTACCTTTGCAATCATGATCTACCATTATTAAAAGCAAATTCATAAGTTTTTCAAAGATGGTGGATATAACTTATTATTAAGTGTAAATTTTGTATATTTTTTATGTACTTAAGAATCAAAATAACTATCAACATACACCCATTTGCGGCAAGATCTCAAGAAATCAAATTAGCTATAATTGATTGAATGAAATAAATGCTTAGTGTAATTAGGATTATATATACACTAGTTACCTTTCATGTTATTCTCTTCCTTTTGTTTTCAGGTAAAGTAGTGGAAGAAATTTCGACACACAATAAGAAAAGTTCATAAGCTTGTGGTGAGTAAAAATTGTAAGAACAAATATAAGATCGGATAAACATGGAATGGGGAGTAACACGAGGTGATAAATACATTGGACATAAAGTGTTGTGATCCTCATCTAATTTTTCTGATGTGAATATTTGCCTAAAATATCCATTCCCCATCTTGAATACTTTATCATGATCAACCGCCAAAATAAAAGGGAGACCTCTCACTCTCTGATCTAAATATATCATGTGTCTATGTATTCTTGATTTATATATTGTGCATCAATTAAATTAATTGGTGGATATATATATCTAATGAATGATGTTATAGGACTACGACAGACATGACATGTACTGAGTTGTTACTATTTAATTAGTATATAAATAAATTTAATCACATTTATGTTACATTGGTCATAATTAAAAAGTTAGGATATGAGTTAGTATCAGATTTAATTGGTAGATATATATATCTAATGAATGATGTTATAGGACTACCAACAGATATGATATGTACTGAGTTGTTTTTAATTAGTATATAAATAAATTTAATCACATTCATGTCACATTGGTCACAATTAAAAAGTTAGGATAAGAGTTAGGATCTATCTTATTCATATCAACATATAGGTTTAAAATTTGAGGAGAAAAGTTTGGTTTAAGTATCAATTCAATAAGAAAGATGACAAAGATTCATGTTAGTGTATAATGATCTCTTGCAAAATATAATCATTTGGTTTCTATGGTTTACATATAACCCTCTTGATCAGATTTTGGTTTGGAATATTTAACAAGTTTTGTCGATTTTTCTTGCTCTGGAAAAGGCTGGTTGATTTTTCCTTCTAGTTAGTTAATTAAGTAGAGAAGTATAATTTCGTGGAAAGAAGATCCTCTATCATGCATTTTCTTTTCCACACACTGATGTTTGAGACGTCATTTTGTTACAACAAATAACGCATCACGTTAAATACTTTTATAATACGTATGTGATTCGATTAAACCGAAAAGTATGTGAAAAAAAAAATGTGCTAATAAAATGTTGCAAACTTTATATAGAAATATCACATTTGTCATTATAATATTTTGGTTGGTCATATTGTCCATATATTATTTATTAAATAGTAAACAACAACATTAAAATCTTGAGAAACAAACTAGTAATACATAATAAATAATAACAGAAAAATATATCGATAGAAAATACTTTATATGGACGAAAAATATGTATTTTGTATTATATGTGTATTCGAGATAAAAGATGGTGAAAAATCCCACCCAATAGCAGCATAACACGTGTTCAGTAAAGAGACATTCATGTCACCAACTGTTCTTACCACGCATACAAGCTCATCATTACCAGATTATACTAACTCAAAAAATGGATAGATTAGAATGCCGCCACATAGACAAGCATCCATGATTACCAAGGCACGTAATTGTGGGCAGCTAGCGTGGGTAACGGGACTTATCCGCCTACAACTAAGAGCAAGTGGAAATTTAAATATGGGTAAACAGAAAAAAAATAAAAAATAAAAAATAAAAAATACATTGATGTTTGAATAATCTGTAATTTAAATCTTAAAGTTTGGATTTTGTAAGATAATACTCTGAGATTAAGAATTTCTGAAAAGTAATACTCTGAGTTGATTTTTTAAATAACATTAAATAGCAAAAGACAATAATATCTTCAAGATTAAGAAAAATAATAAAGACTAATATAATTTTAATTTTCAATACTAAAATTAATCAAAAACTCAGTCCAGGTATTAATTTTTAAAAATTCTTAATCTTATAATATTATTTTGTAAAGTTTAAACTTCCGTGTTTAAATTGCAGAACATTCAAATTTTAGGGTATTTTTTTCAATTTACCCCTAATATTCAGGTAAATCCTTCATTGGACCACACTATTATCCTAATAACCTAATTATTTAGGTGTCTACGTACCAGCCCAACTTATGAGTCCCGAAGACTACCGTATTAATCTCATGGGACGCATTTATAAAGAGCGGATGGGAGATTTAGAGAATTTGTAACATCCAAATAGAAAGATATCAACAATATATTCTAGCTGAAGAAAGGAAAATAAATAGGTTACAAAAGAAGTGTAAGCTTTACATGAAATATTACTTTCTCCTTAGAAGTTCTTCAATGCATAGATTCACTTGATTACATTTACATTATTTTCAGCAGTGTGTCGCTATTTTTTTCAACTGCAGATTCGCTCTCATCAGGAAAAATCTAGGAGAAGCTTACATTCAAGTATTGTTATATTTATGTTGCTTATCTTATTTACTATGTTGTCTTTACCTCATGAAATTTTAGTCGAAAATCAATACTCAACTGGATTTATATTTTCATCATACAAATGCATTCTGTTATCGTCTAATGAATAGCGCCTAATGGATAGCCTAGCTAGTAGCCACCAAATGGTTAGTTTTATTGTTTAGTATTATACGTATCTTAATTCTTCACTTCTATATCACATTTATATTCAGTCACATCCAGCTCAGTACATAGGCTAGATCCCGTTTTATACTAGTTCAACTAGTGTGAACCAGTGGAGTTTATCTAGTCACGTATCCATCACGATTCATTCAGTTGCAGTCTATATATATATATCGCCTAGGCAAAATCCCACTTCATACCAGTCTACATTGGTACGAAACCTACTTGATTGTATGTTGGTATAATGTCATTTCACTTCTAATATACCCACATAACCGTGTCTCATTTCTTAAAGAGTCATTATACCACATGCTAAGTGCAATTTTTGAGGAGGTTAGATACCCAAGCATATTTTCACTCTCTACATTGTGCAATTCAAGTATATAATTCAAAAATAAATTTCAATTTAATAAAATAATCTGTTTAAACAAAATATTTAGAATCTCATCCAGTAAATGTTAGGGTTTATGCCCTAAAAGCATGTATATTTTGGATATTTGCTGAATTAATAAAATGATATTTTTCTATTTGAATTTGTGCATAATTGGTATGTCTTTAAATATCAGAAAATTCCTAGTTTATTTATGTGACCACAAATTTAGTATATAAGTGTTATATACATGAGGATTAAATTTATGGATAATAAACTAAATATAGTCCATAATAATTAATTAAAGTTTGGGATCTTTAATTAAATATTATTAGTACGGTCCATTAACATTGAGAATGTAATAGTCTTATCCGGACTATTGATGTGTTGACATCACAATGGAGGTACTTTATATAATTCGATTATATAGGACTGGACCAGACATGATTTGAATCTCACATAAATTC
>JXTC01000196.1:409606-465393 GCA_002914845.1 Trema orientale
AAACTCTTGCAATCTCATGTGTTGAGAAAATTGCAAGTGCCTAAAGTGTGAGTTTAAGAAATTGTACGCAACGCCCACACATTCATCCAGTTGTGCTTGAGGCTTGGATTGGAAGATCGTGGTTTAGAAGACAGTAAAGCTAGGATCCGCTGATAGGCTACAAGAGGTATTAGATCTATTCTCTTTGTGTGTTCCTATTTGCTATAAATTAATACTATACACTCATATACTCAATTGTTTTGAGAAAATTTTTGAATATTCCTGGGCCAATCTTCCGCTGCGAAAATCGTTTTTAGTTCCTACAGTAAACCTCTCCCATAGTTTGTATATACCATTAAATATAAATCGAATAATAACCAAAAAATATAAATCAAATCTAAGTCCAAGTATTATCATCATTCATAACAAGTAGTAAGTAATAATATGGCATATATAAAATTTACAGACATAATTGAAAGTAGAAATTCTGGTTCAATGCTAAATCAAATCCAAATACCAAAACAACACTAAGCTTCTAGCATTACCAAGACAACGAACTACAGTCAAAAGATAGCCTCGTATTCCTCTTGATCGCCAAAATCGTACTGAACACCACCTAAGGAAGGAAGGTAGAGGGTGAGCATAAAATGTCTAGTAGAAATTAAAATAGTTACCTCGCTTGAAAACGTTTTAGTGATGGAAAATTCTTAATGCTGGAAATTCCGAAAAATAATTTCGAAAAATAATTTTACCGAAAACGATTTCCACAGTTTTGTAAACAAATCAAGAATGCAGCAGAATATTTTAAATTTTTTCTTGAAACTTTACAAAACAAAACATAGGATTATTGAATATAAATCAATTCATGGATCTTGGTTTAGATAAAACTTGGAAACGCTTCACAACCATTGAGCCTTTCTATCTATTCTGTAGAACCCGTTGAATGATCCAGTGTGTGGGCATACCCATCTTAATTCCCAACGAGAGATGAGCAGACGATCCGGAAGATGCTCTTCTTTCTCCTTGACTGCATGTCTATGATCATGGGTATCTCTCTCTTAGCGGCTATGAACAAACATGAGAATTCTCCTGTGGTAGCTCAGTTATCTTATACTCTCCCTTTTTCTCTATGCCATATGTGAAGCACAGAAATTGTGCTATGGGTGGCGTGTGGAACTACTTAAGGAGACTTAGGAGAATTTTTCTCTTAAGTATTAGAGAGGTGTAAATCCTATTGGGCTCAACTGACTATTCAATTAGTTATGGGCTATATGTGAGCCATAGGACCTTATGGATCTAAGTAGTCTAAGCTCCAAGAGCCAATTACCTATCTTCTCAAATTGTTTGGCCCAGAAAGTACACAGAGAACTACAAATAAAATGAACAGAAAGTGTAACTTTACTAGTAAAAGTCGCAGTATTAACTCCAATAACATGGCCATATGAATCAATTAATGACCCTCTAGAATTTCCTATATCAACCTCTAACATTAATAGCTAGAAATATTTTGTATACATATTCATTAAGAGTATATTTAATAGAGGAAGAAATAGGAGGAAGAAGGGAGGCATGGGAATTGATGGATAGATTTTGGGTAGGGTAGTTATTTGAAAAGAAAGATTATTAAAGGGAAGGGATAAGGCAATAGATTTCAAATCTTAGTTGCCAAAATTTTAGGAAAAAAATTCCCACTCAAGTAGTAGAGTAGTCATTGTACAAATAAAACCTTCTCACTTCTCCCTCTAACCAAACAAAGGAAAGGGTTTTGGAATTCTCTCTTTCTTCTTATACCAAATACAAGATGGGAAGAAAATTTGAAATATGAAGATATCATTTCGTAGAAGGCAAAATTTAAGGTTTAAATTGCAAAAAGATCATACTTCAAGAATTTTTTTTTTTTTTTTTTTTTTTGTAGTTAACCCCAAAATTTAATAATCAAAGTGAGAATTTTCTCATAGTTTAGACTATTGGGCCTTATCCATTAATATTGGAGCACTCTACTATAGACTCAATATTGTACTCTTAGACTAAATGTCATATATTTTTTGTGAAGTTAATTAATACTTTAATTAACTTGATCCATTCAGTATATATTATATCTGCATATTTACCCCTGATGCAATGTCGTACTATTGAGGTGAAATTACCGTACTACTCCTCTAGTATATATTTACCTTTGAGTTGCTATTTTTCATTTAATGGATAATAATTGACTATGGTGTTTGTAACTATCGATACAAACACACTCAAATTCACAAAATGAATACCTGGTGCGTGGTTTTTATTATCCAAATCCTTGAAAAAACTCAAAGGGAAGTGCATGGTGTCCAAATCATGAAGAGTGTTCTCGTTAATTCACAAATCTCATCTTCCAAGATACCAGAGTTCGAACTATATGATCGAAACTAGTCTTTTAGTAAGTTAAAAAGATAAAATCTATGTAAGCGAGTCTGACAATCACTAGGATTAAGGTAATCTTGCAATTGTGCTAGATTAGTGAAAGATAGAATATTGAGTTACGGCACTTAATCTCAAATTCTATTTTCACTTGGTCCAGTTTAATGTACTTATAACTTTCTTATAGCATACTAGTGTTTCTATCAGAAGTCAAACACTTTGATGATTAGAGACTTCATCAATCTCGTTGAAATAGATAACACTATATTCTTTGGCAAAATAAAGTATTCTATTTTTAGTTGCAGAATATGAACCTTTTATTTAGACGTAATAAAATAAAGAATTTAGTATCTCACGTGTGAACACTTCACACAAATAATTCTTTATTACTCATTATTAGTCATGGAAACTTTTAGACGTTTGTATAATAAAAAACATAAACATCACATATATATTTGGGACATAATATAGAATTTATTGACAATAAATATATAACACTTAAATCCAATAAACATTGTTAAAAATACCTAACAAATAAACTGCTTTCTAGGGCATATTCCCAATATCTGCATAGTTATTAGTTTAATCCAAAACATATATATAATAGTCCAAAGCCAGCAATCTATATATATATATTTAAATGTATATATAACAGTATAATAAAAATCATTCAATTCATAACTATATGATACAAATCAACTCATATCTATGAGCTCGCATCCTCTCATCATGAAAACTTAGAATGATGACACCATGTGTACCAAATAGCCTGCCTAACACCTAAGCTCATACCTGGAGAGGACACCCATATTCACCTATCAAACTTAGAGGGGCAATCGTATTACCTACGCATGCCAAATGGGGAGGTAATTGAAGAAAACAAACCCTACGCGGGTTTACGGCTCTGCACAGACTGTGGGGCACGCATCGCCAAACTTTAAACTTACGATGCTAACATGGTACTCATGTATGATCCTATGACACGTGCAATATAGAACTGAAGTGTAAAAATAGTCGTGCTATGATTTTTCAATAAAATAGGCGTATATTAAATTTTATATAAAAATGGGAGCATAACGGCCTTATTTTTTATATACCTAAAAATAACATGTACTCAAAAAAGTCTCAAAGTAATACAATATATATCATACAATCCAATTCTAATGCAGATATCTCAAACAGTTCTAAAATCACGTTTTTCATAATGTATAACATAAAGTAAGTTTTATTCAAAATGGTATAAAATAGAGACAACTGAATCCCTACCTCACTAAAATAGCGATACCAACTATTGGAACCTCGGAGTATCATTGGACGATCGTTCGGAGAGTTAGGAACCGATTCTAAGCCCTCGATCGCTCTCTTAGGAAAATCCAACTTCTCAAAGGAGCTTCGAATCAATAAACGGACTTCTCCACTAAATTCCTAGCGCCCAAAATAGCTAGATTAGATGTATAATTCGTCCAATTTGGGTCTAGGCTGAAACCCGACCTGTAGCACGTAAAAAGAGGCAAAATTCGAGCCGTCCGATCTCATCTTTCATGTTGGTCATTAAACATAGTTGATATATATATATATATATACACATATAAATCTTCACTATTTCACGAATAAATTTCAAAAATGACATTAAAAACACAGTTCAATGGTCCGAAAGTCAACTCTTGAAACCCAAAGCTTAAACTACTCAACAATGGCAACTTTTGATCTGGGCAAAATAGGGTCACGAAATAGATACCTGGAGATGGCTCGTGACAAGATAAATCTAATGAGCCTAAGAACACATGTTAAAACGGATGAAATTTTTCGAAAAATCAAAAACCTTCGCAGCTTAAAATGGCATTTTCCAGTAAACGGGGCCTTCCGATGGCGGAGCTGTCATTGGCAACAGCTTCCATCAGGCGAGAGAGGAGAGAGAATGAGGGAGGAAGAAAGAGAAAGGAGAAGAAAAAAAAAATGAGGGCCACGTGACCCTATGTAAGTAGGACTGTGCAATATTTTGTACCAATTTTTTTAAAATCCTTTCAATTTAGTCCTAAAAATTGTAATTTTGTTTCCATTTCCAAAGAAACTTTACAAATTAATCCCTCTATTATTGTAATCTAAAAATTTGTAAAATTTAGAAATTACCCTTCAAGAATCTGGGGTTTTTACACCTATAATCTGAATATTATTTTTCTAATAGAAAGAAAATCACACTTTTTTTCGCATTATAGAAAATAATTAATTTTAATTTTTTTCTTGCAATAATCTTTTTTATGAAAAATAATAAAATAAGTTGTGTGGATAACTGAATATCAATATCATAAGAGTATTACTCTCGATCAGAAAGGAAAAAAAAAATAGTAAAAAGTTTGGTTAAAAAGAGAAGAATTGTTATTGTTTTCCTGTTTTTAAAAATAGAGGGAATAGGATTGAATTTTATGAGAATATAGAGAACGTGGTATTTAGTTAAAATATGAGTGATGTTGGAGACACGCGCAAATTACATACAAAATTCACACACAATGACATGATATGTATTTTAATCATGCATGTTTTTTTAACTATCCATATATTTTTTTTTCAAAATAAGACCACATTATGTACATAGATGATTAAAACATATGTCATGTCAATGTGTGTGAGTTTTGTGTATAATTTATGTGTTCTTAACATTACTCATTAAAATATATAGGGGTATTTTTGAATTGCTCTTTTCGTTTTAATAAATTATCACCATATCTTGCTAGCTAGTGACGTTACTAAGTGCAAAGTAATTAGATGGATGATCACTTTTCCAAGCTTGGCGCTTTAATCATTACCATTAGATTAATCATTAATTTCCCAATTAAGAAATATGCCTTTAAAATCTTCAATATTTTATTTTGTGGGAACTATGCCTCTAGGTATATATGCTGTAGTAGCCTTCCTTTTTTTTTTTTTCAGCTGAATTCATCCGCAGTTGTGATTGACAACCGCATAAGCAGTAGTTGCCAACTCTGACCTGTCTCTAATACATAATAGACTCTAGCTATATGACTCTAGCTATATGATAATGGTCTTATAATTAAACTGAAGATTCAAAAATGGCAAAAGACTAAAGCTAAGATATACTAATCTCTCTTTTCCTCTCCACTTTATAAAAAGTAGTTGACAAGCTTTATTTCTCTTACGAATCAAACAAGATATGCATGTTGTCATATATATCTTTTTTAAAATCTTTTCCACTTCCAAAATTAGGCCAAAGAGAGGAAGACCTATACTCATAAATTTAAGAGAGAGAGAGAGAGAGAGAGAGAGAGAGAGAGACTGTTTCTTTGGGTTGAAAAGTCGATTTTTTTCCCTCTCTGATGCACCTGTAAAGTTGGGCTTTAATTGCAGTTTAAAAGTCAATTCACAATGCCACAGGGATTTTATGGTACATTAATAAAAGTGTATCAGCCATATACAATATTGGAGGTGTTAAATCCACTTCTATATATTAAGATGTGGTGCTAAACCTGATAAATATATAGTCTTTAGTATTATTAGGCCGTAAACTCTCCCCACCAATTTTGCATAAAGCTTAAAAATAAATAGCTAGTTAGGCATCTCGATCGGTTCAAACTGACTAAAATCTGTGTATATTGGTGTGTGCATATAATACACCGGTAATGATTTGCAACCCGGCAGTTCATGATAAATATTGACCAAGAAAATCGACAAGACTCGATCCATATGATAGTTATTACATTCAGTGATGTAATATTGTACGAGAAAATTTGAAACCAAACAAGTGTCATATGTATACGGTGACACTAACTACATATATGCACTCCATGTTAGCTTGGTTGGTGTTGATCAAATATATATATATACACACACATAGATATACATATATAAATGTATATGCACGTGTTTAAAGTAGAAATTCCATAAGCCGGAAGGGGGGGTGGGTTTGGTGGGGAAGTTGGGAATTGCAAAAGCCCGGAGGAGTACAACTGATAAAATCATCAACCTAACTAGTCATGAGACATTGGAACTACTGAGTACCGAGGATCATGGGGCATGTGCCCATGTGGGATGAGATTTCCACTTATTTATATCATAATGTTAAATTGACTACTTTATAAGTTAATGAACATAGTTCATGTGGTAGGGACCTAGACTAATGGGTTCCCAGCAGGCATAAGGGAATTATTGTTTTCTTGGAGATTTTCTTCTGTCCGAAAAAAGAATAATAGCCAATATTTGAGATATTGTTTTCTTTTCCATATCGATCAGGTTAATTAAAGACACTCCAATTTCTGAGTTAAAACTATAGCTATGTACGTATATATTACATACAGATATTGTGGGGCCCATTTCTATTATATGACTGAGGGGCAATGGAACAGGTGGTGAGAAAAGAGTAAACTCAATATAAATCTTCAAAAAATTTAATTAAAATAGTACGTGAGTCCCGCATGACATAGTACGAACCTATTAATCCTTCTAGGAAAGAGCTGATCTATCCTCAAGCTCGTATTAGATAAACTCTGGCAGGTCAGCTAATCTTAGACCTCCTTTCGAAAGGCCTAGAGGGTCAGAGAGTCTGGAGGGTCGGAAGTTCTAGGGAGTCTTCAACTGACTATCATTGCAAACAACACTCAGTCCTAGATTCAATCAGTGAAATCCACGTGTCAGATTATAAAACTAAAAAATATTTAAGAAAGTGACAAAAAGAGTATATTTAGCACTCCTCGTTACATAAAGAACCCATTTATCACTATAGTCGAATTTCATTCTTTTACCCATTTAACTTTTATATAGTGATGAAATATTATCAATATAACAAATAACAGTTTAAATAAAAGAATAATTTCACTAATTTTTTAAAAGTTTTTATCTCAAGGCACGCGTGTCTCTGTATAGTTATTTATTTATTCTCGGTGTTTACGCAAAAACATGCAATTTATTCTTTACTCTTCAGTTTTCCTTAAGGCATAAATAACAAAAGATTCTTTTATATTAACAAATTGATACAAATTTTCACTTTTGCATATAATCTGGTCAAAAATAAGTAAGAAATTTTTTAATTAAGATTACCAAAATATCCTCACCCAGACAGCATTCATTAACGAAAGAAAAAATGGACTTTTTAAAAAAAATATGTATGTGACACTTTTCTGCATTAAATCTTCTAGTTCTCTTCCATTTTTTTTCTTTTCACACACCACCGTCTGCTGCTTTTTCTCCGTCAGTATTTTATTTGATTACAAATTTATAGCAAAGGTAATTTTGGCCCCGTTTGTTTCAACCATTCCATTCCATTGGAATGGAAAATCCATTTGAATGTATGTTTGTTTCAACAATTCAGTTTTTCCATTCAAATGATCTTTTAGAATGTGTGTTTGTTTCAACAATTCAGTTTTTTCATTCAAATGGTCCATCCAAAAAGTTAACCATTGGAATGGTTTTTTTGTATCTTGAATGAGAATGGAGGGGAGGAGGTGTTTTTGAATGGTCCATTCCAATGCTCCCATTCTAATTACAACACATTCCACTATTTTTTCCATTCAAATGTCTTTCATTCCAATTATAACACATTCCACAATTTCCATTCAAATACACCTATTCAAATAGACGAACCAAACGGGCCCTTTATCTTTTTGTATGTAAATTTTAACTAGAGGGATGCGGAAAATTTGTATAGATCTAATAATTTGATACATTTTTGTTATTTTTGAAAACTACAGGGTTAATCGGAACTTTTGTGTTAAACAAAAGGATATTTTTGTAATCATATCGTTAAATCATCATAATTTTATTTTCTTCCACAAATCAAATAGATTTTATAAAATTCACGGGCCAGACCGTGAATCTTTTTCCTTTTTTGTCTTAGGATGTCTTTAAAGAAAGCAAAAGAGAATTCAAACACTTTTTTATGAGTTGTTCCTATCCAAAAGTTGAACAACACAAAACCGCAATTTTATGCCGTACTTAGTTATCCATATTCCATGTCCTACTTTTTAATACCAAAAAATAAAAAAAAAAAGAATTTTTAATATAATTATTATGTAGGGGAAAAATAGTATCCGAGCTCAGCAGACTTGGTGATCTCACTTTCCTTGAGAAAATGGAGAACTTTAATTGCACCATTTTCAAAAAGCGTTATTATATTTATATATAAAATGTGATTATAAATGTAATAACATAATATAATTTTTTTTCCTAACGTTAGTGATGAACATTCTCAAAGTCAGACTGGTGATGTCAATTAATTATAATATTTGAAAATTAACTATAGCAACAGCATTGCCTTTTTGTAGGAATTTATTTTACCACTCTCATGCTTTTTTTTTTTAATTAAACCCTTACCTCTCTCATTTATATGGCTAGGATTTGCTAGGGATAATGTTTAACATTAAAGGCTCTTATCCGTTCTTTTAACCCGGGTCCACAAATTTTTTTTGACTTACTGTTATTATTATTTTAAGGTTATATTATATTGTTTTTGTTATTTTTTATTGTAAAAATGTATAATAAAGTAATAATTGATGTTGAAACTCAGACACCCTTTTTTTTTCGGGAAAAACTCAGGATTTGTCACCGGGAGTATACAATCGCCAATCAATGAGAAAAACGAACAATTTTCTTTTAATTTGGAGAATAATTAATAAAGAAAACATAAACTGCATTTTTTGTATTGGATTCTTTTAATTAATAAAATAACCATCTTTTACATTAAAAAAACAAACAAAAACAAAATAGAAAAACAAAAACTCCGAGTCCAGCATATGCAGCAAAAATTTAAACGGGCAACAACTATGAAAATGAAATATTGGCGATACAATCCAGAGGAAAAAAGAGTACCTTATAATTGTAGCCGCAGGACGAAATACATTGGCAAGTCCTTATTTATTTTATCTTAAATTACACGTGCTCCCTCATTTAATTTAGTTTGACTACAATTTTCCTATTGACCATTTAATTTTCATTTAACTTAAATTCTCTTATTAAAGCTAAGCCAGGTAAATTGTACCTAAGTCAGAAAGGAAACATTGAAAAACTTCTATATAGATTCAATATGTAGAATGCTAAACCTATTAGTACTCCATTAATAGCTCTTCAAACTTTCATCTGCTTTATCTCTACAATCGGATGATAAGATTAATTATCTGTCTCGAGTTCTATATTCTAGTGCAGTGGGATCTCTAATGTGTGCTATGATTTATTCTCGTCCATATTTGTCATATGCAGTCAGTGCTGTTAGTAGATACACGGTTAAATTATTAGAATTAAAAGGATAACAAAGTTAAATGGGGAAAATTAATTGATTTTTCAATTATTTTTTTCCCCTAACAAATGGATGTAAATGTAAATATTTTAGTTAATGAGGTGTCATTGTAATTTTAATATAAACTGGAGAGTAAGTATAATTTTTTATAATTGTATGTTACGTTGTTTGTGGAACATATTTCAGAAAGAGAAATATGTTTTATACGTGTTAAATTCTTTTGATCCACTGGTTCCAAAAAAGAAAAGACAAAGCTTATAGGACAAGAGCTCTCTTTTTCACTATTCTAAAATAATTGAAAAAAAAAAAAAACTAAAATTTTCTTCAATATTGTTGTTGTGTTATGATCAAGTACTTATGCAATTAAGTGTTTTGTTATTCATTCTTTTCAAAATAAAAAAATTGTTTATTATTAGTTATGTTTAACAAATTACGTCAATCTCCTTCTGGTATAGATAAATTAATATTGTATAGCCAACTTATTATTGTTTTTTTTAAGTGGACCTAACTTATTATTTTCATAAGCATTAAGCACTTCCTTTCAAAATCTGTTCTATAATTTTATTTTTCTCATCGAACTCTGATATTTTATTCGATTAATTTTTTTTAATTGCTCATCTACTCTGCGAGGTATATCAAAAAGGTTAAACTTTTATATTATAAATAAGGGCACCAATCCAGTAGGTTTTTTTTTTTTTTTTACCTATGCATAGGTATCAATTGAGCCAATGAAAAAAATTTTTACACATTTTTTTATATTAAAAAATAGGAAAGAGAAAAAGCATTAATGATGCACGTCTTTTCATGCATCTTATTTTAGCCGTTAGATCATTGTTAGATGATGATCCAACGGCTAGAAAAAAAATACCTACACATAGGTAAAAAAAAAAAAATACCTACCGGATTGGCAATGTATAAATATATATATATATATAGAGGAGGTTTCAATGGTTACGTCTCTATAAGTAACCATCATTAAAATACGTGTAATAACAAATTTATTATTTAAATTAGAGTACTACTAAGTTGACTTTCTAAAAAAAAATTTATAATATCAAAGCCAATTAATTATAATAAATTTTGTTACACAACTACCAATTTAATTATATATATATATATCATATATTTATGTTTGTTTTGAAAAGTCCCCACCAACTTACCAAACCTCAATTAGCATTACAAGATTAGTGAAACGAGAAATAAATTTCCAAAGGAAAGAAAAAATAGTGGATGCGTGTCAAATTATGGTTTTCATCAAAAGCTGATCGCATCAAGGCAATATGATACAACACAAAAGTCAATTTACTTTAAATGAAGTAGAGTCAACAATATAGTAATTATTGAAATTAAAATATCGATTTCCTCTAAAATCTTCTATATATGTAATCTTATTGGATGCAATTTGTTCGGGATATTTCTGCTTACATATTATAATGTCCCCTCATATTCAAACTTGATTACACACAGGTTGACTTAATTAGCATCAATAATTTTTCAGGCCATTGATCTTAATCTCATTAGGCCAAGTACAAAAATAATAGTGAAAAGTTAAGGCTTGTATATATTACTAAATAATGCTATTTAGTACCTGCATTTTGAAGTGGTTTTACTTTTGGACAATCAAAGTGACAGGAATTCGTGATGAGGGATTGAATTCATTCAAACAAATGCATTTTTATATCCTAAAAATTTAATAGAAGGGCTATTTTTAATATTATATTTTGACATTGTCACATGATAATGTAAGAATTGTTGGGTTACAAATTTTAGATCAGATAAAGTACTAATTAATTTATAGCATTTCTCAAAAGTATTAAAGAGTCAAATAAGTAGAGAATCCATGTTGAGTCTTATAATGTTTATATCCATTTTACTGCACCTTTGGTAATTAGTTACTTTATTTGGCAATCATCTAATACATAAACGGTTAATAATTAATTGATTTTCGCAGTTCTTGCCAATTTTAAGTGCAGTTTTTAAAAGCAAATATAGAAAGGAATTCTTAATGGCAATATTTTATATATGACACTAAAAATGTATCAATGCAAAGTGGATACGTCTCCTTATTCCTGACATTCCATTAGAATTATGTTCTCCTTGCTAGCTAGTTCAAACTTATTCAGCATCTCTTCCAATATTTGCCTCGTACAATTATTTGATGTATAAAAGGACAATTGGGTTTTTGTCATTTTGAAGAAAAAAAAAAAAAGGAAGAACCCATTAGAAGAAAGTGCACTTTTGCAGAGTAAAGCCCATAAGGGAATGCCTCCTTGCAGAAAGCTATTGGGGGAAGATGAAGATGAATCACAAACAATAATAATAATTTTTGTTCCTTTTTTTTTTTTTTTCCTTCCTTTTCTTTTTCTTTTTGGTGTAAATGAAGCGCGTGCCCACACGCGCCTAGATTATTTTGTATGTGGGGGAACTTACCAAAGTTTCATCGTGATGAACGAGTAAGGAAGCGACAAATAGGTAGAGCCCCCCTTGACTTTTGCCGTATTTGTAATTTTACCCCCCTAAATTATCTTTTCTTCTTCTTCTTTTTCCCTTTTCTCTCTCACACTATGACTGTATACTTCTTCTCCCTTTCTTTTTTTTTTTTTAAATCCTTTAAATAAGCTCTTTTCTCACATTTCAATTTCTCTACCTGTCTCATCAGACACACATAAATTAACACACGCAAACACTCCCCCACTCTTACAATTTCATCTGCCTCTCTAAACACAAACTTTGGTCTCTCTTCTCTTCTTACATATAAAACAACCCTTTCAAGGGTGCATCATATTAAACCACAAATAACCCTTTTGTTTTACTTGTTTTCCCTTTTAATTTTCTCTCTTTTAATTAAAAGTGTGTTTGGATAGCTAGAAAAAAAGGAAAAAAAAAAAGAGTGAAAAAGTGTTGTTGTGTTTTTCCGGGAAAAGAGCAAAATGGAGGGAGGAGTTCATCCGGGGACAGATACATCTGCCTTTAGGGAGTGCTTCTCTTTGGCTTGGAAGAACCCTTATATCCTTCGTCTTGCTTTCTCTGCTGGGATTGGTGGCCTTCTTTTTGGCTATGACACAGGTATATATTATCAAACTCTCTATGTATATGTGTGTGTGTATATGTATGTATATCTATACATGTATATTTGAGTGTGTAATACATAAAGATGGTGATTTTGTGTCGGTTTTATATGAGCAGGAGTGATATCAGGGGCTCTTCTTTACATTAGAGATGACTTCAACTCCGTGGACAGACAGACCGTCTTGCAGGTGATAACCCCCCATCATATTTTTTCCGTTGTATGACTTAGCAAAATTACAAAAATACCCCCGATTTTTTTCATGTTTATTTTCATAATTAGTACGTATTGTTTGTTTTTTTTTTCCCTTCTATTTTCGTTGCTTCATTTTGGTCCATATGTTTTCTATTCTACTTCTTTCTACCCCGTTTTCTTTTGTTTCCTTGGTAATTTAATTTTTGGGGGGCACTGATTGACAATAATGCCCTTTCTAAAGTAATCAAAGTTTTATTTGGTGACTCATCTGAACATTTGGATTTGGTAGTACAGACTATAGACCCTTTAGCCTTAACTATATTCACCCTCTTCTCTTTTCGCCTAATGTTACTCATTTATTCAATGCAAAAGGAGATTAAAACAAGTTTTGTTTTGTTTTTAATTATAACACGTTTTACTCATAAAGCCTTTTTATTTTTTTAAAGAAAACAAAAGAAAGGAGGGGTTTTTTTTTAACTCCTAAAGCTGGTTTATAAAAAAAGTGGCTCAATCGCACATTTGTTCCTGTTTTAACTTTAGCTTTATACTTATAGAGAGCCTTTTCTGTAGAGCTAATCTTACAGTTTCACTAGCTTTAGTTTAGTGCATATCTTCAAGATTCAGGGGTGTTTTGTTTTTTGTTTCAAAAATCTCGTTAAGATAAATTTCAGTATGTCTATTTTGATTTTTTATTTTTAATATACAAAAAAAAATTAATTTTAAACAAAAAAATTATATAAAATAGTTTTTTTTTTTAGATTTAAGTTTTCTTTATTTGAGGTGTTGACTCAAATTTTGTCAAGTATTCAATATTCAATTATTTTATTTAGAAACGCTCAATTTTTATGATGTGCATGCTTATCTTTTGAGCTGGATTTTTCTCTTGGATCCAGTTCACCAGGAAAAAAAAAATTCTCATATCTTTGTATTCATTAGGAATAGAGTGATAGTACACAATCTCAATTAATTAAATGTGCAAAAAAAGGAAAAAATGTCCAAATTTGTTGAGCTTAGTCCTTGTGTCCCTACTGCTATCCACCAGGATGAGGAGCCCATTAGCATCAGTATTATCTGAGCCCAAAATGAAAATGGAAGGAAAATGTTGGGCCTCTCATTTTCACTCAGGCCTCATCCATTTCTCATCACATTCCTATTTTTTATTCTTCTCCAACGTTTTAAATGATTCAATATATTTTGACCAGACACATTATTCAAGTCAAAGTACAAATGTCCTACTGATAAATTTAAATTTTCCATTCTCTTAATTTTTCATTGATCCACAACCACAACCATAATTCTATTTTAATATAACCAGAGCAAATCTCTACGTACAAATTCATCTAAAAACTTTACTTCAATTACTTCTCATTTTACTTTCTTTTCTTGAAATTTAAATTAAAAAAAAAAAAAATCAAGCTGGACATCCCACTAGATTATTATAGTCACATGCCACTAATAACAGTACATTTTATTTATTGAATGAAATTGAAATAGAAAAAAATTATGCCACTAATTAACTTACTACAATAGTACCCACGTAATAAAATTGAGTTTCAAACTAGTTAGTAGTAAACCATAATTAATCCTCAAATGAATTGAATATGGATTTTGAACTTATGTATAAACATATTCCAAATTGCAGGAGACCATAGTGAGCATGGCAGTGGCAGGTGCCATCGTAGGAGCTGCCATTGGAGGATGGTTGAATGACCGTTATGGCAGGAGAAGTGCACTCCTCATAGCTGACTTCCTCTTCTTCATTGGAGCAGTGGTCATGGCCTCGGCTCCGGGGCCGGCCCTGCTCATCGTAGGCCGGGTTTTCGTGGGGCTTGGCGTCGGAATGGCGTCCATGACATCTCCCTTGTACATCTCGGAGGCCTCTCCTGCAAAGATTAGAGGTGCCCTTGTTAGTACCAATGCGTTTCTCATCACTGGAGGGCAGTTCTTGTCTTACCTTATCAATTTGGCTTTCACCAAGGTCATACTGCACCGTACCCAAGTCTTTTCAACTGATCAATTTGTATTGTTTTTTTTTTTTTAAAAATAAAATTTTATTAAGTACATTAAACCTATTTGTCATAGTTTTTGCTTGAAATTTTTTTGGCTGCTATTTAAAATATTGAGTGGTTTTATTTTTATTTTTTTTATTTTTTTTAAATTTTTAGTACTTTTTGTTTAGGCCCCAGGGACATGGAGGTGGATGCTTGGAGTTGCAGGGCTACCAGCTTTGGTGCAGTTTTTCTTGATGATGTTTCTTCCCGAATCGCCTCGTTGGCTTTACCGCAAGGTTATCTTCTCGCCCATCACACATTATGATGTAGTAATACCTAATCAATTTATTAATTATCATAAGGTTACGTAGTACCTAATCAATGTACTAATTTTATGTAAAACTTTTGAATACAAAAAAAAAAAAAAAAATCCTATAATTATAACTAAATCACCTACGTTGAATTCATAAGTGGGGATTCTAAGACAATAATATATTATCGGTATTCTCAAGAAAATTCTAAGACATTTGAGGAGCTTTACATGTACAAAGCAAGGCTTATTTGGAATTTGGATTGAAATTTATTTATCTGGTGATAATTAATCATGTCACATTCGGGGCTTGTATTCGTTGTAACTTGCACTAGGATACGCTACGTACCCTATACCATATAGCTAACTATATAATTTATTAATACAGTGGTAACGCGAACATTATTTAGATTTTTTAACTTATCACATATTTCAAATTGTCAATAATTCTGCGTTCACAAACTCCCACATTAGGATCCACAAAATTTTTCCTAACAATTATGACTAGTTCAAATTTCAATAGTGATATGATTATCAGTTTAAATATCACTAATGGTCATCATTCTAGTGGTATTATTATCACGAACATAATCTTAATCTTGCCTTTGTGATATTATATGGATCGATCAACTAGGGAAGAGAAGAAGAAGCAAAGGCCATACTGAGTAGAATCTACCCAGCCGACCAGGTCGAAACCGAAGTCCTAGCCCTCAAGGAGTCAGTCGAGGCCGAAATCCACGAGAAAGGCTCCGCCGAGAAAATAAGCATCACCAAACTATTGAAGACCAAAACAATCAGAAGAGGACTGCTAGCCGGTGTAGGCCTCCAAATCTTCCAACAGTTCGTAGGCATAAACACGGTCATGTACTACAGCCCCACCATAGTGCAGCTCGCCGGCTTCGCCTCCAACCAGACGGCGCTCCTCCTCTCCCTCGTCACCGCCGGCCTCAACGCCCTGGGCTCCGTTGTCAGCATCTACTTCGTCGACCGGACTGGAAGGAAGAAGCTTCTGCTGATCAGCTTGTTCGGTGTCATAATCTCGCTCGGCCTCTTGTCCGCGGTTTTCCACGAGACCACCTCTCATTCCCCCGCGGTTAGCTCGGTGGAGACGTCCCATTTTGGGAACTACACTTGTCCGGATTATGGTTCGGCTGGAAATGGTGCTGGAGCTTGGGACTGCATGAAGTGTTTGAAGGCCTCTTCTCGGGATTGTGGATTCTGTGCTTCTGCAAACGACAAGGTATGGTTTGTCGTTTTGAAATAAATTCGTTTAGTAGTACTCTATATAATTGACATCAAATATAGTTATAGCTATATGTTATGTATACAAATTATCATGCATGCACATGTGACAATGTATCCAAACTGCCATGCAAATTGCTTGATGTGTCAACTTTGTTATAATACTATCAACGCGCTCAATAGTCATTAATTAACTAGCAATATACTATAATGTTAATGTTTTAGAGAAACGCCTTAAGAATATAAAGTTTAAAATTCGCATATTGGTTAAGATTTTGAGAGAATAAGTGAAATGATATTGTACTATAAGAGTGGGTGGACTAAGTTCAACATCTTGTTATAGTACTCTTATTTCACATATTAATATCGGTCCATCTGTAAAAGAGTGCTAGAATAGTTTATTCTTTTAGTATTAACCTGTTCTTGATCTGGTATATATCATAGTAAGTTGTCTTGTCTTGAATTAATGTAGCTAAATTATATGTTTTATTTTTTTTTATGCATTAACTCATTACAAATTATTTCAGCTCCTTCCGGGGGCTTGTTTGGTCTCCAACGACACCACTAAGGACATGTGCAAAAAAGACCACAGGCTATGGTACACAAGGGGGTGCCCAAGCAAATATGGATGGCTTGCTCTAATAGGCCTAGCCTTGTACATAATATTTTTCTCACCCGGAATGGGATCAGTTCCTTGGATTGTCAATTCTGAGATTTACCCTCTAAGATTTCGTGGAATTTGTGGAGGAATAGCAGCCACAGCTAACTGGATCTCAAATCTCATTGTGGCCCAATCCTTCTTGTCCCTGACCCAAGCCATTGGGACTTCTTGGACATTTTTGTTATTTGGGCTCATTTCAGTTGTGGCCCTACTCTTTGTACTCATTTGTGTGCCTGAAACTAAGGGACTTCCCATTGAAGAAGTGGAGAAGATGTTGGAGATGAGGAGTTTACACTTCAGGTTTTGGGAGAAGAACAAGTCTAGCTACCAAGAGAAGGAACAATCTGCTTAGGGAAAATAAAGCGATTAGGGAGTTATAGTGAGTGTGTATGTTGGAATTGGAATTTGGGAAGTTTGGGATTTTGGGCAAAAGTAGGATTTGGGAGCTCTCAAATTTATGTCAGAAAATATTATAATAATATATCAATATGGAATTGTGGTACATATTATTATGTTCTTCAAGATAGAAATTAAGAAATTAGATTAATTGGAAGGCAAAAATAGTATCTTTATATTTATGGGCTAATCTCGTCACACGTTTTATTTTTTGTTTTTGAAAGTAAAAATAATGTTCTAGAATATTTCATTTCAATTCCTTTTTTTCCTATTCAAACAAAATGTAACCGAATTTGTTCTAAAGAGTGATTATAATTTCAACCGAGTAAGTTAATGGCAAAAGTAACACTGATATATCTTACTTTATGTCAAAATTATGATAACATGTTTTGGAAATAAAATAATTAAAATAACAACTCCTAGGAATAAATAGTGACTCGTGTCAAAACTTGGTGGTTGGATTTTTTGGTTCATGTTGGGCTTGATCTTCAAAATCTCACCCATAATATTTATTCCAACAAATTTTTGTTCTTTGGAAGATATTTTAAGGAATCAAGGCTTGATTGAAACTTGGCCATACACGTGGAGTACTAGACAACCTACAAATCAAGTTATATTCGTAAGTAGTGACATTATTTTCCTTAGTACCTATCATTAGTTTGTACATGTGATCTCTTAAATTTTCAGATTAAAAGGAGGGTTAAAAGAAGTATAAAAACTGTTAGGAAAAATGTGATAATTCACAAACAACGTACAAATTTTCCCTTGAAACTTCAGTTAACGTGTACTATTATAACATTGACTAATTAATCAGGATACTTTTATTTTCCCCCTCAAAGTGCTAAACTTCAGTTGGCAATGTAGTATGCACCAAAACTAAGTTCTAGAAAATAAATAAATAAATAAGGCAATGCTTATCACAAGTCCAATGATGCTGAGAACATAATTTGAGTTGTCCTATTATGTTATGTAACGAATTATGAAAAATTAAATTTGAACTGAAGATATTTTCCAAAAGATATGACATCATAAAGAAACAAACAAACAAAGACTTGGAAGCAAATAATTTGGTGTATATATATATATAATACTGTGAGGCATTATGATTATATCACGAGCTTCCTTTACAAGAATGTTTTTCCTATTTGGCTTTCTATTCTACGCATTTCTTTTGAAAGATACCAATGATTTTATGCCTCTGTCGGTGTCGATTTGACTTTCTAATCATGATTTTTGAGAGCAAATGTGACCAATATCTTTTCACGACAACACTAGAACTCGGAAAAAGACCTCATGAAGAATTTGAGTCAACTTGTGGATTTTCTAGCTAATGACACTTGTTACTTGCGTGCGAGAGCCTTGTTTTTTAAACCATTTCTATTTTATTTCAAGTTTGTTACAATTAACAGCATTATTGAAGTTAAATTATTCATCCGATTAAGTAATTTATATTAACAATATAACGAGGAAAATACTGGTCTGGTTATGCTAAAACACTATTGTTATAGCATAACAATATTGATGCATACACATAAAAGAAAACAAGAGCAACATTGACATGTGATAACAACACATAGTACTAATTGTTGGAATTTTCCTATTGATAAGCTTTAGTACTTGTGGTATCCATATTTTATTAGTGTGAATAGAATTTTGCAAAATTGAATAAGTCTTGATGAGGCATTAGAAATTTATATTGCGTGTGGGGTTTTCTAGTTGTCCGTTCTTTCTCAAATTGGAAACTCCAATTGAAAGTACTCATATTCTATTTGTGCATTGAACGATCATTTTCTAGAAAGAGATATGTGAGTGTAGTGGAAAATATCATGTTATCAACCGACCTAGACTATTTCACACTGTATACATAGCAGCTTAGCCTAGGTTCTCAATTGAATAATGTGTCTCTTCTAAGTCAAAGGATGAGAAGCACTTTTTGAGTTCTAAGCATGCTAACAATAGAGAAATATCAGTGTAATATTCCGGTTCCTTTGTTATATTATGAGTTCTTATGGTATTGATTGTCAAGTTTGAAAGCCCCCTCTTACCCTTTTTCTCATCCTAATTAGAAGATACAGTGCACCCATAAGAACAAACTAGGCTCTTTTAATTTCTAACACCATATTTTATGTACTTCTCACTCCATCAATATATCCCTAATCAACTAGGTCTAACACATATGGTGTTGGAAGATAAATGAGTTGTACACCCATCAGTGGTAATAATGACATTCATGCACATATCAAAATCGCACTAGCTAGATGATCTCTTCTGTTTGATCTATTACCACCAAGAGTGGTACTAATTCTTTTAAAAAAAACAATTTAAAAAGAAAGCATAACTCAAAACACCCTTGAGTACTCTTGTTGAATCATGCATGATCATATCCTTCAATCTAACAAAGAGTGGCTTTTGTTTCTCTTGTAAAATTTTTTTAAAAAAAATGTTAATTCGTCATCTGTAGTATTCAACATCATTGTCAGATTAATACGTAATTATTCTACAACAACATGTAATTAGGCCCAAAGTATTTCTCATTCCAAAATCCATTATTCCCTCTTAGTCTTCAATCTTAATTTTTAATCAAATAGAGAGAGAGAGATGAATTTATTAGCACTAACTTTGACTAATTAATCACATAATTTAAAATATTTGGGAATTCAATACTAACTTTACATACTATTTGTGGACTAGTAGAGAAACTAGTGATGATGGTTATATATGTCAAACTAGTGATGATGATTATATATGCCACTAGAAATAGTAGTATTTAGCTCTCTGTTTTTTTTTCTTTTTGGTTCCAAATGAATAGTAGGCTCACAATGCCTAGCTATACATGCATATATATAGTGTCCCTATTGAAGACACTGTTTTTATAGGACATATGATCTGTAACCTCTTTTTAAAGGAGAGTATAAATTGTGGGCACAAAGACTATTATTCTGTACAACGCATCATTGTCCATTGAGGCAATGTCAGTCAGAACTGCTCCCTTAAACAAAGTCCAAAATCCCATCCTAGCAAGCCCACATGCCCATCAAACTAATTAAAGGAAAGCCTGCCTTTTGTTGAGGTTTTCAATTGGCTCTTGAGCCCCCCAGGCTCAGCAAAAGGTAAGGCTTTTTCGCTGGTCAAAGCTAGTTTTTCAAAGTTTAAATTTACACAGGGGGCAAAGAAGTAAAAGAGAAAATTACACAACATGTGAAAGTGATGTGTCAAATGAGGAAAAAGTAAAAGAGAAGTTTTACTATTGAGTATTAGTTATAGGGTCAGTAAAAGTGGTCATGGATTAGTCAATTGCTTTGACCAAATCTCATTAATTGCCATATATGGAAATTTTGTAGCAATTGTATTCCATTGGCAAAAAAAAAACAAAAAAACAAAAACAAAAGCTGCTACTCGTTTGCAAAACTGGAAGTATTTGGTTTATGGACTAGTGCATAACAAACAGGTAAATCATTTTACTTATCTGTTTTTGGGTAAATGACTCTTTATTTTGAAAATTTCTATACCCCTTATTAATTGGATAATAAATGTTGTGGTACTTTTTTTTTGGACAATAAATGTTATGGTACTTGAAAGTTGGAAGTTCAAAAATCAAGCTAGAAAAGTCCTTTACATTTAAGAGAATTGAAGGCTTTAATTTGGATTTAAATCTTCTTTGAACAAGCATAGAAAAATACGAATTTGTATAAATCAAATTAAAATATAGAACATTCAATTTTCTTAACGGAATTGTACAAGAGATATAACTCTTTTCACAAATTGGAATTGTACCACTGTTTCTTTAATATTTTTTTTTTTAAGGTGTTTCTTGAATTCTCATAACCCTAATTTTCACATTAAATTATGGTAAGAGTTCACTTAATTTTTGAAACATCTCAATATGGGAATCGAATATTCGTTTACCTCATCCACTTTCTAGCACTCCTTAGATTTTCGAGCTCGTAGGCTCTTTTTTACACTATTGAAAAATGGAATTTAATACGTTGATATATTAGTGCTAAAATTAAGTTTGAGATTATAAAGTACTAAAATGGGGTTTGTTTTGATCTTTATTTTTTTTTCTTTATATAAACGGACTCCTCAAGAGAATATCATTAATCAAAACAAAAGCTTTAAATTACCATATAAGCATAAGGATTACAATTTTAAACTCCTCAAAGAAAGGAGACGAAAAAACATATCACAAATACAACTACGAACAAATGTGTGAGTTATCCTAATTTTTCAAGAGAAAGAGATAACAAGGACCACCAGCAATCTATTGCATTCAACACTTACTCCTGGCTGCATTCTTAGCAGGATAGACTATACGAGGCCAGCACCAATTGAGATCCATGCCGTGGAAAAGAAAATAAAACAAAAACTGGCCACTAAACAGATCTAGATCTGAGAAGAAATCTCATATTTAAGATCTGGACCGAACTAAAATACACACAAAAGGTGGTACTATAAACCAGATCTAGATCTGGACTTATTAAAACTGCAAAAAAAAAAAAAAAAGAAGCAGAAAGAAGGAGGAAGAAGATGGTGAGGAGAGAAGACCGGAGAAGGACAAGGGAAAACCCTCTCTCCAGCCTCCAAGCGGGGTGGCACTGACTTTTTCGTTGGGAGGAAATGCAAGTAGAAAGAGAGAGGCTAGGATTTTTTTCTTTTTCCTCCATCTGCTCGTCCACGTTTTGATCTTCATTTTATTCAGTACTAAAACCAATACGAATGTCGAACTCTTTTTCTTGTTCGCTTGTATGGAGTCTAATCATACGGTAAACTTATCCCTTAACGTGGATTGACCTTCACGATAAGGTCCAGCCCTTCCTTTGGGTATGGGGCATAGCCCTAAGGGTCAATATATTGATGTATAAGAGTGCATGATTATGTTGCTCTAATTTAATTATTGTATAAAGGATATACGGCTAGTAATTTTGACAAAGTGAGATATTAATGTGTGAGATCAGTTTATAGAGTCCGAGAGGTGTGATAAATTTCTTGTGATATTATTATTATTTTTTTCATCATAGTAGACCACTATAATTTTTTTTGTGTACTTTACTTGTATTATGTTTCGTTATGCACTAGTAATTAGGGTTTAATCCATAACATTGTTAAGGTTTTATTAGCAAAAAGGATCCACCTTCTTAACCCCTTAATATTAATTTGAAGATTTACGAAATTTTTTGGTCTAGAAAACCCAGAAATGAACAATAAAATTATAGGATCATTTTTTTAATGATTTTTGTTTTCTTTCTAAATTGAAACCTTAAAAACCCAGAAACACAACAAAAGGATAGAAGGTAATCTTGACCTTGGGGAAAACAAGGAAAGTAAAGGTGATTGACCCCATTGATTTTCAAACCCTGAAAAAGGGAATAAAAACAAAGTGGTATACATGAAGTAAAGGTAAAAGGAGCAACTACAAAGACAAAGTTCTAGCCAAAAGAAAAAGAAACAGAAAAAAAAAAGGTACAAAGACCGATGAAGATTAACAAAGATTAATCTTGATCGAGCAAATGTAATTTCATTACGACATAGGGAATATATGGTATCACCATTACATTATTATCACTTTAATAATGAATTGTAACATACGTGACAATATTGACATGTATGTGGTCTTTATTACATATAAAAATGTGTGTATCTAAATGATTCATCAAAATTTTATTATTGGTTAGATCACCATTGTAACTAATACGTGATAAATTTTATGTATAACATCAATACGAATTAACAAATCTAACAAACAAAGAGAACAGTATGATAGCACCAAAAGATAAAAAAGCATGCATATGGGACTTATCGGGGGATTACATTCTTACAGAATTACATTTTTTTCACAAGTGGTATTGAAAAGCACCATTAGAACATGTGTACTAATAAGACTTATAAACCCTAATGAGGAATACTGGCCTTGATTAATTGAAGGGTTATGCTAGACCTATAAACCTTTAATTTGTAGCAAGGAAAATGTTACATCAAAGGGCATTGCTAATGGAGGAGTGCTGTGGCCGCTCAAGAGTGTTACAACTTACAACTGTCGAAAAATGCGATTGTTAATCAACTATAAGACTTATAGGATTCATACGTACGTACCTTAATCATGTTCATGGGTATAAAATGGACACATATATGGCTAAAGTGAAAGGAGAGGCAAAGTTACACTAACATGATGGGGATAGGGCAAGTGAATCTGAACATCTGATGACGCTTTAGGAAGACACAACACCATGACACGTGCTATGGTCTCTCTCTCTCGCCAGTGCATCCACTCATCGAGAAGCCAACGCATTGATAGATTACACGCCCACTTTGGACTCTCACCCTTTAGACCACGACACGTGCCCCTGCCTCCCTCCAACCAAACCCACCTTCTTCTCTCTCTCTCTTCATAGAACAACTCAAACCCCAAATTTCACTTTTTTTTTTTCTTTCTTTCTTTCTTTTTCTCCATCTCCCACCTCCTAGTTAAATATGCCAATATAAGTACATAGAGATATGGGAAGCTTTGGTTTAGTACTAAGATAAAAATAAGTTTTTTCTAATTTGTTTTAGTTAGGTAATAAAAAAATTCGAGTAGTGGATGAGATAATATTAAAAAATGAGCAAAAGCAAGATTGAAGAGTGGGGTGCATTATTTTAATGGCTGGCTTCTTTTTACCCGGCAAGTGATTGATCATAGAATTGCGAGCATTTCCCATGATCTTTTCTTGGTATTAGCTAGAGGATTATATATGATCTAGAAAGGAATACCTATGACTAATGCGTGATTTTAAACCTAAGGTTATGAACTTTTTCTTCTTTGCTAGAAAACGGTGTGCACATTTAATTGAATTTGAGAACATACCATTAAATACTTATAATACCTTATCACGTAATTTTTCAACAACAACAAAATGTTACACATCACACCTTGCCTTATTAAATTTATCCATCTTAAAGTTCTCTTTCTTGTTTCATCCATGTTTAAATAAAGTGTGTTGTGGATTATTGCTTGTATGCCAATAAAGTTTCATATTGGCAAGACATAAGAATAAAAATATTTAATGAAAGATTGAGTTGCTCCATTCAATTTGTTTTCTTTTTGAAATGGACTCTCGAACACTTAGGAGGAAACCATGACCTGATAATATATATGAATTATGAACTAAAAAATTAGTTAACATTTATTTTTATTCCAGGAAAAGTGGACGAAAACTGTGGACTTAATCAGCAAAGTGTGAAAACGATTCCGTTAACTACTTCAGTTATAAATTCGTTTTTCAGGATATAAGTCCCTCAAGAATGAAACTAACCCATTTTGTTGCTTATTATTTCTATAGTTTGTTTATATTGGTGATTTGGATGGAGATCATATTGGTTTGGGGACCATTTTTATGTCTTGTCAGTTTTATTGTATTATAGTGGCAGCTTGCTTTTGGTGCCACTGCCCTTTGATAATGTCGAACATTATATTTAGCTTAGATGGTGGATTATTTTATTTTATTTTTGTTTCATTATTTGTACCCTCTTTTTGAAGCATTCTTAAAAGTTTATGCACCTTTTAAGGTTTTCAGTTAAAACTAGGTAATTTGATTTATAGATGGTAAAGTCTAATTGGATCACTAGAACTATCACCATCTACGTGAAAGCTAGAAGAACAAAAAAGAAAATTCTGAGAAAATATATGTGCAAAAAAAAAAAAAAAGTTTTGTTCAGCAACATTATCAGAGCTGCTCCACAAAAATAATAACAATCACATGAAATACAACTAGTAATGCTTAGCATTAGCATTAGCAACTAATCCAGGCTTTTAAGAGTGTATAGTGTTTCGACTCATATAAGTGTAGGGTTCATTTTTAAAGATAAATTATATTGGTGTTATAGGAGTTATTTTTTCAACAATCAACAGTTATTTTTCCTAAAAAATTGTTAATAAAATTTTATTGATGAGGACATTGCAAAAAAAAAAATTATTATGAAAGTACTTAGCTGGTAATTATATAGGTTTTGGTACAGTTATCACGTGAAGCAAGCACATGTTATTTGAAGATTTTCAAAACATGCCAAGAATGTTGCATTAGTAAATTAACTCCATAATTACAAGTTCTGTACTAGCCGGAATTTTATTTTTCCATTTTTAGCATCCCTTGGCTTCATGCCATTTTGGTACTTACAAATTCCATATTTATTTATTACTTGTATATGTTGGAAATGTAGTTTATCCTTTGTCGAGTCCTTTTGAATAAGAGAATGAAAGAACAGAGTTAAAGTTAAGTTTGGTTGGTAACCAGTCATATATATACATGGGCCTTACCCTACTACACTTAAGGGTTTATTTATATTATCTCATATCCTTAGCTTTTCCAACGGGTTTTAAAGGATTTCTTAGGCTTCTTTGTGAACCCTATTAGCCATAAATATCTTATAGGCAAAAGGGGTTGCCAAACCAATGAAATATAGCCTGACCCCCACTCACCCTTTTAATCTTTTTTAATTTCAAAAAAAAAAAAAAGAAGAAAACAAGAAGCAGAAGAAGGAGGAAAAGAAAAAAGCTCACAAAATTTTATACTTTAGTGTGACTTAAAAGTGGAAGTTTGAAGGAGGTACTATCATGGATTTGGGTTCAAACTTCAAACCCAGAACTGGTATATCCTTGTTATGTGGTACCCCGTACCCTTTCCTATGATCATCCTTATATTCCAACTACTTGGTTAAATCTAGTCAATTGATTGGTTAAACGCGTACTAAAAGTCATTTTCAAGTCTAGAAAAAAATGTGACTTTTTTTACTTGAGAAGTTCCTCCAAGGCATAATCTTTGGGGATATATATATGTCTACCGGTCAAAGTCAAGAATGCTGTTTTCCTCATAATCTGGGGAAATAGTATAATATATTTTAGTTAAATAGCTAGGCATTTTCGTTTCTAATATAAAAAATTTAGGTGCCACGGTAGACAATGTAGTACAAAATCCACATATTTGCCTAAATATGATTTGGTTTTGCATAAAAGTAACACTTCTATTACATCGAAACTTTGACATTTCAGGAATATACACTGTATATTTGAATGGAACTTTGATGCATCAAACTTTGTGGTACTGCTCACTGCTGTAATATCAGATGCAATATTTTAGTGAATATATATGTCTTTGTCATGGCGACCCAAGTGGTGCTAAGTATATATTCACGAGAAAAGTCGAATAGAAGTGTGTATGGTTAGTGAAGTTAGTCTAATATTCAATAATGGGAACAAACTTAGTAGTTGAGTACCACTCATCCATTGATGTTACTAATCCAAATTCAACATATAGGCCAGTAGTGTCATATAATTATACACGGTTTTTCATTAACAAAAAAAGAAAAAAAGAGGAAACATTTTATATATAAGGTATCATGTGGTAGGTACCAAATTATAAAAGACAATAGTAAATGTTGTTTGATTATAGTGTCATTATTTATATGATTTAACAATCAGAAATACACTACTCGAATGTGATTAATACCAATCTATGAACAATGTTCCTTAGTGCTTTCACTCTGTTTGGATACTTTGTCTACATTGTCTTTCGATATGCGAAGGAGAGCCTCACATATTAATGGAGAAGTAAATCAAGTACTACCGGCAAATTGTTGGCTTATTTTGGCGTGCATTCTTCCAATGAGATTTGGTGGTTGCATTGCATTGCACTGTAGATTTTGATGCCGATTTTTCTTATAGAGATATATTACTAATTTTCCATTTTATTGATTTAAAGTAACCTTTGATATGGATGTTTGTTTTTTTTACTTTTCATTTTTTGGTTGAAGCTACTTAGAATTGATAATATTATGAATGATTAGGCACATCTCAATTAGGTTGGCATCACTTAAAAAATTTCTAGGTACCAAAAAAATCTATTAAAATAAGAAAATAATACAAGTAGTCCATAAACCATTTTTTAGCACGAGCTTCCCAGACTTGGCATGAAATAGCACTGCTAACTTGGAAGCCTTAATCCTCCTTAACTCATTCTCTATAGCAATGTCTCTGGATTCCTATCGAATCCTCTTTCCCTTAGGATCTGGCCTGTTTGGCCTCCGTTAAACCCACTACTCCTTCCAGATCTGTTAGATTGAGCACTTCCTGCACTAGACATAATGAAAAAAAAAATACAATAAATTAAAATTATGATTAAAAAAGGCTTAAAAGGAATGAAGGGTTTTGGTTGACAAGGAGAAAAAAGGGAAGAAGAAGAAGAAGAAAGAGGTTTGATGGTGATGATGATGATGATGAGCAGTGATGACTGTTAATAATAAAAATCTTTGGTTTTGTGGCTGTCCTTCTTAACCACTTGTTTTTTTAACCCTAGTTCTAATCCATGGTTGAACTCCATCAAGTGGAGGAGGAAAATATTGTGACCGTGTGATTGGAAAAAGCGTTTACAACCGAATTTCTTTCATAATGAATATGTTAAATCTAATTTATGGAAGTAAATTTGGTCGAACAAAATACATGAACGCCTAAAAATACTTCTTTGGAGAATTGCTAAAAACTCTTTACCTACAGGAGATCGGTTGGGTTTGATCCTTGGCCCCATTGAAAGAAAATGCTATTTATGCTCGAACTCACAAGATTCGCTCATTCATATTTTTATGGGTTGTTCCTATACAAAATGCTTGTGATTTGGAAGTAAATGGCATCTTCGCCTTGACTCTCTCCACCTTCAAGATGGGAGGGAACTTGTTAATTGATTTTTTAATCCTCCTCATATTGGATCTGATGCTTATGAGTTGAAAATAGAGTTTAGTGTTTTTGCTGCAGTGCTTTGTTATAAGGTTTGGAATGCCCGCAATTCGGCCTTCCACTCAGGGACTCTGATTGAACCAAGAAGATTACTCTCAAGTATAAATGATGCAACTACAAAGCACTTGAAGACACTGGCGGTGATGGGAAGAGGTGATATCTCTAACTTTCCTTCAATTACCAGGTTGCCTCGATGGCGGAATCCTAGACCTGGAGGTATAAGAGTCTTCACTGATGCAGCTTTTAAAAATAATAGAGGAGCTGCCAGTATGGTTGTGCTGAATAATGCATCCCAGATCCTAAGGCTTGCTGCTCAGTGTTTCATGGCTTACTCTCTATTGGAAGTTGAACTTTAAGCTCTAAAATTTGGAGTGGAATCTTGCGGCCCTCTAAACTGGACGAATGTTGTGTTCTTTTCTAACAACGTAGAAGTGGTTAACTCCATTGCTAGCTCTTCTTATCCTGTTTGGAGTCTTTTACATTTAAGTCTCTCTATTTGTAATGTGAGTAGAAGGTTGAATTACTCAGTAGTTTGGATTCCTAGAACCTTGAATGGGTTTGCGCATGTTTTGGCCTCTTGGGTCTTCAGACATAACCGTTCAGGGACTTTTCCTTGGTGGGAGGTTGCCCCGACAACCAATTTACTTGTTGATCTTGAATAAAGGAATCTTTTTGGAGCAAAAAAAAAAAAAAAAAAAAGAACAAGTAAGTGTTGGGTTGAGTTAAAGGTGTTAAGCATATATCATTAAAAAAACCGTTCAGGTGCGAACTTTGTTGGGATCAAAATTGCATATAATCCTTTTTTATGCTTCTAGCTCTCTTAAGCTTATCTCTTATTCATAAAATGAAAAATAAAAATAAGAGACACTCTTTCCTAGCAAAGTTAACGAAAGTGACAATAAGAAAGGATGCACTATTGATCGTTGTGAAGAATTCTAGCAATGAATATAGATGGAAAGCCAACTCACATTTCATTTTAACTCTGACTTTTATAGGTTAGAATGTGTGCTAAAGCCAGATCTCAGGGGTATTAATCCATCTAGCCATAGGCCAATAGTATATATATATATATATATATATATATATGGGTCATGTTTCAATGGAGTTTTTTATTTTTGCTCCATAGATGGGTACTTTGATCAAGTTGAAAATGACTTGCAATAGCAAGTTATTTTTACCTACAACCATTTCTATTCTAATTTTTTAAGGAATCCTCTTTCCATTGAATTAGGAATAAGATTTGAGAATAATTTTTTAAGAAAAATAATTTGGAATAGTTTTTTAAGAAATTTTTTTAATCAAAATTATTAGTATTTAATGTTTTGATATATATATAGTTATTTTTTTTTAAAGTGTTTTGACATGGTTTGGTTTTCTTTTATTTATTTTTTATTTTTTTAGGAATATGCACATTTTCATTCTTTATCTAATAAAGGATTAGTTAGTTTTTTTTTTTTTTTTGGGACCAAATATACATTAATCATGATAAAAAGAACTCACGTTAGTTGATTAAAAAAAATTAAAAAATATGCAAAAAATAATATTTTAATCAATAATAATCAAATCATTAATCAAAAAATAGTTGATTGTATTATTAAAAGGTAATTTTTTATAAAACACGTAAAATGAAAGGAAAAAAAAAGAGAGAAAGAAGGTGAGTGATAACTATTAACACATTTGATTGTTAATAAAAAAAATACAAAAATAATATTTTAATCAATAATTATCAAATCATTATCAAATATGGAATAAGAATAAAAATAAAAAAATAATAATGGAAAGATGATTGAAAAAAAAATGTCCAACTCATAGGTCATAAACAGGTTGCCAATATTTTTAATCATAAATAACTTTCTATATATATATACATATTAATTAGATTTTTCTTTTTTATAAAATTACTAATATTATTATAACCATTAGATTAAAATCTAATGGCCCAAATTAGAATACCCATCTATGGAGTAAAAATAAAAAACTCCATTGAAACATCACTCATATATATATATATATATATATATATATATATATATATATATATATATATATATATATATTCTAGCTAGCTCTAGTAATATAACATAAACTTTATAGCAATTGTTTTTGCTATATGAATCCATGTCATTAGTTCCACTATAATATGTACCAAGCTCAACCATGTTGGTGATATGATAATTCTTTTTTTTTTTTTTTCCTTTTTCCCTTTTTTACCTGCACCAGAATGAGTGTCTCTAATATAGTAAAATGATTCATTTCATTTCACTTGTAAAATACTATTACCACCTCCTAATTTTATTTATTTATTTTTTGAAAAGATTACCACCTCCTAATTGTTGTTGTTGTTTTTTCTTTTTTTTCCTAAAAGGTGCACATAAATTTATAAGGGAAAGTATTTGAAGTGCTCAAATAATTGGTCTCCTCTAGTCGCAATGCTATTAGGTTTGCCAGCAAATAGATCATAGTGGGTTTCTGCTGCCTCCTTGGCCCATCAAATGCTGCTACCTTCCACATAATATTAATTAATATTATTTAACCACTTTTATTAATTTATTAATTACTACTATTCAATCACTTCATTAATTTATTAATTAATGGTAGGAAGCAAAGAGACACATCATTACTCGTACGGACCGATAAGTCTTATCTCATTTATTAAATCCTTGCTTTATCATACTGACAATAAAAAAAATAAAATATAATAATCTCCCTCACAAAAACCCCACTTTTTTTCTTTTTTTTTTCCCCATTTTATTTCTATTATATTTTAAAGTGTGTGATTAGTTGGGAGATTGAGCAAGTTCTCAACTCGACATTTGGTTACATCACTTTGGGGAGCTTACTGCTCTCCTTTTCATCATTCTGTAATTGACCCTCATATTTCTTACAATTACAATGGTACCATTTGATTTATCATAGATTTTTTTTTTGATACTTTGGTTACAAATCGGTAGGGAGCGGAAGGAGTGTGGGGATCAAACCCCACGCCTCTTGTTCTCATGAGAGAGCTTTTATCACACGAGCTATTGCTCGTGGGTGATTTATCATAGATTTTAAAATGCATAAATTGTGTGAGAAAAATTTGTGTAAAATGTGAAATCCTTTAAGGGTAAATATGAAAAAAAAAAAAGCAAAAAAATGAAGTATGCACTTTTTGTTACTTTTTGCCATTTCGAAAAATTATATCCAGATTTCAAATTTTTAAAAATTTATATCAGTCTCCAATATTTTGAGTGATTAATGGCATTGAAAGTTATAATTGTCATTCATATCCTTGTTACCAAATAAATTAAACTAAAGAAATTGTAAGAAAATTAAAATAAAATCATATTAAACTAAAGATTTTATTTATTTAATTTTTATTTCAAAGTTTGATAGTTTTAGCAATTTTTTAGTATGATTAATATGTATGGAAACAAGAATAAACAAACTACTTTCAGTGTAAAATAAGGGGCAAATTCGTAATTTCATATATAAAAATTCCAATTTTAGGAAATGAAATTTAGAAGTATAATTTTGCATAACCTAGAACACACGACTAAAATTACAAAAAAAATGCATACTTCAAAGTATTATTTTGCATTAAACCTATCTTTTTAAGATGTCTTATTCTTTTAACGGTAACCTCTGTAAATATATTTGAAGTTCCATTTTAAGAAAAATAAATAAATAAAAGAGTAGTAAAAGTTAGACAAATAGAAATTGACCATTTGAAGAAACATAAGGTAAACTATGGAGGTTGAATTTTTTTCTACAGGTTTTATATTATTTGACCATTATGGACGTAAAAATTGTGCCAATCTATAGGAGTACTTGTTGAATCCATCTTTTCTTTCTTTCTTTTTTCAAGGTAAATAGGAAATTTATTAATAAAATTAATCAATTGCTATAATATGAGCAATATAATTAGAAATTGCTAATTAGAAAATAAATCATCAATATTAAAATAAAAAACTAATCTCTGCTTTATTTTGAGTTCGTATATAACTAGCAATATTACTAGATACATACCATTAGAAGAGTTCACTATACCCACAATAATCTTGAGATTTATTTCTACTAAATGAAAAGTAAGTCCCACGGGATGCCACAAAATCCAAATGTTCATCATTTCGAAGTATAGTACCAATTCCAATAGACTCCATCTTTGTAAACTATGCAATGCCTATATTAATTTTTTTTTTTTCAGATTTAGATCATAAAAGATTCATATCCAAAAGAAAAAAGAAAAATAAATCAAATAATCGAAACCTATATAGATCTAGAATTTAGTAGGAGAATAAATAAAATAAATAAAACCTACATAGATTTAAAATCTGGTAGGACAAACCGCTCATAAGAATAAATTTATGAGAACAAAATCTTCATATAAATGGAAGAATTATTGAAAAAAAAATAAAAAATTAGGGATATCCTACGAGAGAAGGAGATCAAAAAGTGAGATAGTTAGAGATCACGATAGAAAAATTATTAAAGAAGAATATGGAGTTTTATTTAGAGATGTTTAATGCATCTCTATATATATACATATATATATAATATATATAATTTCTAAATAAAAATAGAACTGGTGATTTACAAAATCTGATGTCAAGAATGCAGAATGTTTCTCTTTGACTTCGACTGCCCCAAATGGGTATAAAAAGAAAGAAAAAACTCAATGTAATGCTTTGGTCAAAATAATATCGAGCTAAATTTGTCTGGCTTTGTCTTTTATTAATCTAATTCTTTCTCTGTATTGCTGCTAGAGGTGACATTTGGTGATCTTCATGATTGAGAAAAATAGCCTTTAATTTTTTTTTTCTTTTTGAGTAAAACAGAAATTTCATTCAATAGCTTTAACAATTGAGAAAATTAAATAGCTTTAAATGGCGTACTAGAGGGATTTGATTTGATAAAATAGTCCTATTATGATGTGCTTACATTCTCTCCTGTACTTTTTTTCCTCGGACTTCAGTTATTTTCTCAAGTCTTTGGGAATATTTTTTTCAAACTTTTATATATATATATATATATGTATTTTGGAACTTGTTTTTTCCTAATAAAACAAATAGACATCCGTGTTCTTTTTTTATTTTCTTAGGGCATAAATCCCTAAGAATTAACTTAGATCGCTAAATACCTACAGCTTAATCAAGGTGACACTATTCCTCTAACTGAGGCATCCAAGTCATTAATTTCCTCTACTAGCAATTCTTAAAAAAAAAAAAAAAAAAATGCCAAACTAGCCGACCGCTTTACTACGTCAAGTGCTAAAAACATCTACTATCAACTAATCTATAGGCAATATGGTAGGACATATACATCTATGATAGTATGTCAGATTATATAATATATATTTTAATTATAAAAATAATTAAACAAACAGTATACGAATTTATTAAATTTTGAGGTTTGAAAGACATATGCTACGTAATATTTAAAACAAAAAAAAATTATATATAATAATATTAAATGTTCTTACGGTCAAATTGTAACCGTTTTTTTTCGTCGGTAAGTCTCACATGAATAAGATTTAATCTCTTTTGAGAAGAGTTTTTAAAAGTCGGATATCTCTCTAAAAATGTTCTTCCAAAAAAGACTATTCGGTAAAGATATATATATATATATATTCCTTTAAATTAAGGGCTTTTGTGTTAAGCGGCTATAGTTACTATTTTTTGTTGGGGACACTATGGTTACTATAGTAATGCATGTTCACCATTGCTAGAGTAATTTTTAGTATAGAATCTTTTGAATTGCATCTGTGATACCCGACAAGTTTAAATGAGAATGCATTAATGTACACCCGTACTCTTGTATATTTTGAGCAATAATAGTAGATATTAAATTTGTGTCCATTTTATTTACTTATACAGGGAGCTGCTAGGCACCCAACATGATCAGATTCATCCTTAATAAATGTATTTTCAATAACATGTAAATTTTTATTTTCAAGCAAGAAAAACAGATGGGGAAAAAAAGTAATTTTCAATGAAACCAAATGCGAATGCAGCCATGCAATAATTTAATGAAACTTTTGAATTCTTAGGATTTCAATGAAAAGGTAAAAGGATAGTTCAAAAAGTAATTCTTCTAAATTATGCATCAAGCAAAAAAAAAAGGGGAAAAAAAAACTGAAACGTCTATTCTATGGATGCTTCAGAATTTTTTTAAATAGAAAAAACAAATATTTTTATTAGCTTTTCTAATATTGTAGAAAAGAAATCATTCAAAACTCCAAATTAAATTCATATTAATTATGTAAATGTTCTCTACTGATAATATCTCCCTCGTAAAGCCTTTAGTTAAAAAAAAAAAAAATTATACTTGACTAATATGCACAAAGTAAACTTTCCAAGGGGGGTCTCAAGTTGAATATATTAATAACACAGAACCAATTATCATTTGGAAAATCCTAAGTAACCCAATTATTTTAGAAGATACAATGTAGTGTACTGTACATTTTAGTCTTTTTTATTTATTTATTTATCTTTTTTTTTTGACGTGGGTTGGGGATTTTAAATTTGAATTTAAGACTAAACACATTGGGAGGAAATATTGGAGACCACCAAACTAACCTATGCCTACAACACATAGACTTTAGCCTAGTGCTAATATTGCACGCATTATATAATTAACTAATAGTGAAAAAGGCCCTGGTCATGTAATAAAATGAGTATCTACATGCAATAACATAGAAACAGTTGATTGTTTTTCTTCAAGGTATCAAAACCTCATAGCGCTAACTAGTAGCATTACTCACTAATTTTTATAAAGGGTACTCTGAGATCAAATATTGATAACTTCAAGAAATAAATTTTGAACACATCAATTTTTCTAACTAGCTAGCTAGAGCTAGGGGAACAAATTTAATTCTGGTCACTCAACACACTTATTAGTATCATAATGAATATGAAGGAAATTATTTCTTACTTTCATTCTTTTCAATTGTATCTACTTATATACATATGTATTATCGTACTATTACTCACTCTTCTTAGTGAAAGTAGTCGGGTTTGGGTACCTGAGGGAAGTCCCAATTGGCTCTATTATTATGCATTTAATCCTTGGTAAGTTAGTTATTTAATTCCTTGAGCAATTGGAACTGTAGAGTCTTCCATTGCGCAATCAAAGCTCTTCAAAATACGTACCCAAATATACGGTAAGAGCATGTTTTTTTCTTTATTTCATCTACCAGTTTAGATAAGTTGAATTGTCAAGAATTATTGTCATATTGACTCTGATTTCTGACTATTATTTTGAATTTAATGTTCTTTTATCTTTTTACAGAGCAATAATTTGTACTTTTTTAGTTTTCCCAGCCTACAATTATTTATCACAATTATCACAATTATAGGCCTTTTTTTCCCTTCACACACATATATATAGTACATTAGCAATAATTATTGGTGGATATATACATTTTAATGAGTAAATTGGATTATTATAAATTGTATTTGCACCCCCCTAAAATTTTAATTATATGGACACGCCCCCTCTCAAATTTTAATTGTATACTCATGTCTCCATAAAGATCGTAAAATTTTAAGGCGTAATTTTAGACCCAAAATCTAAATAATTTCATATGTAGTAGTTATTTTAAAGAAAAATATTGGGTTTATAGTTACTAAAAACAGTTATAAAACTAATATCGAGCACGAGAGTGCCACTCAACTTAATTTTCTTTTGTTTATGTTATCTTAATTCAAAAGTTCATACTTACGAACTTAAGAATTAGTTTCAATTTATTATGGACCTTACAAACAAAATCAGTACATCTCAGTTTACGAAGGCCACACATCAATTTCTATGTTATATATATATATATAGGTTGCCAATCTGGTAGGTATTTAACAATGATCTAACGGCTAAAATGATCTAACGGCTAAAATGAGGTGCATGAAAAGACGTGCATCATTAATGCTTTTTCTCTCTCCTACTTTTTAATATAAAAAAATGTGCAACAAAAATTTTCATTGGCCAAATTGATACCTATGCATAGGTAAAAAAAAAATACCTACTGGATTGGTGCCCATATATATATATATTTAATAATATTGATAATGACATTATTATGCAACGAATTCATAGTATAAAAAATCATCAGCTGCAATTGTAACGTATTTGCAGATTTGTTAAAAGGAAATATTTTGAGTGATTTTTATACTTTTGTTTTATACAAGAATTTTACAATAAGCCTCATTCAATTGAAATCTTGGCTCCGCCATTGGCAATAAGGTTGATGAATTTTTTTTGTAGATTCTTTGATAATTTTTTTAATTAAAAGATAAAATCCAACCTTAGCAGAGGAGCATCGGTAAGAATTAGAAACTAAGTTGGCACAAGAATAGAATCTACTCTTCTCTAAAGCTAAGAGGTGGCCGATTATACTTTACACGTAAGACTACCAAATATATTCACCATATGTTTGTGTTTACACATGTAACATACGTATTTTACTAATCGAAATCTGACCATTTTAATTGATCTCTCTTTTTTTGGGAAAAAAAATGAACGGTTTAGATTTGAAGAATAAATGGAGGCTGAGCGACATTACTTAGCATAAATGACTACTAGTTCTAGTTTGCATGTAGTTTTTGTTCTTGAGCTGACTTAATGCTGGGGATGTGATTAAGTTTGAATGCAAATGCTAAGTAAGTTAAGGGAATTATTTTGCTAGGCCAATAAAGATATCATGCTACTATGGATTATTAATGTTTCTTACTCGTACCATTTTTATCTGATTCCACTAATATTTGTATTTCTTATTTTCCGATAAGATCGGACAATCATAAATCCATATTAACAATAAGTTTTCATCATTAAAAAGGTTCATTTATTTAAGTTCCATATTCATGAAAATAAATAAATAAGGTATCAAATTCGCATTGGAGTTTGGAGAGAAAGGGGAAAAACATTAAACGCAATGTCCGAAAATTCCAATTCTAACACTTTCAATGAATAAAATGGTCAAAATATCTGGAAAATTTCCTAATCAGAAATCGATGGCAATTAGTCCAATAATTGGATTGATAAAATTCAAGAAATTAATTATGATTTAAGACTCCATGACGTAATGCGATATATTCCATGTATATTAAAGGCTCTTAATAATTAGTATGGCTTTCCCAGCGAATCTTCACCTTATTGATAGAAACTTAATTAACCATTTTAGGTTTGCCCACGTACATGGAAAACTGATTTTCACAACACTAATTACTGATTTTTTTTCTTTTTTTTTATTATGATGAAATTTTTCTCAGATAATATATTAAAGATACAGTCATCATTCACTTCACTTTGAGATTTAAAAGAAAAAAATCTTAATTAAAATCACAAAATAGTATAAAGTAAAAAAATTCATATATACAGATATATATATGGTTGCCAATCTAATAGGTATTTTTTTTTACTTATATGTAAGTATTTTTTTTTAGCCCTTGGATCATCATCTAATAATGGTCCAACGATTATAATGAGATATATGAAAAGACGTGCATGTTAATACTATTTTTCTCTCTTATTTGTTTATTATAAAAAAATATGCTTGATAAATTTTTATTAGCCAAAATAATATTTATGTAAAGGTGAAAAAAAAATAAATATTGAATTGGTGCCCTATATATATACCAGAGCATATAAAGATATATAATATTGTAAGGATAATTGTTTTAGGGAATTTTTTTTTTCTTTTTGTAAATTGTCTGCATGCATATTGTTAAGGGATTTATTTGTAACTTTATTACTAGTTAAAGCATTTGGATCTAGATTTTACTTTATCAAAATATAACTCTTTCTATTTGTCACGCACTCATGCTTGCAACTTGTACCTAGCTACTGAAGCTGACTATATCCAAATTCAACTTATAAGTCATGTCTATATTTTATGTGCTCTCGTTTTATCTTCAGCTTATCTAATATTTTAATACAAATATGTCTCTCTTTTTCATTTATAATATATAATATGTTTTTTTTTTCTCCTTTAAAATTAACTAATTAGGAGATTATGATAAGAATCACATATGATAGATCAGACAATGAAGTGGAGCTGATGTGATGCATCTAAATACATAACTTTGACCTCCTTCATTTCAAGGTTTTTTTTTTTTTTTTTCCAAAACTTTTGATAGTTAAAACTTTAAGGATATAATATATATATATATATATGGTTGTCGTTAACACACCATGCATTGCATGCTAATTTTATTGCTTTAATATTACCTTTTACTGAGCTGATTCTTTTTTGTTAATGATTATATATATGCTCATACAAAATAGTAAATACCTGTACATATAGATAAGAGGTCTTGTAAAAGTGAGCTAGAAACAAAATAAAAAGAATATTCAGCATAAATAGACCAATATTATCTTTCTTTTTTTTTTTTTGAGATGTAAGAATATTTTATAGTTAATAATATATACGGACATAAAATTTAATAGGAAAAGAAATCGTTACACACCAAATACAAGCCAATTTTTTGTTTTTGTTTTTGTTCTTTTATTATTATTTTCTTATTAAAAAAAAAAAGAAGCAACTCAAGCACATACACGCCAATAAAGATCAAAGAAAAGTCCAAAGGAGAAGAAAAATACATGCATAAGTACAAAAAACCAAATAATATACATATATATCTGAATTCAGACATCCCAAGAAAAATCATATACCATTTATTCAATATACTAAAATCAATAACAAGAAGCAAAAGACAAAAAAATAATAGGGCAAAAGAGTATAAAATGAGAATAAGAGGGGTAAAATTGGAATATCAAACAAATTATAATATTTATAAGGGAAAGAAAGAGAACGGCGCTGTGTCTCTATGTCTTATTTTTTATTTTTTTCACTTTTTATTTTTATATTTTCCGATAAGCCCGGTGATTTTGCTGGAATGAGGAAGATGACCCTGAAAATTAAAGAAAAATTCGTTTAGGGCACTTTGAACTGAACTGAACTGAACAAAACCCTCTCTCCCTCTCTCTCTCTCTCTCTCTCTCTCTCTCGATTTATTTTTACTGTCCCTCAAATTCCCACATGCTCGGATTTTCTCTTTCTTTTCTTTCGTTTTCTCACCCGCCAAACACATATATATACACTTCTTCTTCTAGCTAAGCTAAACAGCCCTAAAAAATCACTGTCTGTCATATCACTTCTGTAAGTCTCTTTTTCCCTTTTGGTTTTGCCCAATTTGAGCTGACGTGGTTTTTTGTGTGAATTCAAGTTCAGTTCATGGTGCTTTCTTCACTTTGAGCTATTATATATGTGTGTGTGTATATATATATATATAAAGAAACTTGGAATTTGGTAAATTTCCTAATATTTTGAAAAAAGATCGATCCTTTCTTGTGTTCTTTAGATTTTAATTTAGGAAATTTTTTGGTTATGGGGTGAAAATTTGAGTTTACTAATAGAAACCCAAATGAGAGAACTGTTTTTTATTTTATTTGATTTTATCCTTTTTTCATAAAAATGTGAAATGGGATTGAAGAAGAAGATTTAGAGTATGAAATTTCAGTGTATTTTTTTTTTGGTCAATTTATTTATTTTAAATTTTTGTGGGTTTTTGCAGTGGTGGAGCTTGATCCCATGAAGTTTGAATGCACAGATCTGTGAGCTTAGGAGGAAAGAATTAAGCAAAAATCAATCAAGCATTAGTACTTAAACAAAAAAGCATAGCACAAAATCACAGTCAACGTTTTAGCTACTACTTCAGCTGTAATATTCACCACAGACTTGACACCTGTCTGTACCGAATCTAATTAACCCAACATTGCTCAAGGTTTGGTTTCCATATTTTTAAATAAAAATTTTATCTTTTTTTTAATATATATATATATATATATTTTGCTTTTCCTCGCTGGGAGTTTTGAAGACACACTGTATATATGTATAAATATAATGGCTGTCTGATCTAATTTTATGTCTGCCATTTTTAGCTAGGGAGAAGAACAGCTAGCCAAGGTCTTTAAAGAGCCTCTCCTCAAAAGGGTCGGTCTCAAATCGGCGGTTTGTATGAAATTTACTGCTTAAACTGCTTTTAGCTTGAATCTGAAGCTGGAAAAAAGAAAAGGGTACGTCCTTATATATATATATAGATCAGAGGCTTATAGCTAGGGGATACTAGTACTAGACACTCTCGTACTAGTACTATATACTACTACTGCTTTTTTCTTTGTATTTTCGGCTAAAGCTTATCTTTTTCTTTAAAACCCTTTTGTTAGGTATAACACCTTTAGCTCTTTTGATTATGGAAACAAATTATTAATATTCTTACAAAGTCAGATCTTTCAAGCTGTGTAAAGCTATAGCACAGTGAGTAGTGCTTTTATTACTCACTAGTACTGTATTATTATGTATAATTATTATTTTTTTCTTATTTTTGTTTTGGTTTGTGATTTTTTTTTGCAGGGCTGAGACTAAAAATTGTGCAGGCTGCTTTGCTTTTGAAAGCACACACCTCTGCAAAACTGCAAAAAAAGCTTAAACAAGAGAGAGAGAGAGAGAGAGAGGAGAGGAGAGAGAGAGTGCCTCTCCTGACTTGGATTGTGATATATCAAAGCGTAAAAAAGGCCTTTTTATCAATACAAAGCCAAAGTAGTCTCTGAATTATCGTCATCAATGCAATAGGACGCAGCAACCCCACCTGCACCTCACCCCTCTCTCTCTCTCTCTCTCTCTCTCTCTCTAATCTCCAACTCTCCTTCTCTCTCATCTCTAATCCTTCACACCACTCTCTCCCTCTCTCTCCTCTCTCTCTCTCTCTCTCTCTCTTTGTTTATAGAGGGTCTTGAAGAAAAGGATAAGAGGAGAAGCTGTGAAGACTTTGGCATATAATATATTGAATGACTACTTCTTCTTTTGCTTCTGCTTTTGTTTGAGAAAGGCATGAAAGTGCTATGGAGGCGGAGGAGATTCAAGCCCAAGCGTGTAAGTTCCCAAGGATTGGAAATGGCAGTAGGAGCGATTCCTCTAGCAAGTTGTTAGGCCAGAAAGGGGGAAATGACCACTACCCAGATGACGAAGAAGACGGCCGAGAGCTCAAAAGGGTTGGCGGCGGCGGAGGAGCTACCGACGTTTCGCTCGTCAACGGCGGTGCGAATCGGCTTCGTGGGTGGCACCATTCGTCGCGAATTATTAGGGTTTCTCGTGCCTCTGGCGGTAAGGATCGGCACAGCAAGGTCTGGACCTCGAAAGGGCTGAGGGACAGAAGGGTTCGGTTATCGGTCACGACGGCGATTCAGTTCTACGATCTTCAAGATCGGTTGGGGTATGATCAGCCGAGCAAGGCGGTTGAGTGGCTGATCAATGCGGCTTCGGACGCCATTGCGGAGCTTCCTTCACTCAATAGCTCTTTCCCGGACACGCCGAAGCAGCTGAGCGACGAGAAGCGGGCGAGCGGCGGAACCGGGCGAGGGTTCGATTCGGCTGAGTTGGAGCTGGATGGCGATCAGGGGAATTATCAGCATCAAGATCAGCAGCAAAACCAGCATCTTTCTTTGTCCAAATCGGCTTGTAGTAGCACTTCGGAGACTAGTAAAGGCTCCGGGTTGTCCCTCTCCCGGTCCGAAATCCGGGTGAACCGGGTCAAGGCCCGGGAGAGAGCCCGGGAGCGAGCGGCGAAGGAGAAGGAGAAAGAGAACGAGTCCCGGATCGTCCACCAGCACGAGCAGAACATGAACATTTCTCCGAATTCCACCTTTACTGAGCTTCTCACCGGCGGAATCAGCAATGCCAATAGCAGCAGCAACAACAACAACAACGCTTCTAGTCCCACTGCTTCGACGCAGCAGAACCCCGGCCCCGGTGGCGGCGCCGGAACCCATATGGATTACTTCGCCTCGGGGCTTCTGGGGCTGTCTTCTTCGTCGAGAACTCACCATCAATCTTCTGGGTTTTCGGGGCAAATCCATTTGGGGAATTCGCTGCCGCAGCAGACGATGTCGATGTCGATGTCGATGCCGCCATATGGCGTCGTCTCCGGCGATCACAACCAAGCCGAGGCGCTGCAGCATTTCTCTTTTGTTCCCGAACATTACATTCCGGTCGCCACGTCCCAAACCAACGGCAATGGGGGTGACTACAACCTCAACTTCTCTATCTCTTCCGGCCTTGCTGGTTTCAATAGGGGGACCCTTCAGTCCAATTCACCGTCTCTTTTGCCTCACCTTCAGAGGTTTACTCCCATAGACGGATCAAATGTACCCTTCTTCATAGGAGCCGCGGCGGCCGCCGCCGCCTCGGCTGCTCCTCAAATGGAGAATCATCACCACCACCACCACAACCAAAACCACAACCATCAGTTCCCACCTGGGTTATTTGATGGCAGACTACAACTCTGTTACGGCGACGGAAGCCGGCAATCAGACCAAAAGGGAAAAGGAAAGAACTAAGTTAATAGCAGAAGCAGATTCCTCTTAGCCCATCTTCTTTCTGGTAACACATCCATTGCTTTGTTTTATTAAAACTTTGTTTCAGTACTACTTCTCTATTCTGTGCTTGTTTGTATGCTCTTTTTTTCTTTTTCTTTTTTTTTTTTTTTAATTCCCTATTCATTCTTGACATGGGTTTCCGAATCTTACGCTGAAATATAATTATATATGTGTTTTTTTGTTTTTCCTTTATTGCTTTTTTGGATTTACGTGTTGGTGCATACAACCATGAATATGATAAACCTATTCTGCTTTCTTGGTAATCATAAAGAAGTTGAACCCATTGGGGGCATATTTATATATATGGCTGTTTTCTATTATAACTATTGTCTTGTTTTGATTCCTGCATGGATTGTTGTGAATAGGGATTCGGCTACTTGTCTCCTTTTTTGTTCTCTATCTGGTTCCCTTCTCTCTAGCATCTGTTAAGTCTTTGACAGTTGTTAACATCTCCATGGTTAAGCCATGTGTTGGTTATGAGAGGAACAGACCTCACTTTAACCTAAATTACACTCCGGTAGCTTTAGTGTCCACTTTCCCCCAACTTTTTTTTTTTCAATAAAGTCTTTTTGGTTTTTCCTGCTTTCCAAACACACCACATGGCATCTCATCGGCTAGCTATCGGAAGTTACTAATGGTTACCAGCTTTTAGATGTGTTAAGATAAATCACATGAAGGGCCAAGTTCTTAATAAAGCCCCCCATGCACGTAGCAGTTCTACCCTTCTTGCTTGAGGATAATAGCTATTACTGTAGTCTGTAATATTACTGGTTTCATGTATAGTCTTGTCTCTTACTTAAATAGATATAAATGAGGAGAGATGGCAAGTAAAAAACCCAGAAAAGTGTATATATGTGTATTAAATGCGAATACATAAGATAAATCATGAGAAGATTATTATGATTAGAAAAAAAGTGATGAAAAAGATGCAATTGGTAGTTATTACTTTTGAATGATGCCTAAATATATGTACTTATAATAGTTATTGAAGAAAGATATAATTATAAATATGGAACGTTATTGATGATAAGAAAACGTAAAACCATTTGGAACCATATAATAATAAATTGGAACATTGCAATATTTAAAGACCAAAGTTTTGGAAAAGGAAAAACATTAAGTGCAAGATTATGTTAGCTATGGGAGCTATAACGGCTCAATCTCCCTAAAAGCTAACACTTGAGTAGTTTTTGTGTGCTTCAAAAGTCATGAAATAGTGGGAAAGTTATATCTAGACAGAGGTTTAGGTTCATTAAAAATAAAAGGGATAGCTGATTCTCGGACCCAGTACACACTAGGTGAGGTGAATTATGGATATGAATATATGGTATAAGGATTAAGGAAGTATGATGATGGCAGACAAATAGCGAATAGGATAGGTTTGGAAAATTAAGTGGGATATGATGTATGCATATGACCTTTAGAACCAATTTCTCTGTTTATTTTAGTACTTTATATATCATATTTTCCATTTCCCTTAAATAAAAATATGGTTGGAGACATAGAGTAGACCTTCCTATTTTAATAATTAAGACACCTTTTCTATGTAAAGAGAGATTGTTATTTAGGAATAATAAATGCCACATTTTGTCCATGGAGCACATAAGATTGTTAAATAGTTTAAGCAGGCGCTAAACATGTAACAAAGCTTTTGGAAAAACAGATGCATAAGAAGTGGCATGCAATACTAAATATGATTAAACATTATTCTCTAGGGTAGAAGTCTGTGACATACCTCAAAAGAAAAGAAAAGAAAAAAATCTGTGTAATGTAATCTGGATAAGCCTCACCAAATAAATAGGGTATTTTCATGCAAATCTATTATTATCAGAAATTAGCTTTCTGCTTGTAGTTCTCATAGGACTCATTAATGAAGATCATATCTATATTACCTTTATTCCTATTTACTGAATTGCTCTTTTCCTTTCCCTATTGAAAAATTACCCTTTCATATATATATATATGGAAGACTTCTCAATAGTTACAATTTTTTTTGTAACCATGAATGGATACTAAAAAAAGTAATGATAGCATTAAATTTTTTTGACGGTGATAAATAGCATTAAATTTTTTTGGCCAACCACCAAACTAATCACCACCGTAGGATATAGATCTAACAGTTTAAACCATTGTAACCATCCATGGGTAAATATTGTTGATATATTTATATATGTTACCCTATCATTTGGCCTTATAAGTTGTAGTACAACATAGCTTAAAACTTCTAAGACTTCTAAGAATATCACATTATTTGCCTCTTTGGGAAATTCTACAATGCCAAATTGTTTGTCAAAGCTCCCTGCATTTTCTTTTCGATCATATTTGGTAAATACCATTAATTAATGTCCTGTATTGCACTTTTTTTTTGTGTTATTTTTTATTTTATGGCATTTTAGCTGTACTTATATAATCGTACAATAATTTACTAGGTAATAGATGACTCCATACAGACTAAGCTTGAGTGAGTTGTATCAAAATGCTTCTAATTAAGCAAATATTGAAGCTTTTATAAACTGGAAAAATTAATCTACTTCTTCAATGAGACAGACAAACTTACAACTGTTACAGATGAAAAGAGACTGATTAACTTCGTTATCCCCACCAATTTTGTCTACTCATTCCTTTGGGGACTAACTATTTAATTCAACCACAGATTCTACGAACTTCTGAGTGTGTATTACAATTTAAGCTCAACATCCATCTAACATAATTTGGATATGTCAGCTATAATGAGTGAAGTTTTGAACACTTAGTTAAAATTTGCAGTAGTTGTAATTAGACTTTATATGCTAGAACTCTTTGCTAAGCATTTTGTTACTAACCAACTCCAGTACACCATTTCCAAATGTAATATTGGATTTTTAAAAATGAATTTTCTTAATATGAAAGTCGTAATTTTTACGCACTAAAGCAAGATAGTACTGAAATTTGAAGCAACATATATAGCCACTAACCTAAATAAAAACATTTAGCAATGTAGGGTCAATTGCTCTATTGAGGTTTCATTTTTCTGTTTGACAATTTGAGATGAGGGTTGGAGTCCTTGGGGATAGAGGAGGACATAGTACTAAGAAACAAGATCATATATAAACCCTTAAGAATGATATTCAGTCACTTTTTTCAGCTTTGATATGATCATACTTGAATATATTAAAAAATTCTCTAGTCCCTTGGAGATTGTGGAAGAATACCTGAATAATTTGTTGGCATACCGGCATTTTCATAGTTAGGTCCTAATAATCAGTACTATAAAGTTTTCATACATATAACCGACAGCCAGTCAATCATTCTTATTCTAAAACAATAGTGCTTGGGAGACTATGGCCCTGTTTGGATTTAGACAAAAAAAAATGAGTGGAAAATATTTTAGGAAAAGTGAGAGTTAAATTTGATGTTACATTATGTATTTAGGATTTTGACACATAGATAAGAAAAGAAAAAAATTTCAAAAGCAAATTTCGTAGAATTTTAGGAAAATATATTTCTCTTTCTTCCATTCGCTTTTTCTTCACAAGTTTTTTCTACCGCAGAATCTAAGTTTCAAATAAGGCGTTAAAGTTTGCACAAAAAATTTACGCGAAATGATGTGACATGATTTTTAACCATATCTTTGCTTAAAGTAGGACAACACTATTTAAAGGTTGTGTGGTTAAAAATTATGTCATATCATTTGGTGTAAGTTTATAGTGCAAATTTTGTGTCCTAGTATTATTCATTCTAAGAAGCCTAATTGATCGTCCAAAATAATAAATAATAATAATAATAACAATAATAATGAAACAACATCCACATCATTCTAGTTTAAGCAGGGATTTGAGATTCTTTAGGTCCTAAAATGCTAAATATTTAGTTTGCAAAAGAAGGTGCATAAGTTGGAGAATCTAGCTTTTTAACAGCTTAAGAGCATCTGAATCTAGTGTGATCAAACTATTAGCATCTCCACCGTGCAAAAATACTAAAACTGGAGTTATCATGAAAATTGTTATGTTCTTACTCTTGAATAATAAAATTTTCTAGGCCACTATTTTAGGGCAGTAGACTTAGAGAAATTTATTAATATCCTCCATATTAACTCTAAGTCAAAAATCAATGTCCTTTTAATGTTTCTCTGAAAAAATATCTTTTTTGGATTAAAATACCTCCAATGTGTTAAAAAAAGTCATCGAAATGGCTATTGGAGGCATTTTGTTCTTTCTTGATCCACAAAAAGATATTTTTCAGAGGAACGTTAAAATGGGGATAATTTTCAACATAACGGTATTGGAGGATATTGACTAATATTTCTCTAGTCTTAAGGCTTTAATACTCGTGAATTTCTCATCACTGGTTGAGATTGCTTTTACTTGGTCCGTCTTGACCTTGAACATGTCATGACTCAGAACTTGGCCTTTGAGGCTGTTTTTGGCATTCATAAGACTTTGAGAGAAGTTTATATATCTAGAAAGGTATCCATCGAATTCTCTTTCTTGATTTATTAATCTCTTTATTCCTTTTTCTTATTATTTACTTTTTCATTGGATTAATTCACTTTTTCTAAGTAATAAAATCTTGTTGGAAATAAGACAAGTTTTATTAATCACTCAAATATTATTATAAGAAAAAACTCTCAATTTTACTCTTCAAGCTCACTCACTCACTTACTAGTAGTTATGCTTCTTTTCTTCCTCACTTTATTCTTAAAAACTTTGCTTCTTACTTAATGCTTAGAACTTAAATAAGGAGAAGTATTTATACTTGTCACTTTTCCTCCACTACACAAAATGCTACAAATAAATCTTAACCATACATTTAAAGTAATACAACTTACCTAGTCTACCACATTCAAATCACTAGAAACTTCTCTTTGATGGACTTGTATCAAGTTTTGGACTGAACTTCAACTAATGAACTTGGGCTCAAAATAAGTTTATGATCCAACAAGTTCAACTTGGGAAAACGGTGTTGAAAAGTACTTGAACCTTAATAATTTCACTACAATAATCTGAAATTTAGGCAAGCCAAGTATAGGGTGTGTTTGTTTATACAAGAAAACCTCTAAATATATTACCTCTAACTAAACTAAAATTTAAGTGTTTGAACCTTAGTTTTCATAAATTCATTAGGCTATAAAGCTGCATGGCATAGGCCTTGAGAATCTCCTTTTTCAAGTTCAAAGCATCCTTACCCTACAGACTACAAGGTTCGAAGGTCCTTATTATAACTTACATTTAATTGTCTCACATTGTGCTGATTTCCGTACTGCCTATAAATTTGGCTTATTTCCAAACCAGTCTTCAGATTTTGTGGCTAGCTATAGCCAGTTGTTTATGATGCTTATGTTAAATTGTAGAAAAGGCTATGTATAGGCTAGGATGACACAACATAATTTGTAACATCACATCACAATGGGATACGAACCTTGAAAGGTATTATTTTTACAAGAGGTGTTTGTAATTCATTTTTAGTTGTCATAAAGTTGATAACTACAAAGTAGTTATGACGCTAATAAAGGCAGAATAATTTTATAGTGGTTCACTCTCAGTGTGAGAGTTATATGTTTATATGTCTACCTCAGCTATCATAGATTTTTACTATGACGAAGATAAAAGATTACAAGAGAATCGCAGATTTTTACTATGACGAAGATAAAAGATTACAAGAGAATCTCATGCCTCTCAGACTCAGCTCTAATCTCAATTACCCAAATTTAAACTCTGTTAGGAAAACCAAAATAAATATGTAAAATCCCAAAAGTACCCATTATTAATAATACCCTTATTAGTAAAATTTTTATTGGGGCTTTGCCCCTAATACACCGGGAGGGGAATTTACGACCACTTCTAACCCCATATCGACCTTTTCCATTTATGCATAGTGCACGATATTTTGTCTAGATGATATTCGTCGGGATAATTAGGATCTACACATTTAACATCATCTGGAATAAAAAGGAGGGGAAAACAAACAGTCAAATTCCGTTTGTTTTCGGGATGTAGAAAAGTTTGGTCCTTGTGAAATTAATTGAATGGTTTAGCTTGAGAATCCATGCCAGACTAGTTTACTAGTTTATGAATATAAAAGCGAGCAGGAATACCATCATGGAGTTCATTCCGCGTGTCATTTCAACCTGAAACTCTTTTAGTTGTGATCAATCGGTACTAAAGTGGCCTGTAATAAGGATATATTTTCATCTCCTAATTATGCTCAACATGAAACCTCTTGTTTTTGCCCTTGCCAATGAAAGCTATGAAGCTTACAAGCATATCCTGGTAGTAACTAGAAGTTTCATATTTTTAAACCAAGCCACTGGGAAGAGCTAAATCAGAATGCTTCATGCATTGCTGCATTAACGTGTGTGTGCTGTGTATTGTGTCAAGGAGCAAAAGAGTGCTCTATTTGAGATTTAACTATTTCTGGAACCAAATTAAATTTATGTTGCTTCCAAATTTTTCTTGGAGCAGATCTTAGAGAACAGCACATGTTACTTTGAGTTGTCTTCTTGGGTTCGTTTAGGTAAGGCATGGTATCAAATTAAAAGACCTGTATAGTGCTAGAGTTCTAAATAGCCAGTCTCTCTTTTACCAGCCTTAAAAGGGATGATGCTTCTTTTATCTAAGAATAAAGAAGTCATCTACTGGACAAGAGTTTGTTTGCCCGAGTATTGAGTATTATTCTTGAGCTTGCTTTCGTTTTCATTCCAAACGAGCTTTACCCATATAATGCACTAACCAACTGAATTTCTTTGACAAAATTGGGGAAATGGAATGCTGTTGCAGTTTTCCATGCATCATACTCTAATAACTCTCTTGTTTTACTTGACCAAAATCTTGTTAAGTAAAATCTTATTGTTTATTATATTAATTTTTCTAAAATGATGTGAGATTACTGTCGGAAAACAGAATATTAGATTTAAACAAAATGGACAATACTCTCCTTCGCATCAAGTATATGCTGAAATATCAATGAGGTGGAGCCACATAAGGTCCAGTGGGGTGGTAACTTACAAGAATTTATGCATGTCCCTCAAGTTTTGGGTTAGGCCATTCCCTAAAATAAAGTCCATATGATTTCTGCCCCATTGGAATAAATTCCGGTCTCCGCCCTTGGCGATATCTGTATGCCTGGCCCCAGTTGACATGAGAGGACTCAAACAAGTGGTGGCTTCGATCATGGAGATGATAACAGCTTTGTTAATGTTTCTTGCTTTAGTCTGTCTCTGTTCACATACATAATTGCATATTATTTTTTATTTACTTGATATTTTTTAGCTTGCGAAGTACCAATGTGTAATGGCTAGTGTTACTTCACACATCAAAACTCTTCTAGGCATGCATAATGAAACTTGGCATTCTCACTGCAACATTCCCTGCATTTTTTCTCTGAACCATTGTTCTGTCTTTCATGTACCAATCGAAATTATTATCCCAATATGGATATCAGTTTAACTGGAAATGTTGTGTGTTTGCAGAAAAGAAGAGGCGTCAAGCTGCGAGTGAAAGCCTACTTCCCTGCATCGGATGATTGCTTGTATTTAATGCTTCTGATACTGTTTGGTATTACTACATTATCCATTTTGAAGTCATTCAGCTTCCATTCATATATTCGGATATATGTATTTATGTACGTGTGCATTGGTCTTGTTTTGATGAAATTTAACTGACAATTCGAGTAAAGTTATTCTTTTTCCTTTCCAAAATGTCTGTACAATCACTCGAGCTAAGCGACCGGCTGAGTCTGATTGGAATCCTTCTCTTGCTAAACCTCAGTTCTGGAACACTCAGCTTCAAAATCATTTCCCACTTATGCCACCTCCAACCAGATTTCTGAGCTATAATATCACCCCAATTCTCATTTTTTGTTATTTTTCTTACTGTCTAAAGAGTTTAAAAAACAAATGTGTGGGAACAGATTTGCTTCACTTGGTCTTGAGCTTTTGGAGTCTGCAATATGTGTCAGCATTTAAAAACTATACAAACTTTTGTGGCATGTGCAATGCAGTTAGAGACATTAGTGTACATTTATTGGAGTGGTTTGCCTTTGCTGTACAAGGTGGCCACATTATTAGGATTAAAGGTCTTTAGAGGGCTATATTCAGTCTATTCTCCACTCCCTTTTGTGGTCAAAATCATTCAGTGCCTCTCCATTATTTGTCTTGTTTGCACATGATAATGGTGAATTCTGTTTGTGGTTCTTGCAAATCAATAATTTCTGAAGTTGTACAAGGATTGGAAAACATCTGAAGTTGACTCATTGTCTGGGGCTTGGTGTAAATTGTTGACTGTACAATCTTTGAAATAGTTGATTTTTGTAACTGGATTCCAAAAAAAAAAAAAAGGCTCTAAAAAGTTTCTTCACCCTCTTATATGTGTACAGAGCCCATGTGATCCTTATTTGGAAATGTTGTCCTGGATGTCTAATTGAAACATGGCTAGTAAGCCCATGTTTCAATTAAGAGCAGCCTTTTAATGAAGAAGCAAGCTTATCAGAACATATTTGGTACTTTTGGAAAAGCTAGCTTTTAAAAGTTTCTTTTTTCTCTCTTTTTCAGAGCACCATCAAAAGTAACATTTTACTTTAATTGGTAATTCTAAAAGTTTGGCTAAACAATGCCCAAGTTAATGATTGATATGGAAAGGTTTTAATTAGCACATTTCCACAATTGCCAATGCAATGAAAAGGGTAAGCTAAATGAAATCCCCCTTAGCTGAACAACATTACTAAATGATAATAGTCATAGATTCAGCCAAAAAGAAAAAGAGGTAATAAAGTTATAGTAAAGAACAATAGGGTTTCAGGTTAAAAAAAAAAAATGAGGTCTAACAAGTGAATATAATAATTGAAGTTGAAGGATTAAAGAACTTCCAGCTGTCAGTGGGTAGTTGTTGATGTCTTCTTCAGGCAATTAGACATATAATGAAATGATTGGCTTCAACATTGACTAGCAAAAAAAAAAAAAAAAAGGAATGATAGAAAAAGAGAGAGAAACTGAAATAAAATCAATACAGCTTTCAATTTTGGTTGAGCAAAAGAGCATTTAATTGCCACCAAGACTGGACCACTATATGAAATATCAGTTCCTGAGGTTCATAGGTAGCTAACTTCCTACTTATAGTTGTGTGAAATTCATATCAATGGAAAATTTCCAAAATCAAGTAAAGCAAAGTAAAAATAAAAAAACGACCCCAAGAAAAATAAGTAGCCAATTACTCTGCTAATTGTTCCAATAATATATTCCATTAGGGAAAAAATGGTCAAAACTAAATATAAAAAACTGTGTAAAGATAGAGCTAAATGATGTCCCAAAGTCTAAAGGGATAGAGGCCTATAAAGAAGTGTATTTAAATTTTATAGTGAGTGTGTAAGCTGTGAGAATGTGTACACATTAGAATTCACGTGGACTGTGACTTGTGAGCATGCAAAGTTAAGGTATCTCATGTGACAAACAGATAAAGGCAGAGGCAGACCCAGCATTAGTCCTATTAATAATGTCTCAATCAAAACTATATATCTTTCTTTTTTAAGAGAAAATTTAGATTATATACCCAAAAAGAGATCTGGAACCAGCTTGAACTCCTCAATGAATAGACAAATAAACAATCCAATAATTGCTTTCTCTCTCTCTCTCTCTCTCTCTCTCACAAATTGTAGAAGTACTAGTCGCTTCTAGAACTAAGTTCAAGTTGTATGCATGGTGGATATAAGTAATGGTGGAAGAAAATATCTCAAACTACTAACTGGTAGTATCCCTCTACCAAATAAATTAACTCCCTATATGCTTGTCTGGACACTAAAATAGGTAACGTGTATAGACAACGCTTGTGTTTTGAATGTCAGATTATATCAATGTCTAGTTAAAACAAAAATTTAATGATTCAGAAATATTCGCTTTGTTAGTCATATTGCTTTCAACATCTAGCAGTTCGAAAATGTTACACTTTGCTAGTCATACACTTTCGAGTTCAACTTTCTCACCAACCTTGTCTAAGTTTCAACTTAAAAAAATTATACAAGTCACATTTAGTGTCGGATGAATTGCACATTAGGCATCATTTCAGTTATTGGGACCCTGAAGAGATAGCAAAAACAGGAAGTAAGTTCCAGATATCAGTGGACAAAAGCCTGAAAAGAACAACACCATGCTGGTCCATACCCTTAATGATAAAGAACATATGCTTTTTGTAATGTTAAATGCAATCACATGAAGTGGTTTAAAACAACTACCCTCCATACAATTTAGGACAAACATTGATTTTACACAAAAGAAAGAGTAGGAAATAGTTGCATTATATTGGGGGTACAAAGTGATGATTGGTGTCTTCAACTTGCTCATTTGGTAGCTTAAGTGCTTCACAATTAATAGGCACTAATATAGCTATCAAAAGAAGCTGTGCCTAATTACTCTAATAAATTGTGAAAATTGGTTTGGTTTTATCAACACCAAGCAGGTTGAGACTACACCTAATTAAGTTGAAAAGGCAGACTTTGATTTGGAAACTTATTCCCTCTTTTAACTAATTTGATTGTTACCCTGGAGTGATAAAATACCCTACCCCCATTTCATGTCAAGTAATAACAAGATCCTAATGAAATATAGGGAGAGGGATTTTCTTTTCTTTATTTTTATTTTTAAAGTGATTGTAATGTTCCAAAATACCGTTAAACATTTAAATATAACAATTGAACAACAAACACTCGTACCCTAGTAGGGTAGCATGCTGGTCACCATTTACCAATCAAACTGAGAAGTGATAAGTTATCGTAAAAGAATCAGAGAGGTTTATGCAATCCAGCTTTGATTACAATCCTAGCTGAACTTTCTTCATAAATAATACTGAACTACTCTTGTACCCCAATCACTAGGATTCTCTTAAGAAGATACCATTCAAAATTTACCATCAAATTGCCATAAAATGAGTCTTGTGTGAGGGGCTTTAAATCTTAATTGACATTTGAATATTTATACGTGATTTCAAGCCAAAAAATAAATAACAAATAATAAAGAATATTCATATGCGGTGAATAAAAATATCAGTGACAATTCATAATAGAAAAGCTATAATAGCGTAGGTGGTGACAACAATGCAATAACAGAGGAGGTGACCACGACGAGGAGGGCAACGCCAAAAGTGTGAACAGAGATGGCGATATCACAGAGTAATTTTCGCATAATAAGAGACTATTAAATGAAGAGGGAAGAGAGAGAGAGAGAGAGAGAGAGAGAGAGAGAGAGCACACCGTCATTGAATTCAAGGATAATATGGACCATATTTATTCGTAATTTGAGTACCAAACTGGAATTGGTCTAAACAAAAGAATGGGCACCACTCTCACCAAACTAGGCCTATTTAAGATATAGGAGCTGGTTTAGAACCTGCGAATGGAAATTCTTATCACGTTTAAAGTTCAAAATAGGCCATTTTCACTGAAATATCCGGACTTAATACTACTTTTGATAAAAAAAAAAAAAGAAAAAAAAAAGGTTCTGAAACCAAATAAAGCTCAGTGCTTAGCTGCATTGCTGAAATGAAATTTAACATATATCACATAAAGCGTAGTAGTAGAATAGTCATGCCTACAATATTCACATACAGAGAGATGATATTAAAGATATAGAAGTAGGTGACTACAAACTCCAAGCTCTTACAAAGATCAACCCTATAAGCTTTAGCTGCGTGTGTGAACTCTCTTACAAGCATATGCCTGAAATAAAAAAACAACCAGCAGATGCATTTCAACTCTTTTAGTTCAAGCACATCATAATGCCAAAGATTTTGTTGCGCATAATCAAAAGGAAGGATGGCGGTGGCCTTTCTTTTCTTTTTCTTTTTCTTCTTCTTTTTCTGGCAGTCCAAACAAGATTTTATCTTCTCGTAGCACAAAGACAAAATTGTTCTGTGGTTCTCTCGTTTCCGAAATACGCATACCTCCCCCCCCCTTATCCAACAATTCTTGCTTTACCTGACCATCCCAACCAAACTAAAATGAGTGACCAAATCACAAATTTCAACACCATTTTAGAACACATTATTCAATCCCAACAAGTTAAGAAGATACAATTTGAGCAACATCACAAAATTTTTGAGTTCAGAATCTCAAATCCAGAGAGAGAAAAAAAAACCCAGTTTTCCTTGCATAATTTAGCATCATATTTATTATATACGCATAAGATATAAAATAAAAGAAAATGAATCACACAACAAGCTAAGCTAAGAGACCAATCAATGGCAAGACCAGAAGAGTATTGAATGTATGTCTTCACATTCAAATTCAATCAATAACATAATTCAAGCAAAAACACAAAATATTCAAATGGCTTAGCAAAAAGTATTGTCTCGGTTCCGAAATTTACCTCAGATCACCACTACAGTCATCAGAAGGAGTTCATCTCGAGGCAGTAAGTGCGCCTCTTCACCAGCATCTTCGCGGCCGTCCCAAAGGGCTCCTCAAACGCAGTCGAAACCCAAGAACCATCCGAAACCTCCTTCTTCGCCGCCGATTGCTCGCTCGGCCGAATGGCAACCAACGTGGCGCCTTTCAAAACGACACCGTCCGGCAATTCCAAGTGGGGCGCGTACCAAAGCCTCATGTTGAGAGCCGGCACCAGCGTCCTCTTCGAGGCCGAAGATGCCGACAATGGCTTCACCCTCAGCTCCTCGAGCTGATCCCTGTTCATGCACAACACCCCTTGCCCATCGGCGTCCGTCAGGACCAAATTGTCCAACGTCTTGTGCTCGGAGATTATCGGTTGCAGCAGATAATGCCTCGCCGACGCCGCGATCAGCGAGCTAATCGTCCAAACCACCCTCAGTTTCAGACCCCCGTTGGTGTAAAACGAATCGGGTATGCTCCCATTATCGTCCCCGCCATTGCTATTATTGGAACAAACCCCATCAGCGGCAGCCCCGTTATCCTGAACGCCACCCGAGGCCTTGCTCGATCCGGGGGAAATCACCGACGACGCACCCAGAATCACACAATTGTCAAGAGTAGACCCAAAATCAGCCCTCCATTTCAACAAAACCCCATCGTCAATACCCAATTCGCCGCTGGGCAGCTCGATCCTGAGAAACCGAATCTCGTTAAAATTCTTCAAGACCTGAGTCGGGGAGTGGTGGGTCACGCCGGCCTGATCAATCTCGCCGTCGTCCTCGGTCCCGACCGCGAG
>JXTC01000196.1:465427-523968 GCA_002914845.1 Trema orientale
AGAGGAAGAAGCCCGCTTCGGGCCGAGGAACTGGCCGAGGGCCTGAAGGGGCTTCACAATGCCGCCGAAGACGAAGCGGAAGAGGTTCGAGAAAGGGCCGCGGGACTTGTCGGAGGAGGAGGCGGCGGAGGAGGAGTCGTCGTCGGAGATGACGCAGTCGACCCGGACGACGACGTTATCGACCTGGGGGACGAGGGTGTGGAACCGGCGCGAGACGACGTTGCATCGGCCGAGGGCCTTGACGTCTCCGATCTTGTTGAAGACGAGGAGGAGAAGCGAATCGGGGAGGCGGTCGAAGTGGTCGATCATGTCCATGGCCATGGAATCTGGTTCTGGGTATACTCTGCAAGTCAGATCTGGGCGCATGGATGACATTTTTAGAAAGAGGGAGAGAAGAGGCCCAGTGGGTATAGCCCAGATCGACTGAAGAGAGAGAGAGAGGAGAGCGAGAGAGAGAGAGAGAGAGGGGGGGTTAGAGAGAGAAGTGGGTATGGGATAGATCTGATGATGAGGGGTGATAAGGCATGGTTTTTTGGGCGTTTGCTTAGAGAGAAAGTGAGCGAGAAAAATAAAAAGAGAAAGAAAACCCTAAAAATTATTTTCTTTTCTGGTAAGAGAGAGAGAGAGAGAGAGAGACACCTTCTTCTTCTTATTCTTCTTCAACTTTTTATTTTTAATTTTAATTTTCTGATATGCAGAAAACTAAGAGAGAGAGAGAGAGAGAGAGAGAGAGAGAGAGAAGTGGAAGGGAATGGTGGGTTGAGATAGATCCACGGTTTTGTCTTTACAGAAAAAGAGAGGATATTATGCGTTTTGGGTAGAGAAAGAAAGAGAATATATTGGATTATTATTGTTATTTTTTGTTTTTCATTAATATATTGTCCTATTTAATATTATGATTTTAATTTATTATTTGTCCATGATATTTAGGTTTTTTTTTTTTTTTGAATGAAATGATATTTAGGTTTTTATTAGTGGTATAATATGTCATAATTACTTAAACAAAAATTTCATGTATAGAAAAATACAAAGATATTGTCCAAAAAAAAAAAAAGAAATATTACAGTAATAATTCTATTTCTAATTCTAGTAGCTTCAACTGAAGCTTCATCATGTAAGTTTGATTTTGTATCTTTTGAATGGATACCCAGAATGTTGAATGAGGTGGCATATCAAGTGTATAGATAGGATATTAGATAAATTTTGTATAGAACTTGACTCCAATCCTCAACCATTCGGTGACTTCTTTAGTTACCAACTGGAATGAGATTTTTTGTATTGATATTAATAATCTTTGAGTATAGCAAAGTCTTTCAAGAAAAAAAAAAATAAAGTTATGGTAGAGTTCACTTGTTACTTTATAACATTAATGTCTCTTTTCAATTAAAGAGACAACTCAGTTTACTTGTAAATCAATTGTTTTAAGGTTTGAGTTATTCTTTCTTCGATCATTAATTAATTAAAAGGAATTTTCTCAAAATTTGGCTATTCACTATAAGTAGAGTTCCCCCCCTTTTAATTTGACACCTTACCATATTTCTTACAAATTTATTAACTGTGTTTTCTTCTTCTGTTACCTTTTAATTTGATGTATGTTATGGGATAGTACTTATTATTAAGTAGCCATCCCCATTCCTGATTCAATATGATAATTACTAATTCTAATCTCATTTTCTAATCATCAATGTGACAGTTAACTTGTTACCGCATAACATTAATATCTCTTCCTCAATTAAATGGGCCAACTCAATTATGCTTATAAAGGTTTGAGTAAAGCTTTTCTTGTATAATTTGGTAAACGGGTAGAATTTTATCAAAAATTGATAATTCATAATTAGTCATTATTAGTAGACTTTATTTATTTATTTATTTTTGAAAACTTACCATAGTTCTTTTAAGTTTCTCAACTGTGTTTTCTGGTTCTTTTATTTTTTAATTTTTTCAATTAGATGTATTTTATGGCATAATTTTTGTTAAATATCAATCCCCATCCCAATCGCCAATTTGGGGCGTAACATGCTTATGGCACAAACAATATGACCACCAAACCTTACCAAGATTTTCCTTTTAAAATAAGAAGGAAGCAAGAACGAAACTCCCAACCAATATTTCTTATAGCAGCTAACATTCACGGATCACATGTTCTCATGCACTGACTTTCGTTGAATTACCATTATTACAATAAAGTCTATGATACTCATGGACATGGCCATGGGGACTAATGTGTCCCAAGTTACCCTAACAAAATTATCATTTTAAAAACTTTTGATTTCAAATAATATATAGGATCAATTACAAATATATCCTTTTGTTTTTTTATTTATTTATTTTTCCTGAAATTACACAATGCATTCTTGAATGCTACATTTTCAACCATATAAAATCTAATATTATGAAAAAAAATTCACTGGTGAAAATGCACTCTTCCTGCTATGTTTGGAACTTGGATTTCAATTAAAAGAAAAAAAAAAGAAGAGGAAAAAATTGAAGAAGAAAGAAGAAAATATTTTCTTGAGAAATTCTATAAGGTTTCTTTTATAATTTTATCATTCAATAATGTTTTGTTATAATCTAATCCCTTCAAAGTTATTATTAACATCTTTTGTATTTTTTTCCATAAATGTTTCCATTCTATTTTTGATAAAATCTAAATAAGAGAAAATGAAATTCTTCAGAATTTGTTTTCTTTTCTCCCTAAAATCTAAGGTCCAATGAGAAATTTATTGAAAACATAAATTATTCAAAATAAAGTATACATTAGTAGAAATCTATTATGTTTTTTTAGTGTTAGATCATTTGATAATAAATTTTTATTAATTTATAAATTGTTTTAAAAAACGTATCAAAACACTGAATTAAAGCAAAATTTTCATCAATTAGAATTTTTTCTCTACAATTAAATTTTAGATGGGATATATTTGAATTACCCCTAATTTATATACAAAAAATCACATTGATATTTGTTTTGGAATTTTTCTTTTCCTTTTAACAATCTATTAGAAGGTACAACATCTTGCTGAAAACTATGGGTATTCGCATGTGTTTTAGTTGATTTTCATGCACTTTCCAAATTAATAATTCGGTTCGTAGTTGATTTGTTAGTTATGCCCCAACTGACCAAATTTAATTCGGTTTTCTAATTTTGATTTATTCGGCTTCGATCTTCACATTTTACAATTGGCCAGATTTTTTAGGTTTCTTGGTTCATGGTTTTGAGGTGGCTCATTCTAAGAGTGAGAGACTATTAAATATTGTATTATTTAAAGTACTTTTTATGAATATTACAAATATATATTTTTTATAATAAGTAATATTATTTATTCAAAAAAGAAGTAAAATATTATTTACTACAAATATATAAAGAGTTAAATATATACCTTAATTATAGTCATTGTATCACTTTACCCCCATTTTTCAACTTATATAGTAATGATCCCTAAAATTATACAATTGTTACAACAATGACCCCTTTATCACAAATTGTTAGTTTTTTTAACAGAAAATAGTTATGGACAAAGCGTATAACTGAGCATTATTTACTTCTATAAGTCATAATCTTGTTTTTAGCCATAGTTACTAAACTGTATACTCTGCACATGACTCATTTCTGTTGTAAATTTAACAGTTTGTAAAAAAAAAAATGGTCAATATTGCAATAATTGTATAAATCATGGTAGTATACTGTATAAATTAAAAATTCAAATTCTCATTCTTGACCACAGTTACCAAACTTTATACTCTATAATAACTTATTTCTATTAAATATTTAATAGTTTGTGACACAAGGATTATTGGTGCAATAATTACATAATTCAGGGACCATTACTATATAAGTTGAAAATTCAGATGACAAAGTGCTACAACAGGTATAATTCAGGGGCTATGCTATTAATATCATTAACCCATATGTAAAATATATTTTAATGGGCACCAATCCAGTAAGTATTTTTTTTTTTTTACCTATGCATAGGTATTAATTTGGCCAATGAAAATTTATTATGCACATTTTTTATATTAAAAAATAAGAGATAGAAATAGCATTAATGATGCACGTCTTTTCATGCACATCATTATAGCCATTAGATGATTGTTAGATGATGATTCAACGGTTAAAAAAAAAAAACCTACACATAAGTTAAAAAAAAAAAAAAAAAACCTACAGGATTGGCAACCTATTTTAATTGTTTTCTATATCTTTTCTTTTATCTTTTCAGTTTTACTTGAGCCGATTTGTCAACTATAATCAAACCCATTAAGAGCTCATTTGGGATAGCATTAGAAAAAGATAGTGTGACTATGCTTCCTTAAAAAGATATTTTAAATAAAAAAAAGATCTTTGAAGAATCCATCCAAATACTCCTAAAAATAACTTTTGAGCCATAAAAAAACCTTTGAAAACTATGCCAAATAAGCTCAAAATAGTTCATTTTATTAATTCAACCTTTTTTTTATTTTTTTGTTTTTAATTGTTGGTCAGTTTTCTCACTTTATTTATTTATTTATGTTTTTCGCACACTCCAATCAAAAACCATAAAGAGTAAGGCCATAAAAGTTGCAACTCTAGATTGTTTGTGTTCTTGCCCCTTAATTGCTAAAGAATCAATACAAATATTGGGATAAGATCATTTAAAAAAAAATAAAAACCACCATATTTTATGTTTTTATATCAAATCACATTGTATCTACATATAAATTAAAGTTAAAATTATTGAGATGAATGTTTTTAATTTTTGAAATCAGATAAATGAATTAAAAGAAAAATTTATGTGTATAAATATAGCAGTTAGATTTCTAATATATTATAAAACTATTTTTTTGGTTTAGATGGTTGTCTTTCGACTTTTTTTGGAATGCTAATCGATAATTTTAAATAATAAATATTTTTTAAATAATTTCAATTTTCAATTTTGACCATATATGTGAACATGGTGAGATTTGATTGAAAATAAATAAATAAATAAAATATTTTCTTTGATATTAATGAAAGTGTTTTTCCTCAAAAAAAAAAAAAAGAAAATGTGTGATTTTTTTTAGTTTTTATTTTATTAATTAATTTATTTTTTCTTTTCGCAGGAAGCCAAAAAGTCATGATTTTCATTTTTATTTTTAAATCCTATACGATATAACCGAGAGATCTAAACGGAGGTTTCAAGTTGGAAAAAAAAAAAAAAATAGAGGAGAGAGAGAGAGAGAGATTAACGAAATTAACTGAACCTTCTGGTCCCATGAGGAGGAGTTAACCTGTGGACCCACACGTTAATAATGATTTATTCCCAATATTTTGTTACGATTTAATAAAATAAAAATAATATATGCAAAAAAAAAAAAAAATTGTTTTGTGCTTTTATTAAAAATGTCAGTTTTTTTTTGGCTGTTTTGAGGTAAATTATTAATTTCCTCCTGTTATAGCCCACGGGTTAATTTAAATTTGCCCCTGAAAAGAGGACAGCCATTTTGCAATTTCCGCTTAATAATTGCATAATTAATTTTTGACTCCCTAGACTCTAGGGTGGAAAAAAAAAAGGGATACCATAAATCTCGGCTAGGAATGGCAATGGGGCGGATCGGGGACGGTTTTTTAATTACCATCCCCATCCCCGAAAGCCAATCACAATACCATACCCGCCTCATTAACCATTCTTTTGGATGCGGGGACGGTGCGGGTATTAACCAATGGATAACGGGGAAAACCGCGGTTACCCATTACCCATTAATAATATTAAAATATTAAAAAATTAAGATGAAAATACTAAATCCTTTTCATAATCAACAAAATATTAAACACAACAATATACTAATAATTTTTAAACTCTAAAATTTAAATATATAAGTATATATAACTCTCCAAAATTATTATTTTACCAAAGATATAATAATATTGATAGTGTAAAATTAAATAGATATTTATATGTATAATAATTTTTCTATGTAAATATATATATCGGGGCGGGTACGGTGCGGATTATACAAATACCGTCCCCGCACCATACCCGCATATTAACGGTACGGTTATTCTCCGCCCCGGTCATTTTCCCCGCTTGAGCGGTTTTTCCCCTCCCCATTCGGATCGGATAACCACGAATACCCGTAACCATGAGTTATATTGCCATCCCTAATCTCGGCCCTACTCTCAAAAGTCACATAAATAAACTACACATGGTGACATTGGTTATATTTTTGGAGTTTATTAACGTAAATGATTATAGTCCTATCATTTTGGTGTGAATTTTATACGCCTTATTTATTAGGCCTAATTATGGCTTTTAGCTTTGAGTAGTTCTACTTCTAGGATTTCTCACAGGCATTAATGGAGTAATGCTAGTTGTATTTTTTTTTTCTTTTTGTATTTTTTCAGTCTTATTACTTAATACCTAAATTCTAATATGATTTATTGTACTATTAAATATTAAACTAAATAATAGAAATCATGAGTCAGATAATGAGACTTGAGAGTGAAAAAGAGAATGAGAAAAATAATGTATTTAATACTTATTTTACATTTTTTAATCATTTCTACCAAAAAAATATATATTATAATCTCAACTATAAAGAATTAGCTTATAAAAAAGAAATGAAATCAAAAACTCAAAAGGGGAAAGGGAAAGAACATGAAGAAGACAGGGACATTATTGAATCAAAATTTTGTCTATATTTTATAAAATATTTTATTAACCACCATTTTTAGATAAAGAGAAAAAGTAGGAAGAAGAAATAAATTAATTACAAAAGGAGAAAACCAGCCCAAATTAATAAATGTGACAAATAAATTAGAATTAAAATTACTTTAAGGTGATGGAAGCGACAGGATATGGGTGGACAGGTAGGGCTACCAGCAACAAGTTGTTTGAAGGTGGTAGGGTCAAGAGGGCCATGGCCATACAAGTGAAAGATTGGGTTTGCATTTTGGCCCAATGCACCAAATTTAGCCCAGAAACAGGCAATATAACCCACCCGATTCATATGTGTCTTCCTTTTTTATTTTTTATTTTTTATAGCCATATATTATACCAGTCAGTAACTGATAACCATGTAATGATGTAGTCTAGTATATACACCTAGTGTTCTCCAATATTTTAAGACCATCCATTGTACATAAGATTAAAAGTATAAATAATGTAATATTTTTTGTATGCACATTATCTATAACTATATATTTTTAAAAAATTTTATTATAAATTTATATATAAATTAGTCTAACAGGATTTGAACCTCTCTCGTTCTACACACTCACACATATTCCCAAAAAATATAAACCAATTGAGCTAGATAACGAGCAAAGTTAAATTTGAATTTTTTTCCAAGATACTGAAACTAGTACGTCGAGTTTCAACTATTAATTATGTTTACAGGTAGTGCTAAGTAGTTTGCATTTGCTAAGAAATTTACGCATTAAGTCATGAAGATGTAAAAGATCCCTAAAAGTATTCCTTTTCTGCATAGTTCCGGTCTTCTGGGAATTTCCCTTTTTAAGTTTTTTTTTTCTTTTTTTTGTTTTGTTTTGTTTTTTTTTTCTTTTTTTTTTCTTTTTGTTTGACAATTAAGTTTAAGCCTTTCCTTATAAGGGATAAGAGGAATAAGATTAGATAAGATAAGAGCAATATTGTTCTTTAGCTAGGCTAAGCAATATTTTTCTTTCTTTTTTTTCTTTAAAAAAATTAGTATCTTTAATGACAACTAGACATATAGAAGAGTCAACTGTAGCTTAATTGGTATTATTGATCAACCCATTTTTTTTAATTAATTTGGATCATATTTATTTTTCTTGATCGATCATGAGCTGTGTTGTGAACAAAGTTAATAATTAACATGATGTCATCAAAAAATTCTTAATTGTAAACCTTCAAATACTAAATATAAAAACATCACATTATACTTTAGTGGCTTATGATTTGCTTTAAATAATGCTGGGCTAGCTTTGAAAGGATATAATGACAGAATAAGTTGGTAAGTGTGGCTTAATTAAAAAAAAAAAAGAAAAGAAAGAAAGAAAAGCCAAATAAATAATATAGGCGAAAGGAATAAGATCCAATCTCTATTTGGACCCTATAGAAATATGCCCCAAACTTATAGCTTTAGCTAACTAACCCTTGATTAGTGCCTTGGAAGCATTATAAAATTTGTAGATTGTATCCCAACTATGTATCAAATATCATGTGCAATTACCCTTAAAAAAAAAATCATGTATAAGCACAAAAATAGATCCAAGAAAACCAACACCCTTAAATAATTGAAACAAAATAAAAAAATAATAATAATAAGAAAAACCCCAACCACACGTTGTGGCATGTGTTTATGCTTTGAAATCGTGGGAATGAAGATGAAGTTTTACAAACCTTAATTTGAAGCAAATAAAATATACTTTTTATTTAATGATAAAAGCAATTGAAATACATAAACACATAGGACTACATGATTCCGTGGTATTCCGTACAAATGTGATAGTCCTAGTAGAGACAGAAAGGGACCTAGTTTACCACAAAATTTCGGTCCAAATTTTAGTGAAATGAAAAAAAAATGTAATCTATTAGATTAATCATCACGAGAAGTGCAACAATATCTTTGGTGTATTGTTGAAGTAATCAGGGTAATATTTATGTTTATCATAATGTTTTGATTAATTGTGTAGCACTTTTCTTCTCAATTGTAAATTATAGTTTTGGTCCTCTAATTTTAAGGAGGTGGTGAACTACCCTAGTTCTTATAATATAACTAATATAACAAGAAATTGACCGTACTACCAGGATTCTGAAATTTCAAATTATAAGAAATTAGCAGCTTTGTAACTCCGATTTGCTGTGTACGAAATTTTAAGTATCTTAACTATGTTGTTTGAAAGGTTAGTGTACTTAGGAGAATGAAAGATCTAATTATAATTAGCTTTTAAGCTAGTGAACACAGTACTTCATTTCTTGTTCATGACATATTCACCGTACAATATTGATCCTTATGGCAAGCCACCTTAGAATATAAATATATTGAGTCAAAATATCGTTACTTAGGAAACTTTGAGTTGAGTGCATGTATTAACTTATATTATAATACAGGTGCACTTTAGCCAACACATTTGGTAGGTAACTGGTTTTATTGCAAAATGGTAAACTTATCTAGTAAGTAATGCGTATATGTAATTTATAAGACTTATGCAGATCTAAGTGGTTTTGGCTTCATGAATTGGGATAAGAACTACTCGAAAGTGATTGAGCGTCCAATATGGGCATGTTATTAAAGATTATTTACGAATAAATGTGTACACACTCATAATTTAGCAACTACCATGACACTAGAGTTGGCCTTAAGTTACAACAAGCTAGTAGGCTCAGTGGCGGAGCCAATATATTTTTGTAGTGGGGCGAGAGATATATTTTTTTAAAGAGTAATAATTACAAAAAAAAGAATCTAAAATTTCATAATGGTAATAAAATGCACAAAAAAAAAAAAGTTTGAAATGCAAAAGCAAAACCATATTCATAAATTTCCTATTTAAAACCATTTAAAAACCCTATTACATACAAATATAAATATAAAATGCATAATAGAGCCATAATTATTACATTTCTATAAGTCTTGACTTATATATTTTAAGTTTAGGAATTTAATCCCACAAAAGAAAAATTTAAGCATGATTAAAAACATGTAAAAAAAATATAGAAACAAAAATTATTGAAGAAAAAATTGAACAAAATTTTTAGAATGTTAATACAAATGAGAAAAATGATTAAAACAAGAAAGACACGCTCACATATCATTAACTATTAGATAGTTTAGCTGTTATTAAATAAAATTACAAACAAATTTCATTCAAAAGAACAAGAAATCCTTATAAAAGGGGAGGTTGGCGCCGGGAGTTGGGGAAGAAGAAGTATAAGTTTCAATGCTAAAATAAAAAAGATAAATCTTCCATAAAAAACTGCCCATATAGATAAAAATACAAAAATACAAACTTAACAACTAATTTGATTTTAATTAAAAATGTATACACCATGTATATAATGTCTAATAAACACGCCTCAAGAAATTCTTTAATTTAATTTTGTCTTCACTTTTCTACTTTTATGAAGGTTTGGGGACCTTGAATAGATAATAAAAAAATATTGTGAGAGAATAAGGAAAAACATTTTTAAATCTCACTTTTTTTTTCCTCAGTTTTGATTTCAAAAATTTAATAAAGAGGAGAAATTTAAAATTTAAATTTATCCTAATTAAATGAATAAAGATGTAAATTTATATCTTATATAGGAGACATTGTTGGAAGAAAAATAATTTTTGTGGGGGCAAATTAGAAATTTATAAAATTTTTACATATAAAATGAAAAAAAAATTGAAAAATATAAGTGCCCCTTCGCCGCCATCGAGTAGGCTAAATGGCTAATTAAGATTAATTAGCTAGTTATATTTTTCTCCCCGACTAATAGGCTAAAGTTTATTAATTTGGGGATTATCAGTTTTGACTCTCTTTTGATACATGTGATGAAAATATGGACAATCTATACACTATTTACAAAATAGGACTTTTATTACCATGTCATTTAATGAATATTTCGGAGTCCAAAATTACATCTAACTTGACTACCGTCGAAAATTTTCAACCAAGTCAAAAAAGTCAAAAGTGAAGGAGGCGGTGATAGAAGGCAGCTGATCATATTTGACTGGGGTCGAGATCGTTCGACCACGATCGAAAGGTTTTTGACCCTAGTCGAATGCCGGTCGAAAAATGATCAGAATAACTGGAAAAGGCGGCAGAACAAGTTCGACTACGATCGAAATTTTTTGACTCTAGTTGAGCAGAGGCGCCGCCGCTAGGGTCAAGATCAGGATCGACGGTGGTGGCTGAAGTATTTTGAAGTTTCTTGGAGAAATAAGGTATCCGAGTAATTTTACATGTGTGACATGACAATGAGGGTCATTTTTGAAAACATTTGTGAGTGAATCCCATTTTTCATCATAAAGGTCTAGTAGACTCCTTTGGTGTAAATTCTTCTTATTGTTAATTAGCTTATTATTATTTTTTAAATAATCAAAGGTAATTATCAGTTTATAAATTTCTAGTTTAAGGTTGGTTTGTGATAGTTTCTACTTATGGTTTTAAGCAGTAGAAAAAGAGAAGCAATAGTTTTATACTTATTGTTCGGATAGTATATTTTTGTTAGCTTTCTATTGTAGATGAGGATAGAATTAGAATAATAATTACAATAACGAAAACATTGGAAATAAAAAGTTTCTTTAAACCTTAAAATAGATGCATAATTTGCTTTTGTTGGAAGCTCTTAAAATAGCTTCTTTTCTTGAAAATTCTTCTCGGAGAAACCCTATTAATAATGCACCCAAAGACTTTCAAAAGTGACTTTAAAACTGGAAAAAAAAAAAAAACCCCGAAAAGAAACTATGCAAATAACCCTAACCGTATTAAAATAAGGATTAAGCATTAACTTTAGACAAACTCATACACTTTTGCGCTAAGTATATATTGCTTGTTTTATGGTCTCGTCTTTCATACACAATAGATTATAGAATATCCAAATTTGACCAAATTCACAGATGTATACATTTATATTCAAAACTTGTTACAAGGGGGGAAAAAAAAAAGAAGCTAAAGTCAGTATTAACCCTCAGGTTATACATTTTGTACTCCACATCTTGTTTCTTTTAAGATCAACAATCACTTTGGAAAACCAAAAAACAATCACTTTTACTCTTTTCCTAAATCAATTTTTGTCTTCACACCTAGATTGTGAACTATATATATAAATCCCCAATCTGTTGACTGTAATTAATAAGCATGATCTAGGAAGAGGGTAACAAATCTAATCCTTCTATATCATTCCAACAAATTGTCATGCATTGGGAACCAAAATTCTAAAGCTTGAAAGCTACTTTTGAACTTTATACTACAAAGGAAAAGTATAATATATGTATGTACACCAATGAGAGGGAGACAAACTGCCCTTTTCATGTCCACAAATCCTTCCCACCATTATGAGCCAAATAAACAATTAAAGGAATGGCCTTATGGGGAAAGAAATTAATTAAAACCCATAAACACTAACAGTTGGGGCATTAATTAGAAAGGTTCCAATCAAAGGGCAAGATTGATACTGGGGACAAATTTTTGCCCTAGCATGGGAAGGAACAATTATAAGATTTTGTGAAAGTGTGGCATCCAATTTGTGCCTGTGATAAATATGTGCCCATAACCTTTATTTCTCTTTGCCAACTGATGAAATTGTAAAGTGGTCCCGTATATATATATACATATTATTTCTTTCTCTTATGGGTATTATTATTTAATTTAGCATGTGAAAAGGGACTTTAATGGGAGTGAGGGGATGTACCCTTGTTTCACAAAAAAATGATTATATTAGACTGAGTGATGGAACAGCCACTTTGTGTGAATTTCCCATCAATGTGTATGCATTATTATGAGAATTTGAGGTACAATTATGTGTTCTTATTAATGGGTGACAATCTAATTGATGTGACAAATGCCTAGATTTGTGACCACACATAATAGAATTTAGGTGCTCATTTGATAATAGGATGGACATCTTTTCAAGTAATCAACTTGTGAAATGGAGGGTGTCTTTTTTTTTTTTTTGAAATCCAGATTAATATTTGTTCATATCCACTGAATGAGTACTAATATAAATAATAATAATTAAAATGGGACAAAAATTACATATAAGCCCAAGGATATAATATCTGGACGTAGGATATATTCTCTTTTAATATGTTTCTATTAGACTTAATTTACAATCTTAACCTAGAATAGACTTAATTTACAATTTTAATCTAGAATAAAAAAATGGATAATTAAGGAAAAAGTGAAACAATGCACCACTTTACTTGGTTCAGGTTTATTCAATATGAAAACCCTGCATCTAAGGCAAGGGTTGATGACTAGAAGTCACTAGGCAAATCCACCATACACCAAAAATACATGCTCAATCCTGACTATAGTACTGAGGTTTTGATCCACTTTAGCGTTTGGTATAAAATTCGAATAATATTCTATAAATTCAGAAATAACTTTTATATAAAAAACTGATAATTAGATAACAGCAGCCAAACAAGAACAGACTCTGTCTACAATTTTCTCATACCAAGACGAAAAACTTAACTTAGAACAATACAGAGAATTTAAACATGAACATAATATAATCTAATACAATAGGATCAAACACAACTGGGGCATATGAGTGGGAAAAAAAAAAAAAAGCGAGTTCGATAACGAGACAAGATGGAGGACAATTGTTGCTGTTGAGTTCTTGATTAGTTTGTGCTTGTAAGGAAAAAAAAAAAAAAAAAAAAACATCAATGGAACATTTGGAAGAGAGAAAATTAAGTGCAGTGGTTGTGAGTTAGAAAGATAAAAAAGGGAAGCAAGAAGATTGTCATGATCACCTGGTTGGTAGGTGACTCTTACTGGCCGTGCGACTATATCTGACCTAATGTTTCATATAATTTTATTTATTTATTTTTTTCCTCAAAATAGGACTAGTCCTCTGCATGGATACTATGTGGTAATCACATTTCATTCAAATGTGCAAGAATATAAATTTAAATCTCTTGTCGAAATAAAAAAATACAATATAATAAAAGCCCCGGTAGCCCCCTCCCTCCCCCCATTTTTTTTAGAGACTTCTTTTTTATATTTCTTGTAACTCTAACTCCTTAGAGTTCTTCATTGGTCGTCACCCGTTCTAAGAATTAATAGTTTGGTTGATAGTTTACCATTATAGATTATTTATAGCCTATTTTTATATTATATTTATGTTTATATTATGTTTTGATGAAATGAAATTTAACTTTTGACTATAAAAAAAACTTGTGGCATGTAAAATACATTTTTCATACATTATATTCTGGAAAATGAATTTATTATATGTTTCATTTGTTTTTTGCTGAGAAAAAAAATGAAATACTAGCTAGGCAAAGAGCACAAAAGGAAAGTACATTTTTTTTTTAATTTTTATTTTTTCATGTAAAGATACATTAGCGTGGGGTATATATATCCCAAGTATTGTGATGCTTCCTACTCATTCGTGGTACTAAAATGGACCACATCTTTTCCGCAATATATACAAACAAAATAATTGAAGTTATTAAGTTAGGTCCAATGGAATGTGATCAAAGATGTCAGTTGAGTTTCAACTCGTGTATACTTTGTTGAATGAGTTTCAATATATGCACGCAGACTTTTTGCCATGAACCGCTTTATTTTGATCAATCTCATTGCTACCAACTGTCATTATCGCTTGTCCATAAATTAATTCAGTATTTTTTTAAATGTTAAGCTTTGTTTGGAATTTAGATTTAACTCCAGAAGAAATCTGAGAGGGAAAAAACAAGGAAAAAGAAATAAAAAAAATATTTTCTTAAAATTCTATAAAATCTACTTTTGAATCTTTTTTCTTCTCTAATTTATTTGTCAAAATTCCAAATACTCAAAAGTGACATGAAACTTAACTTCTCACTTTTCATAAAAGAATTTCCTCATTTATTATCTGAATCAAAATAAGAATAAATAGAATCTTTTGGATTTCTTTTTATTTCTCTCAAAAAATTCAGATTCCAGATAAGGCCTTAAGGAGCGCAAATTATCCCATGAAAGAGTGGTTTCACACTTTTAGTACATACCCCACCAACCGTATCCACCCTTCCATTAGTGAATTTACATAATTCCTAAAGAAATATCCCCAATATCAGTTTGATAGTCAATTTATGGTAATCATTACCCAAACATAAGCCACTATATAAAATAATTTTGTAACTTTATGATATTGTAATATATGGGTCAACAAGAGTCGAGCTTTATAAAATTCACTCATATTTCCTTTCTTTATAATATGTGTGAGGTTTTTCTTTTTGGTTAATGTTATATACCTATATAGGAGCAAAACTCGGCCGGCCAATAAAAAATAATAATAAAAAAAATAAAAAGGAAAATATTAACAATGAGACAGAAGCTAGAGATTTCCATTGATTGCTCAGCCAGCCATCAGTAATATAATCCAAAAACATCTAACAATTTAAGTATAGAAATAGAAATATTTTAGTATACGTAAAGGAGATTAACGAAATAATATGTTAGGCTATATACAAATATTAGTATAATATGTATCTATTGTCTATGGGATGCCGACTAACACAGTCCTCACAATTTTGATCATCATGAACAGCTAAGCTTTTCCCGAACAACTACTCAAAATATAGTAATGAAATCCAGCTAAGCTTCATAATAAGCCTCTAGAACTTGTCCCCAAATACATTAAGGACCGAAAAAAAAAAAACTCAAATGGATGTTCATTTAATCCATCTGTATAAATATACAAATATATAAACGCATGTATACTAATTAACAAAAGAAAAGAACCTGTCTCTCGCTATATATAATTACATAACCACCAAAAGCTTTCCATTATTATGTCTTCACCATGTCTCCCTCAATAATGAATATTGAAATAAAGAAAACTCATGTATGTGGTGACAAGGTTGCAAAATTCAACAAAATTAAATCAATGGAAATTATTAGGACGAAGTAAAGGCACTACACAATTATTTCTTTAAGGATCATATTATCAACCCTCTAAAGATAACCTTAATTGGCTGAGCAATTCATGATTCATCTACCATTGATTTCATTAATTTGGGTTAGAAAAAAAAAAAAAACACACACACACTTGAGAACCTGAACATGGCACGTAATCTCACATGTGCCATGATCTCACGTGTGGAGTAAACAACTCAGAAGAGTTTGTTCGCTTTATGTATCTTTTCATCTTTATTTTTATTTCCTTAGAAGAACATGTAACATGTTTTCTCATGTCCGCATTCTCTTAAAAATGTTCTTATCTCTTTTATTTGATTTTTATTATCATACTCCAACATTAAAAGTGAAGAAGAGGTTTTCCTGAAACAAATTGAAGGGGAAAAACAATTGTTCTTTTATTACACAAAACAAAACCCCACTTCCATCATAGAAGTTCCTTACAAATTGATTAGAAGATACATATGACTAACCTAAGATTAATTAAGTTACAAAAAAAGAAAAAAAAAAAAAACTCAAATGGGTTACTAAAATAAATTCATTTTTTGGTTGGAGAACAAACAAAGGCAAGCTCACATCCTTTGCTCCATATATGTTGTCATTTCAATTGGAGACTCCATTTCAACTAAATTAGGACTTAGGACATGCAGTGAAGGAGCAAAATGAACTAAGTGGAGTGGAACTTCTTGACAGTGAGTCTCAAGTTTAAGTTGTTTCATAGCAATTATCCGAGTATATGTCGTTTCAGTAAGTCAAATATATGTTGCACATAGACAACTCATGTTATTTAGCTGCGTCACTTTATTCTCCTATAACCTTTTTCTCTAATTTTTTTTAAAAAAAAAAAAAAAAGAAAAACCAACATTCAAAGCTTGACCAACATTACAGCTCTCAGTACCTCATGCTATTAATGAATGTGGTTAAATTTCATGGTTCATAATACGTGTCAAATATTTCATTGTGTAACTTGAGGAAATCGTAATTTACAAAACTTGAAGAAGAAAGAAAAGAAAAGATGTTCAACCCTCCAGTGAAATAACGCCTGTAGCCATATAGTTTATTATCAATTAAAAAAATGTTAACTATATAGCTTACATTTAAAAATGGAGTTAATTCAAATTCAAGAGTGAACTGTGAACATGATCTAAATTAATTCAAGATTCTCCCATCTTTAGTAAAGTGATGCAAGAATGAGGTACTTTAATTGATTGAGGTGAAGATCCATGTCTTAAGCTTATCCAAACATATAATATAGAAAGAGAAAAAAGAAAAAGGAAAAAAAGAAAAAAGAAGTTACTACTCAGGATTCCCATATTATTCCTCTAAGAAAAGCCTATAAAAATTCTCCATGTAAAATAACCTTGAATGGTAATAAAAAGGCTGGCTCCCTAACTCAGAGGTCTTCTTTTTCTGAAGTGGCATACAAGTTTCTTCCACAACGGTCACATGTGTTAGAAGCACTTGTTGAAGAGGTATCTTTTGGCTTTGTCTTTTTCATATCTGGTAGATCGAGTTCTAGGACATCACGAAGTCCATTTAAGCCTTCTTGGAGCTCATCCAAACTATAGTTTTAAAAAAATATTTAAGTTAATTTGGACGGCAAAAGGTGACAAAAAAGACACTATAAAATAATGATTGCACAAATAACGATATAAAACCTCTCAAGTTTTGGTAAATAACTAAATGGGAAACTCAGATCTTCATACAATGTATAGTCACAGATCAGAGAACGTAGAAGAAAGACAAAATACATATGTAAAAAGAAGCTGAATGCCAGTTTGGACTTGGATACATTCACATACAAGAAAAAAGGATATACTTAAAAAACAATAGCATGGAAAATGATCATTCCTAGTGGATTTAGCCATAATCAATAATACTAGTTGAGAAAGCATGATAACATCCAAACTGCAAACAAAAACATGGGACAGAGAATTTCTTATGATCGATGCAGGCTAACCGCTAACGTAACATTATGGATTTTGTACGAATGAATTAGGAATTTTATTTTATACAACTAATATTCAGCTTGATATTACTGGTTTCATAAAAAAAAAAAGCTTGATATTATCGGTTTATCTCGGAAAAAAGAAACTTATGAAATGGTGATTGTCAAGACTGCCAGTAAGATTGTAAACAATTTTCTGAATGAAGAGTGGCCAAGGTTTCAATTTATTATCCAGTTCAATAAGCAACAAAAACAGGCCAACCTAGATAACTTACTTGTCGAAAGCAAAATCCAGAAGGACAAGAGAAAACTGTTATTATTATGGTCACGACTAGGAAAAAGGATTGACATTAAATGTTAACTAAAGATGTCAATGACAACAGACATACTGAAAGTTACAAACACTTACGTTCTGTGTGTAATAAATGTAACTAATTACATTTCTAATACATTTTTTCTTCTTGTTCTTTACTGGCTTACTACAATATTTAACATGTAGTTGAGCATATAGTGATAAACCTAGAAATTGACACAGATCATGCTATCCATGCAAAATTCATGCATGGGAAACACATTTCCAGCACACAGCAATGTATGTCACATCAACACATTGAACACTCATAAGCCTGGTTCCTTACCTCATTGATAGTGGAGGAGTTAATCTGATAATAGTGTCATGTGTCGGCTTGGCAAGAACTCCTCTTTCCTTCAACTTCAGACAGATATCGTAAGCAGAAACAGGGAACAAGTTCTTACTATTGAGCTCCATGGCACTGAACAAGCCTCTTCCTCGAACTTCCTTTATGTAATTAGGGAATTGCTGCTGAATCTTAAGTAGCTGATTCATAAGTTCCTGTCCTAGTTGTGCAGATCTGTAGAAGAATAAAGCACACAAATACGTTACATATTTTTGTGTGCGCGCACATAATTGCACACTGACTTTATCAGAAGTAGGAAAAAAAAAGGGGAAAAAAACTATGAAAGGGTATATAAAGACACAAGATGACGCTGGGAAAATATCCTGATCATATTGAAGACCAGGATGTATGATAAATTCGAGCATAATAGTGTCCAAGTGTTGTCTAACTCTTAGGAATACTTACCTAAGAAATACAAAACGAAAGAAGACACTGGCCAAAAGCCTTTTGGCGTATTATCTCTTTAAGGTTATATTGAAAGACATATAATCAGATTGCTTCATTTAGAAAAGAAAATTCACTATTACCAGGGAACTTTGTCACTTTAGCTTGCTTATTCTTCTTTCTTAAAGTATAAATAGAAAGTAAGGGAAAAAATATGTGTCCACTAATCATGAATCTTCATGATGGATTACTACAACATCATAAAATTCCGTTTAAGTTTTCTTTGCCATTATAATATTGTTCCGCATTAAAAATACCATTGAGTCACTCCAGTCTCCAAATGATCCAAAACTGCAAACAACTGTGTTTTATCAAGGATATTGTCTTCATCCTTTTAGTTTTTTAATTTTAAGGAAAAAAAATCTATCATTCTTCCGTGTCATCTTTGATAATACAGCACTAGACAATTGAGTTCGATACCTCTCCGCAAGTTTCTCGTCTCTGATCACATCAAGTGATGCAATGGCAACTGCACTAGCCAATGGATTCCCGCCAAAGGTACTAAAGCAACAAGAAAGAAAAGCAAAGTGAGCTCTTGCCTGATAAATGTGAGCTGGAAAGACATGTAAATACAAAGAGACCTAAACTAAGAAAGAAAAATAAAAAACTAAAATGGTATGATAGGCCATTCAAGAATCAGAAATATGTCGCTACTTTGGACACAAAACCATTATTTGTCACCTAAAAGAAGCCCAAACCGAGCAAGGTTCTTTCTAATGTTTGGAAAAAGAAGAGGAGTAAAACCTTGTCAATCATTACTAAAAACTTGTAATACTGTACATCATTTTTTTCCTTTGGTATATTCAGTTAGCATTATGTACGCCTGGCCTATTCTTATAAGTTTCCACAAAAATTTCATGGTGGGGGTATGGTTCCCTTACTTTCTAAACCTGATAAAATCCATCATGACAAATTTACAACTACTATGTATTTTTTTTTAGTACCACGAATAATGATGCCGACTACATAATTAAACCAAGTATCAGAGTCAACCAAAACCAATTACTAGTACTAGGTTTCTTTTTTAAACTATTTTTTTTGTTTGCTGAAAATCGTTAGTACTTGTTTTTAACAGCCAAAGAATTGTTTCTTCAAGAAACTGGTGTCACATGACATGCATCCTCCTGAGCAAAATAAACAGGTGGAGTCACATGTAAGGGAAAAATCTTTCGAACCGAAATAAAAAATTTATTGAAAATAAAAGCAGCCACTTAATTCCTTTATCAGATTAAGATACAGGCTGCAAGCTTAACAGTTATAACTGCAAACCTTCCATGCTCTCCGGGTCGGATACAGAGCATCACATCTTTGTCTGCAAGAACTGCACTCACAGGTATCACTCCACCACCCAAAGCTTTTCCTAATATCTGGTGAAGAAAAAACAGAAATGCATAAGAAAAAAACTCTCCTTTTACATAGAAACATATTAGAGTACTCAGTCAGATGACTAAACTTCAAAACACTCCAATACATGCAAATATCACTAGAAAGAGAACAGGAAAGTGACAGCTTACAACAACATCGGGGCGAACTTCTTCCCAATCACAAGCTAGCAGTTTTCCTGATCGCGCTAAGCCAGATTGGATCTCATCAGCAATCATTAAAATATTGTATTTTGAGCAAAGATCTCTTACAGATTTTAAATAACCATCAGGAGGAATTACAACCTACAAAGAAAAGATATAGTTCTTCTTAGCTAGTTTGAAGTGAATAGAAATTTAAAAATGCTATATCTATTATGTGGGAGAAGCAACCTTCTGACTAGACCTAAACAACATACTCCTCGATTAAACATCTGTTAATGCATCTTAGAGGTGCATATAAATTTCAGCGATACATGTAAAAAGGTAACCTCTGGCTACAAGTAGATACATTTGGAAAACATAACAGCATTAGAGAATTTAAGTCCTAATCCAGAATCCACAAATCTAATCCATCATTTTGTTTTTCTTCATATGCCACGTGTTGAGCAAAAAGCAAGGCTACTCTTCTTTCCTTTACTAGAGTTATTCACCTTCAATTATCTGGTTAGCATGGTCACTTATGCTAACAGCAGTAGTTCTGAAATGACTCAATACACGAATGATATATAAGTTGGTAATAATAGTTATCAAATCCAAGCTAATTAAGTTGAACAAATGAACAAACTCTTGAACAATTGTATATCCTTTCTCTAATTCGAGTAATTTTTTAAGGCTTGAAAAATAAAATTCCTAACAAACATGCACCCATAAATCTCTATCTGTTCACGTAAAATTTCTCTTATGCATTCCCAAATAAGACGCAGATGCGTGTGTGTGTGTGTGTGTGTGTATATATATATATATATATATTTGTTTCCAGAACAAACATACCCCAGCCTCTCCTTGTATGGGTTCAAATAAAAATCCAGCTATCCGATCTCCATTTTCTGCACTTCACAATGATCAATAAGTTCAATGTACATACATTAGTTTCTCAATTCTCGTTTAAGTATTTATGAATCATTAAAAAGAATTCAAATTAAATTCTTGATTTGTTCTTTGCTTTGACTAAAAACGTTGAATAAACTAAAAAACTTTGTAATGATTCATTCAGAATATTATGCAATCATATTATAGGGTATAGAAAATAAACAAGCAGCAGCACAAAGATTTAAGAACATTTCAAGTAAAACAATATAGAGAATCTATACCTTTAAAAATTTTCTCAAGGGCCACTGAATCACCAAAATCAACTTTAAGATGGCCAGGCAAAAAGGGTCCAAAACCTCGGGTTGCCTCATTGTCACAGCTCATCGAGATGACAGCCATTGTACGACCGTGGAAGCATCCACAGCATGACACAATGATTGCCTACATATCGTCAGTGAGAATAAGAGAAATGTCTTCCCATAAAAAAAAAATGAGTCAGAAACAAAACTCAGCTTGTCCTTAGAATGTGCAACAGTGCAAGTAAGCGAACTAGAAGGATGAGTTTTAGGCACATCTATATAAATTGTTTACAGTTACATCATATCTAAACAAAAAATAGAATGTTCTACAAATAAGATGACAGATCATTGATTTTCAGTTTCTTCAGTTAGCATTTTCAAATTAGAATGCCGAGTATTTATAATGGCAGACGACTAAAAAAACCATTGAACAAGTTTACGAAAAGAACATGGCAAAGTGAAAATTACAATGGTGTGACAGAAATCTGAAATGCTCCAAACAACAGCTAAGACGAGAAGCAATTATGAAGCATTCTTCTTATCATTAAAAGGTAAAATAGTAAGGGCATTGATATAATGACTTGACAACAGTCAAACCTTCCTAGCAGTCTTACAAGGCATCATACTTTTAATGAATATTTATAAATAGATCGCAAATTAGATTTAAACAAGAGGAAGACTTTTGTCCAAGAAACACAATCATTGTTTACAGAGGAATGCACATATTTTTGAACTTGGAGCTTGAGAAGGACTGAAGCAGAGTGCTTACAGATGAAAATTTAAAGCCCAAATCTCCCAGACCTAGCACCTCAAATTATGAAGTCCCTTCAAAATAACATGACTCCTGACTTCAGGCTAACCTAACTTTTGGTAATGTGAGTAAGCCACCAAATGCTGAGACATAATGTATCACAAACAAGCAATGCACATGTGCATATGGTATGACTACTTAGACATGGATGGAGAGACGGCCTTGTATGTGTTATAAATACTTCTCCCTGAATTTTACCTCATCTTTTGGAATTTTCTTATTCTCGTAACCCCATTTCCTGGCCAACTTCAGAGCTGTTTCTACACCTTCAGCACCAGTGTTCATAGGCAGCACCATGTCATATCCAAACATATCCGTTAGAAGCTTAGCAAATACCGGAAATCTATCGTTATAAAATGCTCGAGAGCTCAGAGTGAGCCTTTCTGCCTGTTCTTGTAATGCCTTCATAATCTTTGGATGGCAATGTCCCTACAGCAGGAATGTGAAGAAATCAGAAAACGAAAAAGCTCATTTGAAAAACATAAAAGGGCATTGCACACGAATACAAATTCACAATCAGAGTTCCGGAAATTGATTAACTCTTTCGACGAATTTGCATTTCCTCGAGATACAGAGGAAAGAAGCAATAGTCACAGTGATCACTAATAAGCAAGTTGATTCGATAGAAAACAAATTCATTGATTTAAGCTATTTGACTGCGTATATTGCTTTAAAAAAAAAGAAGAGAGAGATGGGGTACTGTTGAGTCATATACATGACAGTTTAGTTTCTCAATATTCTCTACCTGGTTAACTGCAGAGTAAGCAGAGAGAAAGTCTAGATATCGGTTGCCTTCCGGATCCCATATGGATGATCCCTTTGCTTGAGAGAACACAACTGGTATTGGGTGATAGCTGCATTTCAACAAGGGAAGAGACTTAAGGACTTTATCAGCAGCAGGTGATCAGCAGATTGCTCCAACAGAAGAATTCAATTCATGGAAACAATCCACAACCACAAGAAAATGCCAACGCACGTTCAAGAACAGCAAAAGTAGTATTCAGGATGGTATAGGCAAGAAAATAAGAAATTAAGAAAAGGGGGGAAAAAAAAAAACCCGAAACTTTTAAACTCTTTATAGTAAGAGTTTGTAATGAAATTACCAAGTCCAGTATCAGGTATTACATTAAAATTATTAGCAGAAACTGTAATATGCAAAAAACAGTATCTTTTTCTTTTCTACAGTAAAAAGATTAATAACTCCAAAAAAGAGAAAGATTCGTCGCAAAAACACCCACCTATTTTTTTAGAATACAAACTTCATCAGAACAGATGTAACTATGAAATAATCTTTCACCAGTGGAACTTGGAAAACAAATACAAACACAAAAAAGGAAGATTTTTCAAGTACTCTATATAGATCTTCTTTGTATGCATACATACATATATATATATACACATATATATGCAAAGAGCACTAAAAAGTTTGCCTACCCATCTCTAATTTCCTTACGCCAAAACCCAACACGAAAAGTTATCCTAATTGGCAACTTCAGAGAAACCCATTTGAGAGAGAGAGAGAGAGAGAGATATTACTTGTGGGCACTGTACTCAAATTCAGAGTTGATAAAGTCTTGGGAGGAAGAAGAAGAAGAAGAAGAGGGTCTGCCTTGAGGGACAGCAGTTAGAGTCCTTGTTCCCCTATAACCAACTCTGCCCAGCACATAATTCAGCTGCAAAGACCTCCTGAACGCCATTGATGACCCTGATTCTAAGTCTCAAAAGTTCAACAACTCCTCAATTCGTGAAAGCCTCAAAACAAACCACTCTCTTCAAAATATATATATATATATATATTCACGCACTTGAACAATTCCTCCATATGAATACGATGATAAAACTCGTATGTAATGTAAGTCTCAAGTCCTTGTCCTTGTTTTTTTTGGGGGTTTTCGAGTAATAAAGGAATTATTGTCGTTTTTGGTGACGCAAAGGATACAACTAATACACTTCCCAAAGCAAACTGGTGTTCCATTTTCCCAAAATCCAACTATTTTTGGTAATTAATAATTAAATAATTTTAGAGATAAAACGACACATAAAAAGTAGAGAAGAGTCCCCATGCTGTAACGTCTATCATGTTAATAATGTTCATTAAATTTCATTGCTTCAAATCTAAAATTTTGTAAGAGAGTCCAATGAGTTTTAAATAAAAAGGAACACACAAGAATGGATGTGGAATGTGGACCACTTTGATAAACACACGTATTGTTATTTTAATATATCCGTTTCAAGAGGATATGAGCTTTGAGTACACGTATGATCCACAATCCATATGAGAACGAAGCAGAAAACGACAAAAGCTGCAGATGCGCACCGATTCATGTAGGATGAAATTTTGGAATACGAATGAGGCGGATTACTTAGGGTTAGTTTTTCAATTATCATTTCTTTCCTCGAATGTCAATTTTTATCGTACCTGCTTTATTAAACATTCTTTTAGATGTTGAAATAGCGTGGTATTTACCGATGAATCAGAAAAATCGTAGTTACCTATTATCTATTATTCATAAAAAAAAAATAAATAAATGAACTAATAAACATAATTATTTTTCATAAAATTAACATAACAACAAACACAATAATATACTAAATAGTTTTTAAATCCTAAATTCAAATATATAAATACATATAAATTATCAAAGTCATTACTTTTTTCAAAGATATATGGATATGAGCGTCGAAAAATATATGACTATTTATATCAGTGTGAGTAAAGATATTGATACTATTCCCGTATTATATCTATCATATCCATATATTTGCGGTGTAGTTATTTCTTGCTTAGATCGCTTTTTTTGTTTGAATAGTTTTTTTTTTTCTTCTATATTAGGATTGGATAACTAAGGACGCCCGTAACCATAAGTTTTATTATCATTTCTCAATGAAAATGTTGATATTTTGAATGTATACCTATAAATAGGTAAAAAAAAAAAAAAAATACTTTGGTGCCCATATATATATTTATTTTTATAATTTTACAAAAATATTGAAAAAAGTAGATGCATAATTTTTTGAGGAGTAATAAATTTTTTTCTTTTTTATTATTTTCTTGATGGAAAAGAGATTCTTTTATTACTGATATCCAGAATCATCAATTATAGCCAAAGAAACACGCGGAGGTGTCCCTGATAACCAAACAAAACTAGAACAAGAACTTAAAGTAAAACGAAGTTAGGATGTGTGCAACTTTATTCCTGTAAACAGGAATAAAATTATATACCACATTTCCTAGCAATCTAAGATTGACGATAATGTCAGACAAAATAGAACTCTCCATTGATAACGGTTCAAATGAATGGTGAATGGAGGTTGTATTATTTGAGTCACTCTCCAACTTAGAAATAGCGAAGCCATGATAGAGAGCAAATATAGTGCCTTCCCTAAGAGCAAAACACTCAGCAGTAGCACTGAAGTGCCCGTATTCTGGTAGCAGATGCGCCACAAACCTGGCCATTAGAGTCCCGAACCACTACACTAATGCCAATAAAACCAGCCATTTCATCAATTATAGCGTCAACATTTATCTTCAAATAATTGCTACGCGGTGGAACCTAAAGAGAAAAATCAGTGACTTTCCTAGCTTCATGGTGTATACAAAATAAGGTGCATTTAGCATTCCCCTCTCATCAATACATATCTTATACGAAAGAAGGCATATTTTGCTTTGTAATTTTTATGTATTTATTTATTTCTACGAGAAGACCTTTTTGTTTATGTAAATTAGTAATAATATGTCCTACTTTTCACCTTAAGCTTAAAAATAGGAGGAAAAAAAAAAGAAGGTATCCCCATGTCACTTTGTGCTTGCTGGCCTTTTTATTTTAGCACTTATTTTTAAGTTATAAGCTTTTTAATCAAGTTTTATTTGTGAAATTTCACTTTTACTATTTTGTTTCCACCATGTTTACTGTAGTTGAGTTTCGATTAAATTTATTTTTGGGAAGCATTTCGACAAACACCTAATACGCAGAAAGTAAAACACAAATTCACTTCCGCATCTTGCGATTCAAGAATTTTGGGATTGAGCAACCCAGGATGCCTTGGAAGCTTTCGAGATTCACGGCCTGCTTGAGAAAGCTGGGATCGTTGTTCTCTTGAGCCATTTGAATCGAGGATGAGCCAAGTCTGCTCGCGATGGCGATGAGGATCTTGTGCTAGTGCCGTCGCCGACGAACTTGTCAAAACTGGAGTCGTAGAGGTGAGGGAGACGGTCTGCAGCGGTGACCTCGTCGATGCCGAATTGGGTCGCGTTTTTGTAGCAGAGGTCGTCAAACGATGTGAGAGATTCCATTTCTAAGGAGAGTGTGTAGTCGGAGACTATTAGATGTGGGAAAGAAGCCTCGACAACGACTAATGGTGACGATAGAGAAGGAAGAAGAGAGGGTCTATAAAACGTACCATTAAATTAAGTTCAAGGTTAAAAATATGGTATCAATCCCATTTAAATGATTAAAAAGGGGCATTTTTATTCATGAAATTAGAAAGAGAGAGATCCACTTAAAAGGTAGCTCGAAAGTGGAGCATTCCTGTGCAAACCCCTAAAAACTTTTCAAAAATAAAGTTTGAAAAATGACCAGATCTCCCTTATGACATTGGTCAAAAGCCACTTAGCAACACAAAATGCAACTCAGAATCTTACTAACTACATCCAACATCCATCAGCAGCCATTTAACAAAAGTAAAAATAATTTTCGGATAAGCAAAAAATCATCTTAATCAAACTTTAGACAAGCAAAATTAATCTTCTATATCGGTTTTAAGACATACTGCTCTTAGAAAATAATTTAACTAATTACAAAATTTGTATACAGGTACAATGTACAGACAATCCAAGAAAAGAAAAAAAGTACTGCTAACTTAGCGGATTTCACATCTCACTGAACCCGCAAAAAAGATAAAGGATTTAAATCATCAGAAGCATAGAGCTCTTCAGTTTGTTTCACTTTCATCATATGAATTCATTAAAATAACAATTAATACCTCAAACCATGCTAGACGATGGGTAGCTACCATGAGCCCCTAAGTCGTATCATAATCCCACTGATCGACAAAAACCAAGACTAACTAGTTTGGGAATTGCTACAAAATGGCCTCAAATGCATCAAGTCATGAACAAGAGTACTTGATATTCGCTAGTAAGCCGTAGGCGAGGAAGGCTCAAGGCTAATCCAAAAGGGAAAGAAAACTGAACTAGCCGGCCTCTACGTAGATTACAAGGGGTAGAACAAAACTATACACAAGCAAGATTTGCCTTTCATTAAAATGATGACAGAACAGAGAACTCACAGTAAAAGAGGAAGATGAAAAAGGGAAACTAATTTATATTCTACGTTTAGATATGAATGTAAGGGTTAATTCAGTTTATAAGTCTCTAGCCACCGTAGCGTAGACAAAGACCTAGGATTCGTTCCCACCTTCACTGGATAAACTATATGACAAAGGGCTACTCCTGTTTCGTAGACTGTGAAATAGAAAACTACTTTGTGTGAAAAGTACATAATCTTATCTATCCTATTTATTCTGCAATGTAAGAAACCTATCAACATCGAAATTATATGTTTCAACATGTCTATACTGATTATTCTGCAATCTAAGAAATCTATCAACAGTCGAAATCGGAAGTTTCAACATGATAAGCACACAGGTGCCAGGTATATGGATTCTGTACTGTAAATTTCAGGTTTCAAAAGAATATTACAAGAAAATGATTGAGTGGCTTTGAAAGAAGCATCATTGGTTTAATAATTGTACTATAATGATCCTAACCATTGCAATTACGCAGAGTGGTGCATGCTATAAACACCTATCCTGAGAGCACATATAAAGGAATGCTCTAATATGAACCTTCCATCTAAAAAAATTACTCAAGCCTAATACAAAGTGGGGCTTGAAACCAGATACTGAACTGCGGTTATGCTGTAGCTTGAATGTTGAAAGAGCAGATATACACAGCAAACATGATTTTGCAGCTAGTGAACTCTAATTGATCACTAACTAGGTGATTAGTGAAGTCTCTTATCAGAAAAAAGAGCCCTTGAATTGAGAATAGTATTCATTATTATCCATCAAAACAAAGAATAAGAAGAAATTCGAGTATCGAGAAGAAAAATTCTAGGAGACATCCTACTTGGTTAGATTTCCACAAATAGGGTTATACTAAATTCTGGCAGAGGAATGCTTTGAGGTTTACAGCAATACATGTTGCAAAAGGAAACCTAAGATCAGAAAACAAATAAATATTTGTTGCAGTGTTCCATGATTCAATTCAGCGAAGAAAATTTTCTATATCCAGAATCAAGACAGATGGCACAGAATGAAGAAGCATTCCTATCTCTTCATAGATAGGAACTAGATGTTCCATGATAGGTTATCTAGTTGCAGAGAATTATTTTTCCCTCTTTTAGAGCTAGCTGCACTGAAACTGTAAGTCAAGGAGAATCTCAAAAGAAGAGATCACAATCAATCACATAGCACTTGCACCATTAATAGAGAAGATGCTTCTAGCAAGAAGCTGAAAGCAGAGGTTGAATGGCCAGAGAATTAGCAAGCATATTATAAGATTGACAAATTATGGTCACTATTGAGTAAGTTTCTGGCACGAACATCAAATTCAGAGCATGCTAGCATTTGAAATCAGATGAACCCTACACTAGACAAGAAAAGACCAGAAAAGCATTGTACGAAAGGAAAGAAAGAACCTACTAGGTTCCTAAACAAGTTCGATGATATTGCAGATTAAGAATAGAAAGAAACCCTATACACCCTAGATATAAAACAAAAAGCAGTCCTCCTGCATGATCTTGATGGTTCACCGATATGGAAGGGTCAGGAGAAGCCACTTAAATACGCCTAGACAAAATTACCTCCCAAAACCAAAACCTAAAGGAGCTAAGGATAGGAAACACGAGAGAGAAACGGCCAATATTTAACCATTCACCTTCAAACACCAAGAAGCATCCTTAGAACTTAAGTGGCCATCATGAATGCCTGAATCAAGTTCTCCGCTGTCCGCTTTTGCTCCTGAGTTCCTGATATATGAGCAACACGATCTCCACGAGAGGACTTGGACTCTGAAATTTCTACCATTGCTCCAGAAATCTGAAGGAGAAAAAAGTTTGCATGAGAATCCCTTTCAATCAAACAAATAGAGTCAATCTTAAGAAATTCATCTCAGCTCCAAGTGTAAGACTTCTAGAACTCATTGTAACTGAGTCAAAATAAATAACTTTATTTCATGTTTACGAAAAATAGCAGTCTAAAAGATTTAATCAAAAAGATATTAGATAATCAAATTTAATCATAAAGATATTAGATAATCAACAAGTACTCCAATGATCAAGTTAGGAACTTAAAATGGCTGTCTAAAAGTCAACAAAGTAAAAGCAGTCACAGCACCTTACATGCATTGAGTCTGGCCAAAATACAAGTGGTTTCTCTCTCTCATTCATCTGGACCCTAAATTGTTGTCCTGGACATCTATACCTCTTACCTCATAGAAGTAGGAAGAATACCACAGTTTTATAAAGCAAATTGAATCCCCAAATCCCAAAAGTTGAGCTTCAAATGGTATAAAAACAAGTTTCACATGGCACTTACAAGTAAGAAATGACTAGGCAATAAATATCAATGTAGGATCATAATGGGAAATACCCAAGCAAGGGTTCAATAAAATTAAAACCATGACTACAGATATGAAATATAAAAATACAAGGAGATAGAAGAGAATAATATTGAAGGTTGAACCCACCTTCCTAATGTTGGCTAAATTTGCCCCTCCTCTTCCCATAACCTTACCCACTGCATTAGCAGGAATCAGCATCTCAAGCGTAGAAGGGGGAGTCAACCTGCATAGCAGCACGGTATGAGAATGCAGTCTCCAATGGATAGTGTGGAAGCCAAAGGATATAAAATTCAGCCATATTTCATGAAGTTAAAATACTTACCCGCCATACAGCTTGGATGAATATGAGGACACTGATCCATAGCCATTCTCTCCCATCTAGAGAAAAAAGAGAGAGAGGGAATGAGAGAGAAAAAGGCAATTCAAACTATGAGACAGTTGTATTTTGCAGAAAACAAGACGGAAGAATAAAATGAAGACAAACTACATACTAAAAAGTATCCAACATTAGATAAAGGAAGTCACCAATCAAACACAACTGGCCAAAATCTGACCCTTAAAAGCTACCAGAAGAATAAGATCTCTCTGCTGACCTTAAATAAACAAAAATCTCAAGACAATCATCACTGTCATCAACTAAAAAAATATTCCAAAAGAAAACTTGAGTCTGGATGGACAAAACACAAGGTTAAAATTATTTATTATTTATAAATGGGTCCCAATCCAATAGGTATTTTTTCGTACCTATCTAATCCAATAGGTATTTTTTCGTACCTATCTACAAGTTTTTTTTTACCCAATTAAAATTGACATGGCATGCTTTTTCATGGTAAAAACGTAGAGATAGAAAGAGCATTAATTATGGTGTATTTATTTATTGTTTTTTTTTTTGGGTGTGTGTGTGTAAAGCTACTCAAATCATTATAAACGTGTATTTATTTATTTTGGTCAAACAACTCAAATTATTATAGTCATTAGATAATATAATCCAACGGCTGAAAAAAAAAATACCTACTGAATTGGTCCCCCTTAAAAATATAGGGATAATCCAAAAATAACCCCTCTGCTCTACCTAAACACCACGTTTAACCCATGTTCTCATACAACCCAAAAATATTCCTTCTATTTTTTAAAAAGGAAAAAAAGTAACCTTTCTTCTCTTTTTGGTCAAATTTTTTACTAAATTCTTTTCCAAATGGCATTAATACTCTTAGAATATTGATATCCAAACAACCCTCGATTGATTTCTTTAAAAAATAATAATCTAAAAATTTATTGAAGAAAAAAACATTATCAACATTTTCTATAATTTAGAAAAATAATGAGATATTCTTTTTATTTTTTAAATAAAAAATTAATTAGATTGAAGGGAGTGTTTAGTAATAGATTCCTGAAACATATGCAAGGGTATTTTAGATATTTCACATTTCAAATTTGACCAAAAAAAAAAAAATTAGGATATACTTTTTTCCTATTTTGAAAAATAGAGGGAATACTTTTGGATTTTATGAGAACAAAGCATTAAACGTGACATTTAATCCTAATACAGGGAGTATTTTAGGATTATCCCAAAAATATATATAAGATCTTGGAAGTCTGGAATATATCTGAATATAAAAACCCAACAACCAAACAAGCCTTATGTTACTCAAAGTTCTAAAAAAGATTCTAATACTTCAAAGGAAAAGTAAAGGACACAACAAAAAGAATCACTAGCTAAGTAAACAAAAGACTCAAAGACAAAATAAAGACGACTAACAATGCAAAAGAGAAATGTCTCCAAGAAATGTCTAATAGACGTAGACATAATGCAAACATGACCAACAGATGGGGAAAAGTCAAACAGAAATAATACATGGAAATTGTTTGTAAAAGATTTATGTCTACAGTGAACTTGTAATAAACCCAACTATCCCTTGCGTAGACACATTGCATATCATCGGAGCCATGAGGTCAGAGGAACTATAGGAAAAATGTAGGCAGAGCAATTATTTTTATTCAATAATTTGGAAAAACCTAAGCATCATATCAACAAAAGCCTAAAAGAACCAGTTCTCATCTATCAATCTGCTGATGCAAATCTCAGGTTGATTACAAAAGAACACAGAAGCAATCACAACTACTATAATTATAAGAAAACTACAAAAGTGGTGATACTAGTTATAGTAGCTGTGACTAAAGACATCATAAAATTGCAATAATTATCCAAATAGCTACATACCGGCAAAGATCCATATCCATAGAGGCTGCTAGATGATAGCAAGCCCAAGCCACTTCCATTGTCGGCCCTCTGATCATAACTCAAAGAAGCAACTGGGGGAACAGAAGGCAGCACTGAGGGCATTGGAAGACTAGTGCCACTGGAATATAGGGATTCAGTACCGACAGAGGGGTTACGAGCATCATTTCTATCTTTCAATACATCATCTCGAAGCCTTAAAACAATCTGAACAAGTGCATCTTTTACACTATCAGCTTCTCCCGATATCTGGATGACAGACAAAATTAAAATGAAAACTTAAAATAACCAAAGATTGTAACCTATAATAATCAAAAGATTATTTTTTTAGTTTGCGAAATGAACCTCAACAAGCTCATCATTGACATCAGCACATTTTGGCTTGTTACTTTTTGAGATACGGACTTCAGCTTTTGTCCTCTTACGAATTTCATTAATAATTGAACCACTTTTTCCAATGATACAACCAATAACTTTAGATGGAACAAGAAGCCGCATGGTGACTGTGTCGTCATCTTCATCATTTATCTTCCCTTGAAGCAATAAAACAGCTTCAACTGCCATCGACTTCAGGTCATCTTCAGACTACCAAACAACAAACATCTGATATTAATGACATGTAATAAAGCTGAATACAATATACTGATTTGCAGTATAACTCTACGAAAAAAAAAAGTAAAATATAAAACAATAAAAAGACGATGTGAAGTGCACATTGGAATTAGAGTGAACATACAAACACTGTACTAGGCATATCTAAAATGTTACCAAAAAGTGGATTTAGATGCCAAATAGATTGTATGTGCAGGACAGGAGGCAATACCTCAGTTGATGTAACCGTAATGACACACTCGTCACGATCATCCCTGGTGTCATCAACTTCAACACGAGCACCACTAGCCTGCCTTATACTTTTAATGGTACCACCGCCTTTCCCAATCACACGACCAATCTTGTTAAAGGGACACAACACCCTCACAATTAACTCCTCGGATCGGGAAGCGGCACTAAAAGCAGGCACTACAGGAAGAGCAGATGAATAAAGAGGCCATGTATTTCCTGTATCTGCATAACCCTGAAGATCCTGTAGATGTGTGGTGCCTAAGATAGGAGGAACAGTTCTAGAAGGCACTAAAGAATCTGCACCTGGGTACAGCCCGCTTGGAGGATAAATTGGGACATCTGACGGGATAATTATGCTTGCTGCGGCTTCTGGTACAGTTGTCTCAAGAGATATCTCTTCCTTTGGAGAAAATTTGTACATAATTGCAGAAATTGCAAATAATGCTTTTCTCACTGCATCTGATTCACCAGATATCTGTTCATGAAGAAGCACAATTACAGAATGGGTACTTAGAAAGCAATTCACTAAAAGGCAAGACTGTTGGAGGTAATAGCATATCTACGAATAAAAAAATATGTTACACTCGTAATAAGGTTCATTTAGGCAGCAAAAGGGACACAAAAAGCAAGATTGACTTTTGACTTTCAGAGACTAAGAAGCATTGTACGCATTAGGAAGGCAGGAGACCTAATTTCTTTTGCATAAGCTGACCCACCTATTATTATCAAGCAAACTCAAAAGTGTTCAGCAAAATTTCAAAAGTTGGTATTGCCAAATCGGCTAGAAATCTATATCCTCAAACATAGCGTTTACATTCATTCTTATCCATGAAAATTTTCATTTCCTTCTACATCAAATATGAAGTTCTAAAGCTACATTTCATATCAAATCCACAAAAGCGAAAGCGAAACAGTTACGAACCTGAACAAAATTGTCAAACTCCATTGCACACGAATGTGATGGGTCAGCACCGTCCTTCGGGCTGACCTTAATGCTCGTCCTCGTCTTGCTTCTCAGTCTCTTAATCGTTGCCCCAGCCTTACCAATTATATTCGCAGACTGGCTAGCCGGGACAAGAACTTGACACTCTTCCTTATCCTTATCCCTCCGTTTCTTCTCCGAATCTCCAACTGAAGCTACCGCATTTGCAATGGCGGCTTGAACTCTGAGAAGGGCGTCCTGCGCCGCGCAGAGTGGCCGCCTCTCATTAAACTCATCTTCAATCTCGACTTCTTCCTTCTCCTTAACATAGCAATAAATCGTCAAAACCCGATAACGGGCACCCGGAAAAGGATCAACTACCTTAATCTTTGCTCTACTCTCTTGCCTAATTGAATTTATGACTTTCCCACTCTTACCAATAACACTTCCAATGACCCCGTCAGGGCATAGAATCCTGTAAACGACCAATTCATCACTACCCTTTTCGTCTTTTTCATTCACTCGTCGTTTTTGGTTCTTGTATTCATTGTCATAGTGGTCTCTCTGTGAACGACCTCGCTTCCCAGTTTCCCCCATTGGGAAAATTTTGACCCTTGATTCCTGAAAACAATGCTTAGTTTAAACCGAGTTTTAATGGGTAATCGATTAAGCCAAACTAAATTTCATATCTTTATGAAAAAAAGAAATATAAAGAAAAAGCAAGATTGCCCTTTTGAGATTTTAATGGGGGAATCATGATTACATCTACCGGAAGCAAATTAAATTTTGAAAAATGGGAAAACCCATAGACGTACATGAAATCCAATAGCCAAAATTAAGTTAAAAGTAAGTTAAAAGGAAAACCCTTTTTGAGAAAATCAAATTGACAATTTAAATTTCAGAAAACTCCATTAAATGACGAAAATCTAAAAGGGGTTTGCATACCTCGTATTCAGAAAAACCCTAGCTAGTCCCAGAAAGAGAGAGAGAGCTATTGAAGCGCATTTGGATATGGAGTACTACTTTATTTTACGCAATGCTACTGGATTTTACTTCTGACTCATTTTTTTTTTTTTTCTATAGATTAATGATAATTAATTATTAAAAAGAAGGAAAGAATAAAATTTATTTATTTATTGTTTATTTTTAGTTTCAGAGAATAAATAGGATAAGGGTAAATTATATACTTCATATTTTTGTTTTTACCTAAATTGATTACCGACTTTTCATTTGAAAAACAAAATTACTGACTGTTGCCCTACAGAAATTAATTCCATATGAATTTTCTTTTTTTTTTTTCCAAATAAGTGAGAAAGATTTCCACTAAAATGAAAAAATAAAGAAAGATAAACATTTTTATTTCTCCAATACTAATCCTTTAAACATGTTTATTGATGATAGTAAAGACAAGGGTTTATTTTTAAAATTAATTATGCGCAGGATTTTCAAAATCATGTGTATCAAATAAGAAAATAAGACTAAATAAAAGAAAAGGAAACCATTTCCTAATTTCTAATTTCGTTAGTGTCCATTATAGTAAACATGACCTAACTACCAAGAAAGGAATATATTATTTCCTTAAAAAAAAAAAAGGGAAGGGTGAGAGAATCTATCAATCTAGTAACGTAGGATACTGAAAACGATAATAAAATTAAGAAACGACAATTACTGAAATAACAACACTAAAACGACATTTTTTTTGTTCTTCCTTGCTATGTCTAGTAAATGGTCTGAATTATTGTTTGGTGCCAATTGCAATTAAGTTAGGATCGTTAGATTTCTTAGATTTTTTATTTGGAGAATTGTGTGGAAGATAGGTTGTGTTGTTCAATTTTACTATTTTGGTTTGATTATGTTTGGCAAATAAATTTGGACAAATGATATATTTTCCCCTATATTATTATTGACTGTAAAATTTTACCTCAAACATATTGCATAAACTTCTTTATATTATTCATATGTTGAAAAAAAAGTCCTTCTGTTAGCTTCCGTATATAAATAGATGGAAATATAATATGCCACTTATTTTATAACTTTTCTTTGGGATAATAATATTAAATAATTTTTCTTTTGGATAATAATATTAAAATACCCTGACTTTCAACTTTTCTGAAAAAAAATCCTGATTTTTGAATGTCTGCAAAATAATACTCTTATTTTTAAATTTCTATAAAATAATACTCTTACTTTTGGATTCTGCAAATTAATACCCTAACAATTAAAATTCTTGCAAATTAATATCCTAATATTTGAGATTCCTATAAATTTATAACCTTAATACCTAATTAGTAGATTTTAATAATAAAAAGATAGTAGTAGCCATCATTAACTTAACTAAAACTTATTAAACAATAATACAATTTCTGAAAAATATTTATAGTTAGTTTATTTCACTTTTTATTTAAAAAAGAAAAGTAAAACACTTCAAACGATAGGTAAAAATAATTAATAATAAAAAAAGAAACATGAGAGTAAAAAAAATTTGTGTTCTTTTTAGCAATTAACTAAAAAAAGTAGTTATAAAATATTTCTGATAATATATTAGTATCTAAACATTTTTAATAAGTTAATGAGAGTGTTTGTATCTTTTAATTTGCCTATAATATAAATATACAAAGAAAATAACAGTTGATGGTATTAATTTGTAGAAATCATAAATACCAGGGTATTAATTTATAGAATTCAAAAGTGGGGTTATTAATTTGCAGAAATCGTAAATGTAAGGGTATTAATTTGTAGAATTTCAAAAACAAGATTATTAATTTGCAGAAATTCAAAAGATAGGGTATTTTTTAGAAAAAAATTAAAAATCAAAGTATTTTTACGAGATTAACCCTTTTTTTTAGCAGTTTATCATTATTAATTTATTCAAAGAATAAAATAAATGATTTAATTAAAATATTAGAACTTATATTATTCTTTTCTCTTTTCTCGTTTAAAAAATTATAAAAAACTTATCCTTCTCAAGATATGCCCAAAAATGGAACGACCAAAAACCAACATTATCCAAAACTAATTCATCATACTCCGTTGACCTCAATAACCCCACTGATACCCGAAGTGACCTCAAGGAAGACGATCTGTTTATTCTCGGATGGATCTCAATTCTCAAGTCTCAAGTCCTAATTTGAGAATGCTTAATACAATTATCTTCTTGGATGGATCTTAAGTCTCAATGTCTTAATATTTTTAGTTATTTATTTATTTAATTCTACTAATAAATTAATAATAATAGTAAATTGCTAAAAAAATCATAAAATAAATGACATGTCATTTTTGCATCTATTTATATAGAGAACCTGATGGAAGGACTATTTTTTCAACATTTAAATAATACCGCGAATTAGCAACAAAAAATAATTTGGGGACAAAACTCTATATAAATCAATAATTCAGGGGGAAATATACAATTTGTCCAATAAATTTCATTCACTCGGAGTTTTATCTTCATATAATTGAAATTGGTGTAGTCCCAATTGTCGCTGTTCATCAAAAGCATATAGAGAACTAAATGCATCAGTAATAGAGAATATCTAGAATACAGATATTACTCCTCTAAACATCTAGTATAACTAAACTAAAATAAAATTAAAAAAAGTCATAAAAAAAAACTATATATACATAATTTGATGAGTTCGGTTCATCATCTTAGCGATGCTACGTATAGTCTTGGGTGATTAGATCTTCAACATTTTTGCCATCTGTTCAATACACTTCATAATCAGTTGTTGATAACTCAAAATAAGAGAGTTTGAAAATTAGAGAGCTTTCTATTTTTACTTTGTAAAAAAAAAAGAGTAGTGAACCTCTTTATATAAGTTTTGTTGGCACTAAGAATTTTGTTTTCTATCTATATGGGACTTTTGCAAATTTCTTTTACGTTTATAATTCAGTGTGTGCACTTCGAAGATCAACTTCTCATTCGTCCGAGCATTGTTTTGAGCATACGAACATAAGATTTCGATATCCTTGTGAAGGAGAATACAAATCTACTGGACTTTTCACTAATAAAAAGTAGGTCCACTCAAAATAAAGCTTCAAAATGACATATCATTATACTATTTTCCAACAAATACTACATAGGTTTTACAATGCCAAGTTCGTATATTACGAATATACAACGTCCTTTTTCACTTAACAATGCAAATGGGTTCTTAGTTGTGAGGCCCTAGTCTCATAAGCCAGAATAAAAATACAATTCCGAATATGAGATTTATATGATATAAATTAAGATATTGCCGACTTAATAAGTTATTATGAGTGATCTTTTATTTTATTTCATGAATAATACATTTGTGATTTATTCCCGAATCGAGTCTATATATCCTTATTTTCCTTGTTGTCAATTGTTTTAGTTGAATTGATTAATGTGCTTGTACTTATAATTAAATTTTAAACTTGTTTGATAATCTTCTATCTAAAATATACTTTTATTATATATAAATCAATTTTCATGGATTGAAATGGGTAAATAAATAATAGTAAAAAAAAATATATAGTAGTTAGAATCAAGATTAGATATTTTAATTTAATGTGTCCATGCCCAATTTTTCTTTTTTTCAAAAAGAAGCCCAATGATCCCTTGTTAGTAATGACAAACTTATAAATAATTAGAAAGGGATTTTAAAAAATTAAGAAAGAAAGAAAAAACAAAATGACTATGTGTTGTCTAAGAGGTCAAATACAAGTCTCTTCTCCTCTTCAATACGCTTCCTTCATGCAGCCCCTCTTCTCCCTCCTCTCTCCACTCATGAGTTCTATAATAAAGCTTGCATCCTCTCTCTATCGTTTTCTCGTCTTTTCCTAACTTAAAAACCCTATATATATATATATATCTTATTCTCTATCTCTCTCTCCATTCTTTAAAAAAAAACAAAAACAAAAACAAAACAAAACAAAACTCGTATCTAACCGAAGTACTATTAAAAAAACCCAATTTTTTCATCAAATCTTGAGTTTATAAAGCACTTTATGAGGCAAAGTTCCGTAGCAGCCACGATATGTTCTCTAGCTATATTTTAATCCTCAAACTATGATTTTAGAGGTCTATTTAGCTGGTATTTGTTATGACGAATTTGGTTTTCCTTTCCAGTTAGTTTCAATAAGTTACAAGCATGCCTTGAATAGTTTTATTTTCACTTGTTTGTATAAGCTTTATTCTTGTTTTATTATTTATGTCCTCAAAAATCAGATTTATATGGGACTCATAATGTGAAAAGCTTGACTTTAACTTGGAAGTTCTAATTTATTATTTTCCTAGTATTGAGTAAATGATAAAAGTTTTATATTAGTTTCTATAGTTGGTTAAATCCGAGTTTCTAGTATGTTACTCCACATTCTTTAGTCTTTTAAGAAGGCTAAGAAAACTTAAAACTAAGTAGCATGTGATTTACAATGAAATTTTGAAGTTTGTTATGTCTGAAAAAACTATTTTAGTACTTTTAATAGGAGAAATCTGTAAATTTTCATCTCTTATGAATTATTAAAATCTTATTTTTGAAAAGTATAAACTAGATTTTTTTAAGGTCATGTAGGACTTTGAATCACTCAAAAATCATCTTTATAGTGAGAGATATAAAATTTTCAAGTTATTAGTCAAAACTGACAGTTTTTATCTGAGGCAGATTTTTGGTCCTGATTACGTACTACTTTATGACCTCAAAATAATTTTGAAATATGCTATGTTATATATCTAAAGAGATGTTTTTTAGTCTATTTTTAATGCCACTAGTTTTATAATTTTCTCAGCTCCTTATAATAAATTATGAATTTATTATTATACTATATTTGATTTGAAAAATGTTGAGTACCTTGAATCTGATAAAAGATAGTATGAGTATAAATGTATCTTGGGTTTTGGTTCTTACTAATGATTAGACAGTATGATTAACAACTTAAAAGGATCTAAATTTTTTTAAAAACCCCCAAATTGTCTCACGAAAATATTGATATAATTAAAAAAAGTCTTAATTGACATGCTAGACTTATAATTTTGAAAATAGTATACTTGAGTACTTGATTAAAACGAATGGACTAATTATATTCTATGATTTAAGTAATTATGATGTTCTAATTAACTTCTTTAATGTAAATAAAGATATTGACAAATAGTAATTGGGTTTGTTTATTAGCAAGTATATGTATTTATTTGAGTTTTACTATCTCTTGATTGAGTTTAAGTTTCTTAAGAGAAAAACTTGTCAAGATAGAAATCTTAGTATCTTACGCTCCATTTTAACTCAGGATTGTGTGTTTATGTTATATTTTCACTATGTAGATTAGCGAATCGCTCAAGTAGGAGCAAGTGAGGTCTTAAAGACATTCATGCTTTTATATTTTTCTTTTAGGCATATTCGGTAAGTAAAGACACAACTATAACATATGGATGCATGAATTCTTTAAATGGCATATTCGTCATATTTTTCTTAAATAGTATATATGCTTTTGCCTTGAATTCTATGTAGTTGGTAGTTAATTCTACCCTATACTTCGTTGACATGATATCATGATTTATATATTGATGGATGATGCTTTCTTATGTTGCAACTACGATATGAGATTTTTATGAATAAGTATGCTTATAAATTACTAAGCTATGGATATTGATATTGGCACATGTTAACTTTGCATTATATTTGACCATAAATACATGCCTATTGATACGTTGAGATTCTTGCTATAAATGTTTGTATGAATTGCATTGGCATAGTATATAGAGTAGAATAATACTGCAGGTCTATTATAAGACCATGGATTTATGACAACCCTCTACACTCTAATTGTTCATAGGAAAATTTTATGAATAAGAATAAATATAATATTATGGTATAAGACCCTTAAGCTTTTGGCCAAGGTAACAGTAGGATGGCTATGCAAGTCGTAGGAAATATGATGATATAATGTACATTTACATTGAGCCAGCATCAATACCATCAGGGCCCTAGAAATTACGTTGGATGTGCATTAATGTATGGGTATACTATTTTTATGTTGTATAATGAATAATTATACCTTATGTGGAATACTTCTTGTATATATGTGTTATGATGCATTACACAGACTTATAGACCATCTTTGTCTACTAAGCTCCCTAGCTCATTCTTTACCTTATGTTGTAGGTAAGCAAATTGTGTTTGACCATGACTTTTATTGAGTCGAAGAGTATGTGTGCTCATACCAAGTTTTGTACATATAGGTCTAACTTATGAACGATAAGCTTAGGGTTAAATCGGTCTCATATGCTATCTTTATTTATTTTCCGCATTAGATTTTATCATCTTAAACAATAGTTTATATTAAATTAGTGTTTGTATACGACACTATAATTTATAGTTTTAAGTTTTAATTTTATCATATTTTGTACTAGTATAAGTATCATCCCGTATCCCGCGTCGACTAAGACGAGTCCAAGACTCATCGAACCGCCTTATACATACATACTTAGTGCGGGAGTTTGACATTAATTTACCATTCCATCACTAAACATTTTCCCTAATCGACTATTTAATGGTATTAAAATTACAAAAACAACCTTTCTAACTTAACTTCACAAGTTCTAGGGAAATTAGGTGAAATACACTCTCTCTATAGTCAATTTTAGAAACTACACATCTTTCAGTAGTTTCCTAAAATACCCTGGCAAATGTGTATTTTGCAAAGAACCTCGTTATCGATTATAAAAGAGAATGTGTATTTTGCTAAAATTTTTGATTCTCAAATAAGTGAACAATTAAAAACAAGACTCAATACAAAATAGAAACACTATCTCAATTATTTTGATTACTATCTATTACTAGCTTGTAATAGACAGTAATCAAAATAATTGACCATGACTACCAAGAAAGGAATATATACATATGTGTATATATAATGAGAGCCAATACAATAGGTTTTTTTTTATTCATTATTAGCAGATACATCAATTTTGATCGTTAAATTTCAATCTAACGGTTATAATTAATTATATTAGAATAAATTCTAATGTGAATTAAATGATATTATTTATATTTATAACTGTTAGATTGAAATCTAATGGTCAAAATTGATGTACTTATATATAATGAATAAAAAAATACCTGTTGTACCAGTTCCTATATTTCAAAGCAAAGAATACATTATTTCCTCTTATTTCCTCAAAAAGGGAAGGACTAGAGAATGTAATTACATAAAAATACCAGAAAAAGACACTGAAAAGAAAACGATACTAATCGAGAAAACGATAATAAACCTGAAAAACGACAAATACCCAAATAACAACACCTATTTATTTATTTTTCCTTGATATGTCTAAACGGTCCGAACTATTTTTTGGTGCCAATTGCAATTAAGTTAGGATCTTTAGATTTCAGAAAGATATGTAATTGTGTTGTTCAATTTTAATATTTTCTCCATTTGGTTTGATTATCTTTGGCAAATAAATTTCATTCTCTCATAGTTTCTCTTTCAGATGATAGAAATTGTTCTAATCAAAAGTGTCCATGTTCATTTTTTTACAATGTAAATATTCATTTATTGTCATCAAAAGCATATAGAGTAGTAAGCATCATCTATGATTAAAGAGTAAAAAAATAAAATGAAAAAAAAAAAACCATAAAACAAGCAAAACTACACATAATTTTGAGTTCATTCTAATCATGCTACGTATTTTAACATGTTTGAGTCACTTTCATCCCTCTCCATAAAGTCGCGAGTGATAAGATCCTCAATTCTCTTCTTAATGTCTTTGATATCAGGCTTAAACATTTTAGCCATCTGGTCTATACACTCGGCAACAAGATGCTGATAACTTAAAATTTTTCTACTCTTCATGATTCTCACTAAGCCTGCATCAATGGCGTATCGCCGACTATTCTCCACATCTTGGGTCACAGTTTTCCTTTCGTTGACGGGCGGAACAGGGATCTTGATTCTCCTCATTGCATCTTTGAATCCATAGTTGAACTCGAATGTGTCGGTAGGTGAAATTTTCTTGTTTCTTGGCTCCTTCTTGAGGATTTCATACTTACCACACGACAAGGAATGGAGTAGTCTGTCCAAATCAGGGGAGTCTACATTCAAAGCTGTCATTATTTCCTCATAAGTAAGTCTATCAGCATTGTTAAACAACACAAGAGCAGCAGCCTGAGAAGTTGACACAACCAGTTCTATGGTCTTGGCCTTAAAATTTCCATTAACATGGCAAGTTCCCAGAGAGTAAATCCATGTGAGTCTTCTACTATGATGCTTTGTGTGGTAGAATTTGTTGAAAGTTTCGACACACCTGGCCATCTCTGGAGGAAGGTTTAGATCCAGATACTTGTAACTTGGCCAAAACCGAGTGGTGAGAACATTGACAGAAAGATCAATCCCAGGAGTCTCATGTGGGTTTTTTTGGGTGTAGACTTCAAATTCTTCCTGGTTGTCCTTTGCTACCGTCATATCAGTGACCATTCCCTCCATCCTTGAGGTCACCGTAGCACCAAGTGCTTGCTTCAGCTTTGTTAACATGCACCTTTCTCGGTCAATATCTGCGGTTCGAGTGAAAAGGAGTCGGCGAGCGAGCTTTTTGAGGCAGAACTCAACAAAAAGGTCTTTTCCATTGGTGTACACAAGCATCTTAACCACATTCTCCAAAGCTTGTTCAAAGGCCTCATCACTCAACCTTTCACCCCCGGCCTTTTTAAGGATTTCGTCACAAAACGAGGCAAAAAGTTCGGCACTTGAAGTACTTCCCGCAATAGTTTTGTTGCAAAACTCCTCAAAAGCTTTCTTTAGAGACTTTTGTAACTGAGTATGGTTCAGAAAACAAGTGTCCAAATATCCCATATACTTGTCATGAAGTAGAATTAATTCCTTGACGAGGTCACTAGAAGCCGTTTCCGCTTTCTCCACCAAACTAGTCCCTTCATCAGTAATATGCTCTTGGAACAACTTGGCAATCGGTTCAAGTCCTTCCGGAATTACACTATAGAGACTAAACATCCTCGAAAGATCTTCAACCTTATTATCTCGAAGCAAAGCTCGAAGTCCCGAGTCTTCCTTTTCGATCAGTTTTGTCTCTTCGACCATCAACAACTCATGCTGAAATCTCTCCACCAGCTTGCTCTCACTGCTCGTTTGTAGGTAATGAGAAACCCTCTCCCTCTCCTTCTTCAAACACTCCTCTGCCTTCACCATGTACTCGGGACAAGAATCCTCCAAGACCCAATTGGCCGCTTTCCGCGAATAATACAACCCCGTTTTCTCCACCATCAAGGCCTCAAAATCCTCCTCATAACAATCCATCTCTCCCATTCCCATCGCAACAAAAAGCTCAACAACGCTCTTCATCAAACCCCGGTCGATCCTCTCGCCCTCCCGCTCCTCGTCAATCATAACCATCACAATATCTTTAGCCTTGTCCTTCACCTTCCCATAAACCAAATCCTTGAAACAAATAATCCCCAGTTCACGAAGCATCGGGACGGATTTCCTATTGGCATAGTGTCGATCGATATAGTAGAAGAGTCGCCAAAACCATCTCACCATAACTTGATGAGTGCCCCATCTTTTCACAAGCTCCCTCAGCAAGAACTCGCCATGCTTCTCTGTAATGGAAGGCAATACCTTGAGCGTCAAGTAATGCTCAAACGACGCACGCAGGCTGTCGTACAGCCGCTCGTTGTTCTCGGCACGGCCGTCTTTAGAAGGCTTCTGCGTGCAGAGTTTGTAGACGATTGTATGGAGCGCCATGGATTCGTTGGACGTGAAAGGTGGCTCTGGTATTTCACTTTCTAGGATCCTTAACAACTTTTTGATCCCGTTCTCTATGAAAGCCCACCCTTCATCGAAATCAATCATCTTCTTCTGATCAATCATGTTGACTACTGCAAAGTAATAATTAAGATACAAGAAAAATATATATCGCTAAGGAAACAAAGAAAGAAAGAAGGAAAAGAAGTTCAAAAAAGGAATAACTTTGATTTGAGTCTCTGAGTTTTTTTTTTTTGGTTTTTATGTAGTTTTTGTATGTATTTATAGATTAGAAAGGTTACGAATTAGAATTGTGCTCGATTTACAATAATAAGAGTCCTAAACTAAAAGGGTAAGTAGGCAAAAAGGGTAAGTGCACTTTTGTTAGATTGTAATTGGATTAGGATTTATTTATTTTGGGTAATTGGATTAGGATGTATAAAATTTTAGTATCCGGATTCTTCACGTCGTCCTCTTTTCTAATCAAACTCTATTACTTAGTTTTTTTTTTTTTTTTTTTTAAATAAATCTATTTGTTAGTCTTTATATATTAACATAACAACAATAAGAGTAACAAATTAACAGTAATCATATATTAACAATATCCATTACTGTCACGCTGTGTGGTTACTGGTTGTACTTGTGCAGATGACTTACGTTTTCTAATTTCTATTTCTACCCTCTGGAATACAAATACAGAGAAAACAACATGTCGTTTCTATCATTGTAGTTCACTTAATACGACATGTCGTTTTTCTTAGCGTCACGAAAACCAAATTTCGATTTCGTTGTGTTTTGATGTCGTTCAATAGACAGAACGACAACGATATAACATGTCGCTATCCATCCAAACCATTATACGACATGTCGTTTGATTCACACCAAATTCTTCTTCATGGTGACTCTGTTCGTTGAATTGGCTTTTCTCGCTCATCTCCGCTTTTGCAGACCAGGTGTTCGATGGAAAGCCGCGCCGAGAAACCATTGAAAGAAGCTCCCAAATCTGAGTCTGTGAACAGGGTAAGGAAGCTGGTGCATCGCCGAATGTTAGTGGGGATCAAAGACGGGAGTTTTTTCTTGGGAAACTTTCACTGTATGGACAAACGAGGCAACATTATACTCCAAGACTCGGTCGAGTACCGGAGCACCCGTCGTTCATCTCCGTCTCCAATGGAACAGCGCCGCCTTGGTTTGATTCTTATCCCCTTCTCTTGTCGTTCCTCTTGTCATGTCGATTGCTCTATCGAAGAACAGTTGGCTCTCCTCGCTCTTTGATTTTTAGCCCTTTTTTTGGGGAAAAAGGAATTTCTAGGTTGTTAATGAAATTCAAATCCATTCTGGGTTTGCTCTCTTTTTCTTTCTTTATTTTTGGGGGGGGGGGGGGGGGGTGTTGTTGGAGGAAGGATTTGATATCTGGGTTTGGATGGCTATGGCGAATGGTTAAGGATGAAATAGATGAATTGATTAACTATGCTTCTTCATGAATTTGCTGAAACTTATTATTGCTCTTGTCTTTTCTTGGTTGTCATCAATTGAATTTGTTCCTATGATGCCTTTTTCAGAGATTAGTTTCTTTTGTAAAGACTAATTGTTTCAACCTCACTTAACTCTAGGAGTAAACTCTCAAATAGGGTTTCTCTCCTTTTTATTTTCTAATTTATTTATTTTTTAAATTTTGTTTTATTGTATTGGAATGATCTGATATCTGGCCATCTGGGTTTGGATGGTTTTGGCGGATGGTTAACTATGATTAATTATGTTTGTTCAATGACGACTAGGGTGATGTTAATTTTAATGGAAGTGACGATATGGATGATGGGTTGGTTTTGACAATTCTGGTAGCCGCCCCTGTTAGCTTAGTCTTAAGCTTGACTATATAATAATCTAGAAAACAGCCTTAAAAAGTTATTCTTTTACAGAAGTTTTGCTTTAGCATATTGAACTTGGTTTGCCTTGGTTCAAAATCATGAGTTATAGAAACGGTGATATTGTGGTGGTTGATTTCTGGGCTAATGGCTTTGGAATGAGAGTCAGGATAGCATTGGAGGAGAAGGGGATCAAATATGACTACAAGGAGGAAGATCTCAAAATCCCTCAAAGGAGTAAGCTGGTTCTGGAAATGAATCCAGTACGAAAATCTGTGCCCATTTTGATCCATGAAGGAAAGCCCATCTGTGACTCGGCTGTTATACTCGAATACATCGACGAGATGTCGAAAGAGGAAGGTTTCATTCGCTTACTTCCGGAGGATGCACATGAGAGGGCTCTTGCTAGATTCTGGGTTCATTTCATAGACAATAAGGTTATTTTTTCTATCTTTTTTCATATGCTGATATAATTGTTATCGAGTAATTGCCCACTCTTCCTTAGGAATCTATAATCTTTTGAAGACGAGTCTTTTTGTACTGTTTTTGAGCATGGCTAGGCCTTACTCTTCTGCAATTCTAAACAACAAACTTTTGTCTTTTCTTAAATTTAGAGCATTTGAAATTGTTAAAGAGTTTAATGTTTATATGAGAATTGATGTTTGTTTCCAGCTTTTTAGTACTCAAACAAAGTTCTTGAAGAGTAAAGGCGAAGCTAAAGAAGAAGTTAAGAAAGAATTGATTTCGGATCTGAAGCTTTTGGAGGATTTTCTAGGAAACAAATCCTACTTTGGAGGCAATGAGTTTGGATTCTTGGATGTAGCTTTCATCCCCTTCTCCAGCATGTTTCGTGGCTATGAGAGTCATGGGAACTTTGAATTAGAGATTGAATGCCCAAAATTATCAGCTTGGGTGAAAAGATGCATGGCAAGAGAAAGCGTCTCCAAAGTCCTCCCTGACACTTCAGAGATGTATGAATTGCACAAGAAATGGTATGGGATTGAGTAGTGAGAGGACTTTGATTAATTGTAGCTTTGCCAAGGTGGAGATGGTATAGTTGTTTGACATCCTTGTGCTGTTTCACATAACAATTTTTATGTACGGATAAAATCGTTCAGAATTAGTTAAAGTCAACATTCTGATTCCCAAATTAAATGAGATGAGTTCTTTTGGTTGCAAAAACTGTCGTTAACTCGAAATGCTTGCATTAGGAATTTGAATTTGGTTCCCTTGAAATTTTCGCACCAGATAATGCTCCTATTATGGTTTCAAACTGAGACTAGAAGCCTAAAATTGTCAAGTATCTCATGGACAACTTTATGTAGTGGTAGGAACTCGACTCAATGACTTCTAGAGATTTGTTTCGATAATATAGGAACTAAACAATGGATAGCTGGATGCTTATGTATAAGTTTGGTTAAAAACTGTGTTTTGGGGTGTGATAATTTTTTTATAATTAGTCACTAACTAAAAATATTAAGTCACAATTAATGTGATAATTATACAATATGGGGTCAATTAAGAAAAAATAATTTGTCAAAATTATATTGGACAAAAAAAGACTTTGACATTCCAAAATAAGTGTTAAGTTACTATTAGAAAATTGCCAAATTAGAAGTAAGAGTACATATTACTACACATTGACCAATCTCATGATGCCACATGTCACAACACAACGGTCAATCTCATGATGCCACATGTCACAACACAATTGGGCCACGTGTCAAACTTTTTACTGGACTGCTTTCTCCCAACCGGGTGTCAAGTAAATCAAACTCCCCATCCTAGGAAATGACACCCAGTACAAGATGTGTCAGCTGGAGAAAAGCTCTTAGGCTCTTGTCACTTGTTTAGCAATTACCTTGCTTGTTCTCTTAAAGAGGCGTTAAGGACCCATAACCTCCTCTATATATATATATATATATATATATATATATAGAGCAGTTGTTTGCTTTGGACGAAGAAAGAAAGGGGATGAAAACTTTTGCAAAAAGGAGGGAATACCATTAATATATCTTGTTTTACTTTTCATCTCTCTCTTATTATCTCTTGTCAAATCCATCAATTCTACCATTAATACATAGCTATCATATCATTTCATTGTCTTCTTTTTTTTCTCTAAACCCACCAAATTCGTGCACACACATACACGTGTGTGTATAGATATATACATACATACATATACATGTACATATTTGTATTATTATTATTATTATTGTTGTTATTGTTATTTCTATTATTATTATAATTACAATTAGTATTATGCAGATTTTGAGAATATTGAGCTACTAATTCAATTATTATTTTTTTTATTGTTCTAAATATTTACAGGGTGTTGACTGTTATATATTGTGCTAACATTTAAATTCTGCACTTTAAATACTTGCAGACCCGTGATTCTGAGTTGTTTAAGCAAGCTAAGTTGTAGCGTATACGACCCTTGTTTACAACCGTTCATGTTAAATTCAGCACTTTTATTTTCTTTTATTTTTGACAAAACGGCTGGAATCACCTGTGTCAAAGATTTAACTTTCTAATTATTTATTTATTTATTTTTTAATATTGTTTATTTATATTTCTGACTGAATGGCTGGAATCACCTATGTCTAAAAATTAACCATCTTTTTATTTGTTTCTGACCATATGGCTGGTATTACCTGCGTCAGAAACACAGGCTATCTAACACGTGGTGATGGTTATTGAAACCACCCACACCTGTTTACTTGCAGGTTAAGCTATCAAAAATACCAATAATTTTCTGACACGTGGAACTGTATTGCTACAATTTTCTACATCATTTTCTATACTTTTTACTACAATCTTGCTTATCATTAATTAAGTGTTTCTTACACTTAATTAATTTCTCCCTAATTAAATCACAAAAAACACCCTCGGCACAAACGGTTTAAAGAAACCTGAAGTTTATTTGAGAAAGAAGAGAGTTGCCATAGTCCAAAAATAGTAAATTGACCATCTTACTACCGCAAAGATACGTGGATATCTCGGTGAAACCTGATGTTTATGTAATGTACCAAAGAAAAATGTTTCCTACTGCCATTTAATCTTCCTACTTACGAATTTTTCTTTTACACCTCAAGCTCCTTGGTATGAACTTGGAAAAGAGAAGAGGCTCCTTTAAAATCTCAAAATATGACTACAAGGAGGAAGATCTCAAAATCCCTCAAAGGAGTCAGCTGGTTCTGGAAATGAATCCAGTAAGAAAATCTGTGCCCATTTTGATCCATGAAGGAAAGCCCGTCTGTGACTCGGCTGTTATACTCGAATATATCGACGAGATGTCGAAAGAGGAAGGTTTCGTTCGCTTACTTCCAGAGGATGCTCATGAGAGGGCTCTTGCTAGATTCTGGGTTCATTTCATAGACTATTTTTTCCATCTTTTTTCATAAGCTGATATAATTTTTAGGGCGCGTCTACAGTAGGGGCGCCCCTACGTAGGGCCATGTCTATTCACCGTTGGATGAGAATCTGTATATAAATAGATTCTCCACAGATTCCCGTTATTCCCCACAGATTCCCATCCAACGATAATTAAGGCATGACCCTACGTAGGTACGCCCCTACCGTAGCCATCCCCTAATTTTTATCGAGTAATTGCCCACTCTTCCTTAGGAATCTATAATCTTTTGAAGACAAGACTTTTTGTACTGTTTTTGAGCATGGCTATTTAGAGCATTTGAAATTGTTAAAGAGTTGAATGTTTATATGAGAATCGATGTTTGTTTTCAGCTTTTTTTAGTACTCAAACAAAGTTCTTGAAGATAAAGGCGAAGCTAAAGAAGAAGGCAAGAAAGTATTGATTTCAGATCTGAAGCTTTTGGAGGATCTTCTAGGAAACAAATCCTTACTTTGGAGGCAATGAATTTGGATTCTTGGATTTAGCTTTCATCCCCTTCTCCAGCATGTTTCATGGTTATGAGAGTCATGGGAACTTCGAATTGGAGATTGAATGCCCAAAATTATCAGCTTGGGTGAAAAGATGCATGGCAAGAGAAAGCGTCTCCAAAGTCCTCCCTGATTCTTCAGAGATGTATGAATTGCACAAGAAATGGTATGGAATTGATTAATTGGAGGACCTTTGATTAATTGTAGCTTTGCCAAGGTAGAGAAGAGATACTGTAGTTTTTCTTTGACATCCTGTGTTGTTTCAAACAAACAATTTTTTTGTACGGATAAAATCGTTCAGCATTAGTGAAGTCAACATTCTGTTCCCCAAGTTAAATGAGATGAGTTCTTTTGTTTGCAAGAACTGTCGTTAACTCAAAGCGTGTATTAGGAATTTAAATTTGATTCCTTTGACACTTTCAAGGTAGATAATACTCCTATTATGTTTTCAAACTGAGACTAGAAGCCTAAAAATGTCAAGTATCTAATGGACGTCTTTATGTAGTGGTAGGAACTCAACTTAATGACTTCTAGAGAATTTTTTTGGGAAAAGACACTTAATATTATCTTTTGATAAATAATATCAAGAATATTATGTCTAAATTTTTACTTATTTTTGTACTACTTTTTTCTAGAAAAATAATAAATTTTTGCTAAGAAAGACCAAATAAAGTCTTAGAATTTCTTTTTTTTTTTTTTTGCTACTAGTTTACTTGTAGCTGATTACTCTTAAAACAAATTATTAATTTATTATTAAAAATCATAAACTAATTAATTTTTGGAAACTATAAGCCAAATTGGTTACTAAAAACCCACAACTGGTTTCTACCATAAATATCATAACTATTTAGTTAATAAAAACTGAAAATCAAATTAGTTTTTATCATAAACAATAGAACTATTTAGTCAAATTAATTATTGATTACTATAAACTAATTTAGTTATTAGAAACTAATTGCCAGAATCCAAAAATTAATATATATTTTTGTTGCTTTTACTTTAAAAATATAATTACTTAATTTGAAAACTTGATCATATTTTTCAGCGTCCTTGTTCAATGTCTACCCAATTCTTGCTACAGGGCATTATGCAAAAAGGAATTCAGGAAACTTTCACTGTTTCATGTGATTTGAAAAAGAAAACACAATAGTTTCTAAGAAATTTTCGTGGTTTCCTGTAATTTACTTAGCTACAAGACATTCTGCTAAAAGGAAACCACGATACTTTTCTGTAATTTATTTAGGTACAAGACATTCTGCATAAAGGAAACCACAATGGTTTCTCAGAAATGTTCGTGGTTTCATGTGATTTACTTACGTATAAGACATTCGGCTAAACGAAACTAAACTGGTTTCCAGAGAACTTTTGTACTTTCCTTCCTGTAATTTATACAGGACTTTCGGCTAATAGAAACCACAAATAATTTACTTACTTACAGAACATTCTGTTAATAGGAAACCAAATTAAACCAAATTTGTTTCCAGGAAACCTCAAAGGTTTACTGTATAAAAAAAAAAAAAAAAAGATGACTTATTTACTAAAATACCACTGTGTTTTCTAGCTTTCAAAGTATTTAAAAAAATACCATAAAAAAATTGTACGGATTTTTATTATTTTTAAAAAGTCGTAAATTTGATAATATTTTTTAAAAAATATGTATAAGTGTCCAAAACCCGATTTTTTTCGATAATTTACGAATTAAACAATGGATAGCTGGATGCTTATGTATAAGTTTGGTTAAAAACGTTTTAAAGAGAAGTACATTCGGTAAAAAAGAGAGTTATCATAATCTAAAAATAGTAGATTGACCGTCGAAATGCAAGATATGTGGATATCTCAGTAAAACTGATGCTTATGTACCAAAGAAAATTAAATTACTGCGAGGAATCTAAAACAAAAAGTTTTCCTAATGCCATTTAATCTTCGCATGTATGAATTTTTCTTTTCACCCTGACGTTCCTTGGTATGAACCCTGAAAAAAGAAGAGGCCCATTTAAAATCTCCTCTTTGATAATTCTCTTAGTTTTCATTTTTCTTGTGCTAAAGAGGAATTTCTTCAAATTTTTTTTTCGAATGTTGTGATCTTGATAGTTATCATTGAGATAGACTGTGTGAGTTTGAAATAAGGATGACAATATAACTCACAGTTGCGGGTATTCGTAATTATCCGATCCGAATGAAAGTGGAAAAACCACTCAAGTAGGTATTCGATTCGAATAGAGAGGAGAAAAACTACTCAAACGGGTTAAATGACCGGAACAGGTAATAACCGCACTATATCCAGGTATGCTTTTTTTTTTTTTTACCTATGCATAGGTATCAATTGGGCCAATCAAAAATTTGTTTGCACATTTTTTTATATTAAAAAGTGGGAGAGAGAAAAAACATTAATGATGCACATCTTTTCATGCATCTCATTTTAGCCATTAGATCATTGTTAGATGATGATCCAATGGCTAGAAAAAAAATACCTACACATAGGTAAAAGAAAAAAATACCTACCGGATTGGCAACCATATATATATATTTATATATTTTCCACGTAAAAAAATTATTGTTTAATTTTACACTATTTATATTTATACATCTTTGATGAAATAATGATTTTAGAAAGTTATATATACTTATAAGAGGCGGTTATAGTAGGGGCGCCCCTATGTAGGGCCACTGTTTATACACCGTTTGATGGGAATCTGTGGAGAATCTGTTTATACACAGATTCCCATCAAACGGTATATAGACAGGGCCTTACGTAGGGACGCCCCTACTGTAGACGCGCCCATATTTATATATTTGAATTTTAGAGTTTAAAAATTATTTAGTATATTGTTATGTTTAATTTTTGACAATTATAAAAAATTTAGCACTTTTATGTTAATTTTTGTTCTTATTTGTTATTATCAACTAGTAATTGAGTAATGAGTAATTATGATTTTCCACATTATCCATTGGTTATTTTCTACATTGTTTCCGCATTTCCACATCTTTTTAAAAAAAAAAAAAAGGTTACTAAGGCGGGTCTCCTAATGACCCTTTCATATCTTTCTTCAGAATTTTCTATTCAAAAAATTCTAAAGAAGCTAGATTTTATGTAAAACTTGTGAACGGACCTTTCTTGAGAATTATTTAAAATTGTGTCTCCCTTTGAACTGTGAAAAAAATAAAAGTAGAAATAGCCCAAAACCATAAAAATAGTATTTTCGTTAGTAAAGCAAATAGAAAATGATATGAGCACATGACATGACTAAAATTTTAAAGGGTAATTTAATTAGTAAAACACATTTAAACTTTTATTTATAAATTTAAAAACCTTTAAAAAAATGAAAATCAAGAACAAAATTAAAATCTTGTTCTTCTTCCTCGTGCTTGTTGACATTTGAAAGGAATAGAAGAACATATATTTATCTTTGTTTTGATGAACATGTTTTCTTCTTTATTTTGAGAATCTATTTGTAAAATATTTGTCACAAATATTCCTATAAATAAGTTGTACATGTTTATTTACACCATGAATGAAAATATAGCATTCATTAATAGTTTTTCACTCGATATCAAAGTCGAAAATTTTCAGCGAAATTCAGCAAACAAAAAAGAAAAATTAAAAAATTAAAAAAAAAAGAAAGATAACAGAACCGTTTCATATATATATGAAAGAATTCTCAATTGTTACAATTTTTTTTTACCATAAAAAGATACTAAAAAAAATAGTGATAGCATTAAATTTTTTTTATGGTAATAAATAAGAATAAAATTTTTTTAGCCAACCACTAAACTAATCACCACAATAGAATATTAGATCTAACGAATTGTAATCATCTATAAATAATATATATATATATGGCATCAATTGAGTAGATATATATATTTTATTTATACATAAATTTTATTTTGGCCAATAAAATTTTTTTTCATATTTTTTAATATTAAAAAATAAAAAAATTAATATTAATAATATATGTTTTTTCGTGTATTTTATTATAACCGTTAGATCACTAAATGATAATCCAACAGCTAGAAAAGAATAAGAAAAAAAAAAAAAAAAAAAACCTTACGAATTGACAACCGTATATATTTTAAAAAACAATTCGGCAAGTGCACGCCGACAGCACCGGTTACCCTCGCAGCTCACCATTGCCGCCATCGAGCCCTAGACCAGCAACTGCGCCCGAGTCCCCGTCGCCGTGAGCTCCTCGTCGACACGTTCACCACGAGACCCGCAACTGCCGAAGACCACCTCCTTCGCCGGAAGACAGTTCCTTTGCCCAGGCCTCCATGCACCAGCCGCCGAACCACCCTTCGCCGAGCTCCACCGCCAGCCGACAACCGCAATTCCTAATGCCTGCTGCTGTGCCGCTCTTATCAGACTTGGGAAGTATTTAGGGCTTTGACATTCAGTATGTGGTTGGCCTCTAAGTGCCAAGAAGAAAATTTGGGCCCAAATTACTCCTGCCCAGGTCCATTTTGTGGGCCTCAAGTTCAAGTCCTAATTGTTAAACTTAGACCGAAAACAAAATTATAAAAAAAAATCGTGGGCTTTATCATTTATATATAGTCCTATAGAAATGTGACCGAATCTTGCACTCAATTTCAGTAAATGTCCCTTTGTCAAATATTATAGCAAAATGTCTGGTATATATACTTATATATTAAGTGTAAAATTTTATATACCAAGTATAAAAAATTATATACCCAATGCATTTTAGTACAGTAACTAAAATTGGAAAATATTCATATCTACCAAGTGTAAAAATATATATACTAGAACATTTAGCTCTAAAATTTTAAAAGTGGATACCTACTTAATCAAATTTAAAATTTTGGTCATCCATATAAATTTCTCTATAGTTTATATAGTTTATATATAAGGTTTTTAGGAGTTTTACTGTAGAAAGGAAAAGGAATTACAAGTATACAGTGAATTTCATTAATTAGTCCTTATACGAAATGCGGATGTCAATTTAAAAAAAAAAAAAGTAGAAAAATGTTGTAACAATATTCATAATGTAGGAGATCAAAGAACAGCTACCCCATACCTATTGGTTTGGTATTTATTACTTCTCTTTTCAAAGTTAATGTCTCAAATCTCAAACCTTCTGAATCTCTCTCTCTCTCTTCCGATTTATATTTTTGTTTCTCTCATTCATTTCCCTTTCGTTTCATTTTTTGTGTTCTTTTTTTTTTTTTTTTAATATAAAAAGAGACACTATTACCCAAAAAGAAAAGGACACTTAACTCTATTTTCTTTTTTTTTTTCCTTTCTTTTAGGGATAAAAGACGTACTCTTTTATATATATATATACATATATTTTCCTAGAGAACTAAGGCATTGTTTTTATTTTTCTTTAATTTTAAAAACACAGAAAACATCTTGTTTTTTTTATTCTTGTTTAATTATTTTTATTCTTTTTTAAATAGTATTTTTCTCATCATTATCGTAGAAAGTGAGAAACTATACCAATAATATTTTTCTAGGGCATTATTGGTAACAAACTATCTCATCAAATAATAAGTACTTTGTTACAAATTACCTTAGCTAACAATGAGTATTTGGTAAATGGTAACTTTATTAGAAATAGTAACTAATTTATTTATAAGTTTTCAAACTGGAGGCTTGTTATAAGAGTAGTGAGTGATCGATAATAGATTATAAAACTAGTTATTAGGTTCAACATTAAGACTACTTACTGGTTACCAGTCCTACTCAAGTTACAAGTTACAAATCTTGTGACTAGTAACTTGTTATCATTGAGCAATCTAGCTATTAGTTTACAGACCAATAATTAGTAACAAGTCTAGTTGCTGGTTTTAAAATTAGTGACTGATCACCAAAAACTAAATTTTATGGTTTTCTAAATCGGTGCAAAGTTACAAGACTAATGACCAGTTAATGCTACTTTAGTTATAGTTTTAAAGGCTAGTAACTAGAAATTGATTTTTTTTTTCTTTTTGCTAGATTTTTTATGAATTTTTTTTTTTAAATTTTTGTTATCACTAAATTTTGTGTTCTTTTTCTTTTTGTTATTATTTGACATGGCCCAAACTACAGACTCAGGTGCAACATATACCTAATAGATTCTCTTCTCAGCTGGCAATTGATCTATTATTTAGGCTTGTGCTGCAGTTCTCTGCGAATTATAAACTTAACCAAACAAATAGGTCCTACTAGGGGTGTTCATAGTCGGTTTGGACGGTCTAAATCGCCAATCCGAATGGGCTGTTTAGTCAGTTCAAACCAGCTAGACTGTACCTATATTTTTGCGGTCGGTTTGGGCGGTTTCTACAGTTTAAAAACTTATAAAATTTGAATTAATACAACATCAACTAAGTTCATATGATAATCATACTCCATCTAAAATATAAAGTCTAAATATAAAACCAACCGTAACATAATTAAAAGTTACAACTAAATCGAAAGTCCTATTAAACTTTTACTTTAGCTATAACTTACAACCTAATTGAAATTGAAGAGCAAACTTAAAGTCTTTAGTCTTAAACACATTACAACAACAAGGCTTTCTAAAATATCATAAGCGTCTTAAGTAACATAGTCTTTGTTAGTGCAAGATTTAGTTTAGCACCTTATGATATTGTTGAAATGTAATGAATAATATTTCAAATTTATATTTTAGTTTTATATTTAGTCTTGTATATGTATGTGTTATTTTGTGTAACCATGCTCCAAGACTATTTTGACAAAGCTCTCAACTGTAGCAGCTGAAGTACTAAAGTTCTACTCTAAACTGGTTTCAATGGTTAGTTGTTAAGTCTGGTGGACTGCATGTTAGCTTAACATATTCATAGTCATTAAGTTTGGAATTATATTTTTATTTTGTCACATCTGTGTCTCAGCATGTGTTATCAAGAGGCACTTTAAAGTCTGACATTTTCAAAAGAAGTTTGACTTTGTATGTCTTAACTATGTGATTGATTACTTTGTCAAGATGTCACCTTTAGATTTGAGTTCGATTGGTATTTGTGTGTCTAATCAGTGTGCCTGATTGTTTTGTCAAGATATTACCTTTAGATCTGAGTTTGTGTGATACATCTGAGTCACTACATATTTAGACATTGCGATGACAACTGTTATTTTTAGCGGAGTCACTTTGTACTTTCCTATATAAATAGGAAGCTTCTATTCAGATGGGTTCTATGTCCTTTGAGCATTACATTCAGAGATATTTTATGAAACTTTCTTGCTTTATTAGCAAGTTTATTTTCTGTAGAGTTTTGTATGTTTAACTCTAAATTTTCCATTGTCTATAGAGTCCACCATTGACTCCTCTTTCGTAAACCATTTTTTCTAGAGAAATCTATGGTGGATCTCTGGAATAAAGTGCAATATTGTTCTTTGAGCCCTCAGTTTTGTGCCTTCTAGAAAATTGGTTGGATTATTTGGTATCTTCAGAATCTGGCTATTTTTGAGGATAGGAAACCTTCTATCTCTTCTGTTCTTACTCTCTTATGGCGTTTTATCAGAGAGGCTAAGTTCTTAGTTTCGGGTGTTATGTTTAACTTTATGACTGAGCTTTTGATTTTGCGGGAGCTTCAAATCAGGGGGAGGCCACGTAAAGCACTTAACATTATTGAATTTATCTGGAGACATCCCCCTTTTTTTCTGGGTAAAGGTCAACACTGATGGTTTTGCTTTTGGCGCTTCTGGTCTTTCTGGGTACTCTGGTGTGTTTCAGACTCACTGGGGGTTTATAAGCGGTTGTTTTTGTATTCTTTTGGCGCTATGTTATGCTTTTGATGCTGAGTTGGTAGTAGTTTTCTATGTGATTAACTTTACTTGGAAGTATGGTTGGAAGCATCTCTAGATGGAGAGTGGCTCTGCGTATGTGGTCTCTATCTTGATGGCTCGTTCCTTAAAAGTTCCTTTTCAATAGAGGTCAGTTTGGTCGATGGCCTTCGTTACATAGCTAATATGGATCTTGTGATGACCCATATTTTCCGTGAGAATAACCGAGTTGCTGATACATTAGCTTCTCGAGTTCTTTCTATTGTCTGTTCTATTTGGTGGTGGTCGGTTTCCTTTTTTATTTCTTCTTTAGTTTATGATGATTATATTATGAAACCGAGCTATAAGTTTTGCTAATTTTTATTATGTTCATATTTTTAGTCCTGATAAGAGATCAAATTTTTGTCCCCTCTAATTAGGTGTTACTTTTTTTTTCTTTTTGGGTGCCTCCCTACGTAGGGGTCTGTCTATACACGTTTAATAGAAATCTGTGTATAAATAGATTCTTCACAGATTCTTATCAAACGGTGTATAAAGGGGCTTACGTGGGGCGCTTCTCT
>JXTC01000196.1:525397-562890 GCA_002914845.1 Trema orientale
TCCATTATATTCCTTGTACTTAGCTGAGAACTATGCAATCTTCCCTTTATATTCAGTTCATGCTTACAGGACCTATTGGTTTTGTAAATGTTTTGCAACTGTTTTTGGTGTATGGAAATCTTTTAGTTTCCAAAATTGTTTAGGATTTTCCAGAATCTGAAATGGGTTGTGGACCGTGTCAACTGGGTATTTAAATTTATTGCATTATGTATGTGTCTATGTATTTGTAGAGGCTAGAGCTGATAAGAAATCATTTACATTGTGATTTTGTACATAAATTGTACCCATTTCATTTTTGGTTTGTTAATTTATTGGATTTTTCTGTTTAATTGATTTTTCTAGATTATCTATGTTATTGAAACCCAAAAACTACTTAAAGCTCAATCTCTAGGGCCGTATGGCCGGGCCGCTGGCCAGCTTGTTTGGCCTGGCCTATTTTTACGGCTCTATATTTTCCTCATCACTTAAATCTTTATATTTAATTAAAATTTAATTCAAAAATTGTACAGCCAAACACAATTTCTATGTTTCCAAATTTGAGAATTATATGAAAACAATTGTACCAAACGAATTTGCAAATATTAGAAAACTTGGATACAATCCTTATTCCTTATTTTCAGATAGAATTCTATTTTTTGAGAACTTTGTTTTCAAATCACATACCAAACAGGTCCTAAGATTACATCAATTAGTATTTGCATCATTAGACCTTGGGATCTTCTATTAGTTCTCTCCCCTTTGAAAAATGGAAAAAAAAAAAAAAAACTTGAGATTTATTTGATTGTTGAATTAAATTAGAATGGAATGCAAATATCGAAACCATTGAGAACAGATTGGTCATGCTTATTGAATTAACTCGTTTGTTCTCGACCAATTCAAGTAATTTATGATAAGCAATTCCGAGCTTCGAATCAAGAGCAAGTATGGAAATTAACATGTTCTGGAAAGAAGAATCAAGTGAAATTGGTGAAATGTGTATTGCTTAAATTGATGTTGCAAAATTGACACCTGATTAGCCTTTTCTTTTGTTTTCGAATGCATGTGTTTGTTTCTTATGTAAAAAAGGCAGAGCAATTTCCCAAATTAGTTGATTATGTTTCATTATTTCTAATGTTACATGATTTCTCTTCCTTATTTCAACTTATTTCTCTAGTTTCTATTTTCTTATTTATAGGCGTATTATAAATATATATAGAGGTACAATTTTGTATTCAATTTATCTTTGATATGAAGACTTGAGTAAGAGTACGGAGCTTTCAGCTATCAACCCTGCATGGTTAGATATATCATCTATCGATTAGCCATAAGTTTGTCTTAAAATTGATAGCAATTTAAAACTTTTTTTAAAAGAAGACCCATCATAGTTTGCTTCCTTTGTTCCTTCCTCACTTTTCACTTCTATCTATATATCACTCAATTCTTATTTATGTATCTCTCTCTCTCTTTGAGTTTGGAATTCAGTTCCACGTTCTTTTTTCCCATATGTTTCACTAAACATAGTTGATGAGTATCATGTGTGATGTGTTTCTTATCCAACATATATACATATATATATATCAATGCGTGTTGGAGAGTATGTGTGTAATGTAACTTCCCTTTTCTATTTTTTCTTTCTAGGTGTGGAACAAATATTTGTGCTTGATGAAAGGGAAAGCACAAGTCTCGCTCTATAACTTCCGGTACAGTGATTGAGAGACCATTAGTTTCCCTTTTTTCTTGATGATCTATTGTAGTGCAGTTTGTGAAGTTGCCCGTTCATAATAGCATTAATGGCGATATCTCTATCTTTCTCAACCCAAGGAGAAAGGCCTATAACTTTCCTAAATTCAGACTTCCTCCCTAGGAAGCCTGCTGCTTGCTTTCTTGGTAATATTGACAAAATTTATAAGGACAGTAACATCCTACCAAATCTCTCTGTTTCAATTTCTTATTCAATTATTAAACCTGTTCGTAGTCCTTGTTTAGACAGGCATATTGTGAAGCAAAACAAGATACGTTTTGTTCAAAAGCTGAAAACATTGCTCCTGTCTAAACCAAAGCATTATATACCTTTGCATATTCTTTCCAAATGTCGATCTTACCTTTCCCTTTCTACGCCTAAGTCAATTCTCTCAATGATCCGTCGCTACCCGACCATATTTGAACTTTTCTCAATTCCATGGCCAGCGATTCCGCTCAATGCAACGAAGTCATATCCTCAACTTTGTGTCCGTCTAACCCCAGCTGCTTCTGCCCTTGCTGCTGAGGAATTAAATTATAAATTAGCCATCTCCAATACCTTGGCTAGAAAACTTCAGAAGCTTCTCATGCTCTCTTCTCATCAGAGATTACTTTTGTCAAAACTTGTTCACCTTGCTCCAGATCTTGGTCTTCCCCCTAATTTTCGATCTCGTCTCTGTAACGACCACCCAGATAAGTTCAAGACTGTTGACACCTCCTATGGCCGAGCACTTGAACTTGTCACATGGGACACAAACCTTGCAAAGACTTTACCATTACCATCCCCAGATGTTCAGTCACTTGGGTTAATAGTAGATAGGCCTTTGAAGTTTAAACAATTGAGATTGAGAAAAGGATTGAATTTGAAGAGACGTCATCAGGACTTTCTGCTCAAGTTTGGAGAAATTCCAAATGTGTGTCCTTATAGAACTCATGCTACGGAGTTGGTGAAAGAGTCCATTGAGACAGAGAAAAGAGCTTGTGCGGTAGTGAGAGAGGTGCTAGGGATGACGGTCGAAAAGAGGACATTGATTGATCACTTGACTCATTTCAGAAAGGAATTCGGGCTGTCCAACAAGTTGAGAGGGATGATCATCAGGCATCCGGAGTTATTCTACGTCAGTTTGAAAGGGCAGAGGGATTCAGTGCTCTTAGTAGAGGGGTATGATGAGAAGGGTATGCTTTCGGAGAGGGACAAGTCCTTGGAGATAAGAGAACAATTGATGCAATTGGTTAGAGAGGGGAAGAGAATGAGGAGAGAGAGGAAGAAAGCTTGGATTAATGATATTGAAATTGGTGACACCAATGATGACCGAGATGATGAATACAAGGAGGATGATCATTATGATGATGAAGATGATGATGATGGTTTTGAGAATTTGTTTGAATCCAAATATTCATATTTGGATGCTGACCATGATGAGAGCGGCGAGCTTTTGTCTTATAGAGACAATGCAGAGTTCTGGACAACGTATTTGGAGTCTTTCCCCAATGAACACGAGGAACGATCTATGGAACCCTGGTAGTGGTGGGAATTAATGTTTGTATTGTACATATATGGCAACCTAAAGTCAATTATGTAGGAAACTTATAGTGTAAATTGTTCCACGGTTATTTGTTAAATAGATTTTGCAATTTGACTGCATCTATTTTCACTAAATTTGGTTGCAAAACAGTCTTGAACATGGTTTGTTCCCTGTAATTTTTAATTGTTATATATCGTCATATACTTGTTTTGGTAATCACATCCTCAGGTATTCTGATATCTATATATATTAACTTGTTTCTTCAAATAATCTGTAGAAATCACAAACTCGTATCAGGTACTTCTCCATCCCTATTTTTTTTCTTTGCTTTTTGATTTGAGAATTGATTTTTTTTTGGGTTGTTTTTTGAGCCAAATTCGTATGAATTTTGTGAAGCTTTTTTCCTTCTGAATTCTGTTTTAGCTTTTCTGGTTTTTAATTTTTGTTTCTCTCTTCCTCACTCTCTAGTGTCAGTTTTGGACTAGTTTTGCTGTTTTGATTAACTTTAGACTTTTGCTTGAGATTTGCTGTTTTCGGATTAATTGTAAATTTAGATTATAGTTTGCAAAGTATGTTTGGATGTTGGGGTATGTATCATTTCGAGTTTTGCCTATCCGTCCAGTTTTGGCTGAATTATTCTTTGATGGGTGTTTTTATTTTTGAAATTTGAGAAACTTACTACAACTTCATATTAAGGTAATCATGCTAACCACAATTAGGTCCTTTCACTCTGTAACCCGCCACCATTATCTTTGAAATTATGTTCCTTCAATGTGAATTATGGTCTTTACTTTTCCATGTTAACTGAATTGGTGTTCTGTTCAAATCTTTTTCATGATGAAATAGCTGCATCTGATCAAACAGGCTTGTAGGCATCTGTTAGGGGGGCTATTCTTTTTATATATCTATCTTGAGAGGGTTAAAGAGACTCATGGCACTACATACTGTACCCTTTCCTGACTAAGATGTTTTTTTTTTTTCTTTTTTCAATAAAATGGTGTCCATTTGAGCTCAGCTCCAAAGTCCAAAGTTCCAAATTCAATGGACATTGTACAAGAGTCCGAATTTAGATCACTTAAGAGCTAGCTATAATTTCTCTCTACTCTACGTCTATTAGTAGTTCTTTGATAAGGAGTCCAGTGCCCACAATTAAATTGCATTCGCTTGTGTATTAGTATGTGGTGGTTCTTAGATACTTCCATTATATTCCTTGTACTTAGCTGAGAACTATGCAATCTTCCCTTTATATTCAGTTCATGCTTACAGGACCTATTGGTTTTGTAAATGTTTTGTAACTGTTTTTGGTGCATGGAAATTTTTACTTTCCAAAATTGTTTAGGATTTTCCAGAATATGAAATGGGTTGTGGACCGTATCAACTGGGTATTTAAATTTATTGCATTATGTATGTGTCTATGTATTTGTAGAGAGCTGATAAGAAATCATTTACATTGTGATTTTGTACATAAATTGTACCCATTTCAATTCCGGTTTGTTAATTTATTGGATTTTTCTGTTTAATTGATTTTTCTAGATTATCTATGTTATTGAAACCCAAAAACTACTTAAAGCTGAATCTCTAGGGCCATATGGCCGGGCCGCGGGCCAGCTTGTTTGGCCTGGCCTATTTTTATGGCTCTACTCATCACTTAAATCTTTATATTTAATTAAAATTTGATTCAAAAATTGTACAACCAAACACAATTTCTATGTTTCCAAATTTGAGAATTATATGAAAACAATTGTACCAAATGAATTTGCAAATATTAGAAAACTTGGATACAATCTTTATTCCTTATTTTCAGATAGAATTCTATTTTTTGAAAACTTTGTTTTCAAATCACATACCAAACAGGTCCTAAGATTACATCAATTAGTATTTGCATCATTAGACCTTGGGATCTTCTTTTAGTTCTCTCCTCTTTGAAAAATGAAAAAAAAAAACTTGAGATTATTTGATTGTTGAATTAAATTAGAATGGAATGCAAATATCGAAACCATTGAGAACGGATTGGTCATGCTTATTGAATTAAATCCTTTGTTCTCGACCAATTCAAGTAATTTATGATAAGAATTTCTGAGCTTGGAATCAAGAACAAGTATGGAAAGTAACTTGTTCTGGAAAGAAGAATCAAGGGAAATTGGTGAAATGTGTATTGCTTAAATTGATGTTGGAAAATTGACACCTGACATGCCTTTTCTTTTGTTTTTGAATACAAGTGTTTGTTTCTTATGTTACAAGTATTTGGAATGAAACAACTTTAGATGGCATAGTGGACTGCTGAGATAGTTCTTTGGCAAGGTGGAGATTTACTTGTGGATTTTACTAATTAAAAGGATATTTCAGAAATGGGGTGGTGGCATTGGGGAGCTCCTGTGCCCCTTTTCCATAGAGGTAGCCCAGATGCTGCAGTGGGGAGCTCTTATGATAAATGTTGTTTGGTAGGTGTTAATGCAGATAGAAATGGGCTGGTGGCAGAAGCTTTTAGCTATCAGAGAAGTTGTCATAGCACGTGATATTGGGTTGTCTCCTCTAGTTGTTGAAACTAGTTCTTTTCTGTTACAGAATTCTATTGTTGCTTCAAGGATTAGTACTGTTGCCAGGGTATTGCTGAGAACTCTGTTTTTTTGCTGAGTACTGATAAAACTTTATTTTACTTTTTTTTTTCTTTTCAAATAAAAAGAGAAACAAATATAGGGGTATGTAAGTTGGGGATGCCAGTATAGGCCTGCACTTTGTTGTGGTTGATGATTGTTGGGTCTCGGCTTCTTTGTTTTGTTTTTCCCCCCTTCTTTTTCTGAATAATATTAATGCAACGTAAAAGAAGAAGACGATGGTCTGACCTATTTGTTCATCCTCTCACTTGTGTCTGTCGCCCTGCCCAAATCTCATTGTTTAAGCCTTTAGTTTTATTTTTCTCTTTTTCCACTCCTCCCACGTTGTCTACTGGATGTGCAGACTTTTATTGTGAATGGATCTGGGAAATAAAGTTATATGAAAATTCCTGGACTTTTTAAGCGACTTTGCTTATATTATTTTTGTATGCAGATATTTCACACACAACTTTTGAAGAATCGACTATAAGAACATTAAGTTCAAAGCGTTTGATTTGGGAATCTAGCTAGCTTACGATGAGTATCTATATGAGTCGATTGTTTCCAAGATCTAATTCAAGTTTCCCCCTACGCAATGGAAATGCCTTACAAGCAAAAGTTTTACGCTTGAGGAGAAAATGTTCACGATGGATTCTGGAGCTGGGGCCCCTAAAGTTTGTACACATGATGAGCTTGCCAGAGTCCCAGTCAATGAAGCCATCACCGGGTTTGAGAATAAGGTTGGATATGTAGATGTAAAGGCTGGCGAATCACTGTTCAAAAAGCAAATGTTGGAGAGATTCTTTGTTGATGTAGTGACTGGTGAACCACAAGTGAAAGAGCGAGTTGCTGCAAGGTTTAATGATCTGGTGGGATCTATGGCTGGTGAATCAACTGTTCTACCACGAAGATTCAGACAGTACCAAGCTTGGTTGGAACTAAACAAGATTTGGCGAGCGAATTCTGAGGTCAAAGGTTTTGTTGTAGACAAATTAAGAGGACGTCATTCTGTAGCCATAGCTGGTTTCATCGCTTTTCTTCCCTATCGTATTCAACATAGTAGAAGGTTATTGACTGATCAATTCACCATCGAGAGCATCAACCCCAAAAGTAAGCAGATTATGTTGTTCTAATGGCTGCAGATAAAAAACAAAACAATAAAATATAAAAGGTAAATTGCAATTTTACTTTTAGACTTGCTATAGCTTTGTTTGGTACCTTGATTTTTGTTCTTAATATTCACATGGTTTAAATATTTGAACTTGTTTGTCACTCTTCTTCACTCTGTTTAATGGTTTTCTTCCATTTGAGATATTTTGAGTACACTGTTGAGATTTATTGCCCGAGTAATTTGCTTATTAAAGAAGTGGCTAACAGGATGCATATTGAGCTGGAGCCTAAATTGCTCGAAGCTCCTAGTTATAAGGACTAAAGGGAAAGATCTATTGAATTTACTTGAAGACGGTATTTAATTGTTTGTAGTTTAATGGTACTTGTTTAATTGAGCGAAATCTCATTTGTAATGCTAGGACTATGCAATCCAGTTTCTTATTAGAAGGATTAAACATTATCTGAGATTTAAATGGCAATAAAGATTAGTCGTCTAATATGTACCTTATAAGTCTCCGATATTTAACCATGAAAAACTCATATTTGTGTCTCCGTTTGAGCTATAGACGCTGATTTATCTGAAAATTTACCTAGTGGGACAAGAGCCTCTACGAGTTATTCCTTACTAATTTGTACTACATTAGCATGGCCTTGGTCTAGGAAGAGAAAAGGTTGGTGAATAATAATTCAATATTGATCAACTTCCTATTTCTTTCTTTATCAGTTTCATCACTCATCTTATTCGTCATCCATTTTCTTCTAATTTTAAATTCTGATTATTCATGAAAGAAAAAAAAATTCAGTTTAGGAAATTATAAGAAGTGTGCAGTAGAATTGTTTTTTTTTTTTTTGAAAAAAAAAAATTATGAATGTTATTTGCTTTTTCTTACAGAAATTTAGGCTATGTTTGATAAGAGGGAAAAGCGAGGGAAAAGAAATAGTTGGAGAGAAAAGTGAAGGAAAATGAAAAATATTTGGCAGAAAGGAAAATAAAGTGGAAAAAGATGGTGGGGTCAGAAAAAAAAAAAAAAAAAACTTTTCATCCCAAAATAAAAAGAAAAGTGGAGAGAAAACTTATTTAATAAGTGACTGGGATTGGATTTACTAAATCATTCTAATACACTAATTTTATAATAATAATAGATAAAAAGTCATTTTAAAATAAACTAATTTTGCATAGTATGCACATTTTGAGCTTTTAGCTTCTTGCAGGAGGAAACATAATTTTTGCCAAGCAAGCATATAGTTTTTTTTTAGTGAGATATTTTGAATTCTGATACGATTTTTTGTTGGCATGCTTTGAAAAATGTGGAGATGGAATTTTCAATCAATTTTTTTTTTTGGGAGACATTTTCAATTTTTAATTATTTTTTAAGTAATAGGATAGTTATGACTCTCCAGAATACATAAATCAGCATTCTTACAAGAAAAGGGAGAATGTTGGTACCTACCTGACATATCAGAATTTGATTTCAGAAAATCATCAAAAGAATTCTGAGAACAACAAATGACGGACATACCTGTGCTTTTTTGTTAGATTTGTCTGCAGTTCTTAGGCATACGCATATGTGTTGATTCATTTTCTTGGTGTCATTGTTGCACTTGTGGCATAAGAAATGTGGAATGACATAATTTGCGAAAGCCATAGAATCTGTTCCTTATAATTTCCCATGAACGTGTAAAATCGGAACCATAATTTGGGCTTTGAACGATGCCATAAAAAATTCAGTCTGATAAGAGAATTGGCTGATTCTCACCTACCATTACTAGTTGAGAAATTACTGTATTGTTTTTGGTCAAATATTCTTACGTTTTTTTGAATTTCTTCCCCATGAAAATGGTAAGAGATTGTATCTTTTATTCGTTCCTTTTCTTCGCATGAAATTGTGTAATAGCTAATAGACAAGCGTGTCTGATAGTGTAACTATCAGCCTTTCCCAATCATTCCTCACTAATTTCGGCCTTTTGTTACCTACAGCAATACCATCTAGTTTTTTTTCCATCAATTGCACTAGAGTCCCAAAACCATGAACTAGAAAGAAGAAGCTCGCAAACGAAACAATGGCTCAATCTCAGCAACTTCCGACTTCTAGAGCGCAACGTCCTTCGCATTTTTATCGCCTAATTTGTACACAAACATATATTGCTCCAGTTTCTTCCATCAATTTTGATCACTTGTTAAATTTTCATCATGTTTTTTAAAAAAAAAACTTACTCTCAATTTTGATAAATGTTGCATTGTTTATTCACCAGATAGAAACAAATTAAGGAGGTTACATGTGATTCAAGATTTTATTGACTTTTTGCTAAACCGTATATTTTAATTATTAGGAATGTTAGTTGCTGGTATGTTTAGAGCCGAGTGATTTTTTGTGAAAGTGGATAGTTCATGTGACGGAACTCATTATATAGTATCACATCCATGTGATACATAAAATAAAGCATAAACTTGAGTTCAACACCATAAAATGAATTTCTAAAACCATATAGGATGAGAATACAAGTAATGCTACACATCTTGACAAGTTGTCTAGAAAAAGTAACTTAATAGATGTGGTAACATATAATTGTTGGAAGATTCACGATATACCAGCAAATGGGAAAATATAGTTTGATAATTGTGGTTAAGAATAAAATTTCGAATTTTGAACTTACATAGTACATTACTGATACTTACACAATTATTATAACAATAACTATTTCTTCACAAATTATTAAATTTTTAGTCAGAATAAGTCATGTGTAAACTATACAGCTTGATAATTATAGTTGAGAACGAGAATATGACTCATAGAAGTAACTAATGCCTAATTATATACTTTGTCTGTGACTGTTTTCTATTAAAAAACTAACCTCAGCTTTGGGAGAACTTCAACAACACCAAGAAAGACTCATCTTTTTTATTTTTGGAAAATTAGGTGAAATACGCACTCTCTATAGTTAATTTTAGAAAGTACTTTCTTTCCACTAGTTTAGGTAACTACACCCACTTTTATAAAAAAAAAATAAACAAAAAGATTTATATACCTTTAAGTCGAAAGTGCTAGATATAATTTCAAGTGCTAGAATGCGTTAGACAAAGTGTCTAGTAACTCGATTCCTCTTGTCTAGCTAAATTTGAAACTTGCATGAATGTTATGAGCTAGACATAGTATCTAGATCGCTAGACATGGTATCTAGATCGCTAGACACAAGTATTGATAGGCACTAGACAAGATGTCTAGATACTTGACCTCTCCTGTCTAGCTAGAATATAGACACTTCATAAGAGAAGTACTAGGAACATTTTTGTATTTAAAATAATTTAAAACTTAAAAAGATGTATTCACCAAAAAATTATTAAGAGGGTGTATTTCCTAAAATACACTATGACAAATGAGTATTTTGTAAAGAAGTCTTTTTTTTCTTGGACTTAGTTGTAGAGAAATCTCTAAGAATAATCCAGACGGATTGTGCTCCTTCTCCTAAAATGTTGGGAATACAAACAAGGCAAGATAGATCAATGTCTGTGCCAAGCACTAGGAAAATTTGGGTATGGTCGAATTTTCTCTTTTTCTCTCTATATAAGCATGTAGCCCTATTCTCCCTCTATTATTTTTCATGTGTATCACTGTTAAGTGAAGTACTCAGTTTTGTGACTATTATATAAATAAAAGGAGAGTTCGGTTGTTTCTCATATTGAGCCAACTTAAATGCCCATTCTAATCGTAGTCCAAATAGAATTGGACTACCATTAATTAATCAATAATTGGACTTTTTTGAGCTAGACAGAGAACCCAATGAATCCAAATAATCCAAGCTTCAATAGACCAACAGTCAACAATAATAATTAGGGCTTTTTAGCCATATGACCAAGTGTTGAATCATAGTTTATAAAATAATCATTTTCATACACAGTTAAAAAATGGCCAAATTCTGAAATTATTTAAAAAATGACTGTTTTCTATATATAGTATATCAAAGTAAATTGATTTATTTTGAAAATTGATTTACTTTTTAAAAAATTGATTTTAAAAAAGTGATTTATTTTATAAAAAATAGATCAACTAAAAAAGGACCATTTATCAAAATAAATTATAAACATCATTTATTAAATAGGTGTAAAAAAGGGCCTTTTTTTAATAAAATTGATCTGAAAAAGGCCATTTCTTATAAATACCTCTTAATTATGATTTGTTCATGTCTATTAATATGGGGGCACTCCATCATAGGTATAATATTGCACTTTTATATTAAATATTATTATTTTCTAGAAGTTAATGAATACTTTAATTAACGTCTTCATTTAGCATATACTACACCACGTGCGTATCCCTAGTGCCATACTGCAACAATGAGGTGAAATTATCATAATGCTCTTCCAATACACACTTATCTATGTGTTGCCATCTTTCATTCAATGGATAATTTGTTAACAATTATAGTTTATGGCTATTATAAATATAGTCAAATTTCAAAGAGTGAATACATGGATTCGAGATATAAATTATTTCAAGACCTTGAAGTGTTAGAAAAATGGACTATATTGAAATGGTAATTTGGGCTTAAATAGGTTTGAGAGCTCATGTGTATAGTAAAGTGCAAATTAAAGTTGTAATTCCATTTTCATTAGCCAAATTGGAGCATGGATTAAAATAGGACTCGCTTTGTATAAAGACAAGGTCTTGGCATAATTTTTTTTTTTACTCCATGAGTAGATTAAATTGGTATATCATGTGTCCAAATTGGAGTTTGGGTGAATGAGAAATTTATGCTTAAAATATGCTTGTTGGTATTAGAAAATAGTAGAAGAAAAAATTTGGAAAAAGCTTATCCCACATTGGTTGGAAAACTCCTAAACTTGTGCTTTATATAGAGTTGCCTTTTTATAGGTATAACTATGTATGGCTAAGATGCTCTCTCAGGCATACACAAGGGGTGCAAATCATCTGGTTTGGGCCACGATTTGCGTGAGCTCGTGTGTGCCCACATCTGTGAATACGAATATTGGCCCAAAATCTTGGACTCTTGTCAAGCCAACCTTTTGCTGCGGCCTAGTTCATTTTTTTCCTCTATTTCCAACCCATTTTTTACAAGCTTCTAGAATGTTTGCTTAGCAAACTAGTAACTGAAATGTGGTGATAAATGGCATGGCTGTTTTCAAAAAATAGTCATTTTGATAGCAAAAAATATTGAGGAAGATCGACAGGTGAGTGATAACGACTTTGATTGCAAAAAAAAAAAAAAAATGTTCTGGAAGATTGGATGGTGATTAATAGCCAAATTATTGGCATTATATAGCATTCAAGTTAGGTTTTGTAACCTCTCATTTTGCCTTCTATATAAACAGACTCTCACTTCCTCATTTCAACACACCAGAGCTCTAGTATTCTTTCTCTCTCTCTCTCTCTCTCTAGCAGCTAGCTCTGTTAAAGATGTATTAGCAACTAATTTCTAGTTCTAGTTTTTCTGATATTTTAGTTCTAGAAATCCTTAAGTGAAATAAGTTCTACATGTTTCCAGTGTTTAAGAGTGGAGGTGTTGGTACGTCACTTACTATTTTTTGTCGTTGTATCCTAAGAAATTGACGCTTGTAAAAGCCCAAGCATTCTAGTGAATGAAGTAAATAAGTTTGAAGGAAAATGTGTGGCACACATTTGTTGAAAACGAATCAGGTTAACAAAGTTTTTGTTTTACAGGAATTTGTGATCTGTGGACGATCCCATATAGTTTTGAAAGCAAAATTTTTTGGTAACTTTAACTTTATTTAAAGTTATTATAATTGTCTTTATAAATCCTTATATATTGCGTGTTATATGTTATTATCTTGGGAAATTTACACCTAAGGGGTCTATTAAATTTTTGTGATGAAAAATAAGACTTCTTCATTAATATTTTCAAAACTAATCCCAATTGCCATGTTACACATGCAAAATTACTTGAATACCCTAGTTTTTGAACAAACTTCAAACTACTTTAGCTACCACCACTGGTCCCGATTCCGACCCTAGCGGCGGCGCCTCCGCTCGACTAGGATCGAAAAATTTCGACCGTAGTCGAACTTGTTCGGCCACCTCTTCCAGTTGTTTCGACCTCATTCAACTGTAGTCGAACAATTCGACTAGGGTCCACTGGTCAAAATTTTCAACTGGCGTTCGACTGTAATCGAAAAATTTCGACCCCAATCAAATATAGTCGGCCGTCTTACCAGCGCCGCCTCCGTCACTTTTGATTTTTTCGACTTAGTCGAAAACTTTCGACTAGAGTTGAGTCAGTGGTAATTTTGGAATTCTGAAATATTCATTAAATGACATGGCAATAAAAACCATACTTTTATAAATAGTTTATAAGTTGTCCCCTTTTTTCATCACATACATTAAAAGAAGGTCAAAATTGATAATCCTTATATTCTCTTCAACATAAAGAACTTAGAATAGTAATAATTAAGGCATGGTGTCCGTTCTTGTAAAGGGTGTTCTTGTTAATTAATAAATATAATCTTCTAAGATACCCGAGTTCAAATGACAATATGATTAGTCTTTTAGTAAGTCAAAAAGTTAGTAGTTATGAAAGTAAGTTCGACTAACACAAGTATACAATTCAAATGCATAGTACTAAATAAGAAGATTGAGTTACGATACTTTAACCTTAATTCTTGTATAACTCATTAATGTTTTTATCAGACATTATTATGATTTGAGATAGATCATTCTCGTTGAGATGTATAGATAAATACTACAACTTATTATAAATTATCTATTCCATTTTTATATAATTATAAGTTATGAATATTTTATTTATAATTGGATTATAATATTAAATTTATACCTCAAATATTTAATACGCAATTTAATACGTAAAATGTATATGTACTGAATGTATATCTATTTTTATTTTTTTTAAAAGTATATATCCAAATATACTTAAAAAAAAAAGGAGTATTGGGTTTAAATTTCATGTTCATTTATCAACATAATATAAATTTACTAACCATATTACATACTTTATAAAACAAAAGAATGAATCAAAACTAAAGAACCTAGAAATTAATTGTGTGGATTAATACATTGGTTTTTTTCAAAGTAAACCATGGAAATTCTTTATTGATCAATATCGTCTCCTATAAACAAAGCAATACAATCAAAATTTCCTCTAAATAAAAATTGCATTGGAAACAAAATGAGAATCATATATCTATTAAATTGATATGTGATATTCTTATATAGTAATTGGCACTTGTCGTACTTTTTAAAAAAAATGGCACTAGTCGTCCCTACGCTTTTTGAGATGTGGGACATTTGTCCTCATATTTATTTTTAAACGAAAATTTCGCCCAAGTTGTAAATTTTGAACGGAACCACACAACAATTCACGTTAGAATCCAAAAATTCCAAATTGTTTGGTTTGGATTTTTTTTTTTTTCGTTTTAAAAGAAAGGCTCCAAACTAGATTTCCAAAAATAGATTAGGGTTCTGTTTCAAGCATGGAATTTATGAGGGAAAGAAAAGAATATTCTAGGTAATCCATTTTCTTTATTGTTTGGACTTAAATAAAAAATAAGGGAGTTTTTTTTTTTTTAAGAAAAAAGTTGAGAGTTGAACTTTTAATAATATTTGAGTGTATAAAATTTTTAAAAGAAGATTGGAAAAGCGAAAATTTTATGGCCCCGTTTGTTTCGCCTATTTGAATGTGTGTATTTGAATGGAAATTGTGGAATGGGTTATAATTGAAATGGAAGACATTTGAATGAAAAAAATAGTGGAATGGGTTATAATTAGAATGGGAGTATTGGAATAGACCATTCAAAAACACCTCTTCCCCTCCATTCTCATCCAAGACACAAAAATCCATTCAAATAGTTGATGTGACTGATGAACCATTTGAATGGAAAAACTAAATTGTTGAAACAAACACTCATTCCAAAAGACCATTTGAATGGAAAATTTAGAGTTGTTGAAATAAACACTCATTCAAATGGATTTTCCATTCCAATGGAATGGAATGGGCGAACCAAACGGCCCCATATGTATTTTTAGGGAACTATTTTCCTCAAACTTTTCACTTGTCTTTTCCCTCGCACTATTTCCTCCATAAACTCCGAAGTATCAAACAAATCCCTGAAGAAGAAAATAAAAGAGATAGAAAAATCAAGGCCCCGTTTGGTTCGCCTATTTGAATGTGTGTATTTGAATGAAAATTGTGGAATGGGTTATAATTGGAATGGAAGACATTTGAATGGAAAAAATAGTGGAATGGGTTATAATTAGAATGGGAGTATTGGAATGGACCATTCAAAAACACCTCTCCCCTTCCATTCTCATCCAAGACACAAAAATCCATTCAAATAGTTGATGTGACTGATGAACCATTTGAATGGAAAAACTGAATTGTTGAAACAAACACTCATTCCAAAAGACCATTTGAATGGAAAATTTAGAGTTGTTGAAACAAACACACATTCAAATGGATTTTCCATTCCAATGGAATGGAATGGGCGAACCAAACGGCACACAAAATTTTCTTTATCTTGTTTTGAAAGTAAGCACATGATATAAAAAATGATATTTTGTCTAAAATTTGTAGTAGATTCTACTATACAACCTCCTAATTCTGCCGTAGCACTACAACCGCATTGAACAGTAGGAAATTGATCTCAGCAAAAAGTTGGCACACAAAAAATAGGTGACACCAATGGTGATATTGAGATGATGAATACAAGGAGGATGATCATAATGATGATGAAGATGATGATGATAGTTTTGATAAGCACATAAAAAGTACTTATCAAACTAAAGTGATAAGGGTTTTAATATCTACAGAGGTACTCACATATAAAAATAAGAAAATAATCTACATTGTAGAAACTCAAAAAAATATGAGATTTTCAAACCAATAAAAGTACTTATCAAACTGAAACGACAAGATTTTTGATATCTCCATAGAAAAATATAAAAAATCATATAGAGGTACTCACATATGCAAGTGAGAAAATAGGCTACATGCAAAGACTCAGAATATGTGAGATTTTGAAATCACGTAGAAAATTGAGTCTTTGCCATTGAATTTTGCTCCTGAGAATCTTATTCAATTTATTATGCATCACAGCCAAGCTGAAAAGTTGTGGAATAGAGTCCACGTATATATATATATATATATATAGTGATGTTTCAATGGAGATTTTTATTTTTGCTCTATAGATGAGTAAGATTGATAGTTGGTCCAAGGTTTGAGGGTTGTGTGTGTGTGTTTGGGAGGGGTCAGGAGTTCAAACCTTGGTAATGTGTGTGTGTGTGTGTCATTTTCCTTTAATTTGTAGTAAGTGGTGGTCATTAGTTAAGTCCCACTTTAAAAAAAAAAAAAAAGATTGATCAAATTGAATATGACCTACAATAGAAAGTAATTTTATCTATTTCTATTATTCAATTAATTAATGTTTTATTCAAATATTTTTCTTTTTTTATTTCTTTTATTTTTTAATTTTAACTTATAAGTTTAATTTTTTAAATTGCATTTAATCTAAATGTATTATGCGACTAATAAGAACAAGTGATTTTTTTTCTGAGAATATAACTAACGTTAGTTTTTTTTAGGGATATAACGTTGTTTGATTTTTGAAAGGGTAAATTCTAGTTTTGAAATTATAAAAAAGAAGGAATGGTTTTTTTTTTTTTTCAGGAAAACTTTTTGATAAAAAAATTAGTATTTAATAGTTTTATATTAACAGTTAGTTTTTTTTAGAACATACGTAACGTTAGTTTTATTTTTTTTGAGGGGATATATAATATTAGTTTTAAAATTATAAAAAAAAGAAATAGTTTTTATTTAATATATATACAGTAAATTCTTGAGGAAAAAAATATCTACATATATATACACGGTTAGTTTTTTTTTTTTTTTTTTAAAAAATAAAAATCAATAATAGAATAACAAAACAAAAAGAAAAAATAATGGAAAAGAGATTGGAAAAAAAATTCCAATTCATAGGTCACATATAGGTTGCAAATTTTTTAAGTCATAAATAGCTTTCTATATTTTTATACGTATTATTTAGATTTTTATTTTTGATAAAATTACTAATATCATAATAACCATCAGATCAAAATCCAATAGTAAAATCTCTATTGAAACATGACCCATATATATATATCATTTCGAAATCCGAGAGTAACCTGAGAAGGTGTTTTAGTTTATGCATATCCGTCATTCTCAATTCAAATGGGTTATTATCGGAAAAAAAATCTCTGTGTTTTCTAATTTTAGCATAAAATATCCTAGGTTTTCGATTATATCAAATAAAACTTTCAGATTATAAAATCGAATTAAATTAGTCTGCAAAATAAGTCAAATGATCCCATTTTTTTTAGTGTATACTGTCATGTACAACTATGCGAGACTATTTATATTGACAAATACTCTAATTAAGCAAAAACTTATGTCATTCTATATTGAAAATGCTGATTTTTTTAAGGAAAATTTTTTTTAAAAAATAGTTCATGGGTATATAACACTTAAAAAATACAGTCGTTTCTCAATCACGTTAAATATGTTGATTAAATATCTGTTTTGGATTTAATTTGATTAGATTTCAAAACCTTAAGGTTTTATTTGATATTAGAAATCCAAAATTTTTATTGCTAGAATTAAAAAAATTCAAGATTTTATTTGATAGAACGAAGAACTTAATGTTTCTTTTGCTAAAATAATTAAACCCATGTTTTTTTTAATAACCCTTTTCAAATGTACAAGATATGATAGAGTGCATTGTTTCCGGGAGAATATTTATGTTATATACTACTAATATTTCGGAATTGAGTAATGTTTGGGATACCAATACCTTATACAAAAAATTTATACTACATGAGATAGCATCCATTTTAAGCACTTCTTTTTTGAAAATACGACTACATCATTTAAAGTTATATAGTTAAAAATAATATTATAACACTGGTATAAGTTTTTGATACAACATTTTGGTATTTCAATATTTACGAAATTTAACACTTCTTTTTTGAAAATACGACCACATCATTTAAAGTTATGTAGTTAAAAATAATATTATAACACGGGTATAAGTTTTTGATACAACATTTTGGTATTTCAATCTTTACGAAATTTAATACTTCCAAACCTACATTTTACTACTATAGAAATCTATCTATCGTTTTTTTTTTCTTCCCTTTGAAGCTTACGCAGTAACACTGACATTCTTGATTTTTCTCAAAATTGATAAAAGTCACAACCCAGGAATTGAAAATTTTTGAGATTGTGAAAAAACTGAAAAATTATTCCTTTTTCGTTCAAATTTAATTGTTGGAGAGGCTGTCCATAATTCTTTTTCAAGTTTTGAAAATATTGCGCTAAATATTTTTGATCTCAGGCCGAACATATATCGGTCTAATTGGGATACACCATACACCATACAAGTCAAGTTTGTAAGTGTAAAACATTTTCTTTTCCTCTTTCTTTTTTTTTTTTTTTTTTAAAATTCTTTTAACAAAAAAATAAAATGACTCTTTTCGCCCTTCTCCCATTATCTCGTTTTTTAATATTATCTTGAGCGGGGCCTTGCCGAAAGTGAAAGTCGTCTCCGCCACTTTCAACTTTTTGTTATTTTTTTTTCGGTGACCCTTTGAAAAATCTCATTTTTCAGCCATTTCCTTACAACTTCGTTTTGAGGAACCTAATTTCAAAGGTGTTGCCTTAGAATTCTCTGATCTTGTAATTGAATTCTATCCCATCCAGAGTTAGGAAAAGGGCTTTTCATCCCCCAGCATATATGGCTGCTTCTTCTTCTTCTTCTTCTAATTTCAGCCTCAGTAAGAAGAAGTACGACGTATTTCTCAGTTTTAGAGGTGAGGATACTCGCGATGGTTTCACAAGTCATCTGCACGAGGCATTATGTCGAAAGGGTATCAAAACCTACATAGACGAGGACGACCTCAAGAGGGGAGAGGAGATCTCATCTGGGCTTATGAAAGCAATAGAGGACTCAAGGGTATTCGTGGTCATTTTCTCGGAAAATTATGCCTCTTCCTCGTGGTGCTTAGATGAACTCTTGCACATTCTTTTATGTAAGGAAAAAAATAGACAGGAACTTATCCCGGTGTTCTACCGCGTGGATCCAGCGTCTGTGAGAAAGCAAAAGGGAAGTTACCAAAATGCATTTGATGATCTTGAACAACGCTTCAAAGACAAGATGTCCAGAGTGCGTGAATGGAGGGATGCTTTGAAGAAAGCAGCTGATCTGTCCGGTTGGAGTACACAAGACATTAGGTATCTATCTAATTTGTGTTTCTTTTCATACCATCATGAACCATTTATTAGACCATAGGAAAAACGGCTCATGCTCTAGTATTATTTTCTTTGTCCACACACAATGGTCAGTACAATTTTAGCAAAACAAATCATTTGGCAAATCATCTTTTGGGCCTGTTTGGGATAGCTTTTTGAGCTCCTGATTCTGGTTACGCAGAACCCAAAAGACCATTGAATTTGATTATTTTATGTTTCCTGCGAAAGTTTCTCCCCTATACACATCCTAGTTTGGGATAGATTTTTGAGCGCCTAGTATTTGATTTACATTCTCCTGGAAAAGTTTCTCCCACAGAGGAATGCTTGCGAGCAGAATTCTCTTTTGCACTTTCACTGCTTGAACACGTGAATTTTATTAGTAATTTATTATCTTATTGAAATATTAAACTAGATATTATTATCTTATTAAAATATTAAACTGGAGTCACGTGTTAAACTGTAAAACTCTCCAGACTGGAGAGTGTATAAGGTCTGGAGAGTGTATAAGAGAGTGAGAAAGAGAGTGTGTTTAGCATTTCTCCTCTCCCATCCCATATACGTGAACCGGAGAAAAAAAAAATATAGAAAACTTCTTTGTTTCAATGTTTTTCTGTGGGAATAAAAATTCTTACATACAGTTGAATAAGCAAACTTGAGTACTCAAAATGCGATCTACATAAATGATTGGGAAAATGATAATTTAAACTACAATATGATCAGATCCTATACCACATAAAATATACTTCTTCTTCAAAATCTTATTCTTTACTCATTTCTACGAAACTAACGATAAATGATATATGCTACTAGGCCTGATTCCACACTAGTCAAGAAAATTGTTGAAGATATTGTTAGAAAATTGAAGCGCATATCACCAAATGATGGTTCCGAAGACTTATTTGGAATTGATGAGCCCATTAGGGAAATTGAATCTTTGTTACACATTGACACGTTAGATGTTCGCATTATTGGCCTTTGGGGTGTGGGTGGTGTAGGCAAGACAACTCTTGCTTGTGTCATATTCAATCGATTGTCTTATCAATATGAAGGTTGCTGCTTTCTTTCAAATGTAAAACAAGAATGGGAAGATGGCCGGAAAAAGTATTACTTGCAAAGTAAGCTCTTTTCGGAATTATTAGAGGAAGATAGAAATATGAACATTCCATTTGCAGGGTCAACTTTTAATAAGAAGAGACTTCAAGGTAAAAAGGTTCTTGTTGTGCTTGATGATGTTAATGATGAAGAGCAGTTAGAATATTTGGTTGGAAATGGTAATTGGTTTGGTCCTGGAAGTAGAATTATCATAACTAGTAGAGATGCTCAATCATTTAGGAATCTAGTTGATGAGATATATAAAGTTAAGGGATTAAATTATCCTGAAGCTTTTCAACTCTTTCATTTGAAAGCTTTTAAGAGAAACTACGCTGCTACAAGGAACTGTACAGAGATATCAAAAAGGGTGGTGGAATATGCTGGTGGCCTCCCATTAGCTCTTAAAGTTTTAGGTTCCCTTTTTGGTTCGAAGGGCGAAGAAAAATGGGAGAGTTTATTTGCTGAATTAAAGATTTCATGCAACAATCCCAAAATTCAAAATGTATTGAGAACAAGTTACGATGAACTAAGTTATAAGCAAAAAGATATATTTCTTGACATTGCATGTTTCTTCAAAAGTTGTGATAGAAGTGATGTAGAAGATATACTGAAGGGTTCTGCAGATGCAATTAATGACCTTGTTGATAAGTCTCTCATAACTATCAATCACATGAATGAAGTATGTATGCATGATTTGATACAAGAAATGGGTTGGGAAATTATCTGTCAAGAATCCATTAAAGAGCCTGGAAAACGTAGTAGGTTATGGATGGCTCCAGATATATATCGTGTCTTCAGAAATAATATGGTGAGTACAAATGAATTTTATTTATTCATTTTTTTTCTGTTTTTACTTTTTAAATCTTAATGTAGTATAGGCTCATCACTTCTTTATTATTTCTATATCTTTAGGCAAGTGCAATGGTTGAAGGAATATTCCTCGATGCATCTCACATCAAAGATGTAGACTTGTGTCCAATAGTGTTCAAAGAGACATTTAACCTAAGATTGCTCAAAATTTATAACTTGGAACATTTTTATGCTGGTGTACACGCTACCACTATCACTAGCTGCAAAGTACACCTCCCTCAAGGTCTTCAATCTCTTCCTGATACACTTAGATATCTTTACTGGGATGAGTACCCTTTAAAGTCTTTGCCATTGAATTTTGCTCCCGAGAATCTTGTTCAACTTATCATGCGTAATAGCCAAGTTGAACAGTTATGGAATGGAGTCCAGGTATATATATACATATATATATATATATATTTTTTTTAAATTAGTATTGCTTTATTATGATCTGTAGCGTTTTATAAAGTACATGTTATGCAATTACATTTTACTTTTGTCGCAGAGTTTATGGAACTTAAAGTTTGTAGATCTTAGTCACTCCAAGAAATTGATTCAGATGCCAGATTTCTCTCTAGCTCCAAATCTTGAGAAGATGAATTTTAGATATTGTACAAGTCTTTTTCAAGTTCCAGCGCATAGTTTTCAAAATCTTGACAAACTAACTCATCTGGATATGAGTTATTGCGAAAAGCTTTCAGGTCTTCCCAACAATATTGTCACAAGATCACTTGTACATCTGGATCTCAGAGGCTGTAGTAAACTTAGAAATATTTCGGAGGTAAGAGATAACGTGGTAGTTTACTTGGATTTAAGTGAGACTGGAATAGCAAAATTGCCTGCATTTTTTGGGTCTTTCAATCAACTTGAAGAACTGATTCTTGAAGATTGCCAAGGCCTTAAGAATCTTATGGGCAGCAATATTTGTCAGTTGAAGTCCTTGATAACTCTTAGTCTGTCTGGTTGCTCATCTCTTAAAACAATCCCCGAGCTTCCACAGAATCTTTATTGCTTAAATCTGAGTAAGACCGCAATAAAACAAGTGCCTTCGTCAATTGCAGTTCTCTCTCATCTCGAGCAATTTTATCTACGTGATTGCAAAATGCTTCGGGGTCTCCCCACAAACATATGTAAGTTGCAAGCTTTATCGGAACTTGATCTCTATGGTTGCTCGAAATTCAATAACTTTCCTGAAATCTCGGAACTTATGCAAGGTCTCCGTATTCTTAGTCTATCCAAAACAGCAATCAAAGCGTTACCGTCATCGATTGGCAATCTAATTTCGCTTACAGAGCTAAGCTTGAGATTCTGTGAAAATCTCAAGTTTGTGCCAAGTAGCATCTACAGTTTAGAGAAGCTTGTTTACCTTGACCTTTCTAGTTTCTCAAAACTCTTAAAAAGGCTTCCTCCAATACTTGGACATCGAGATAGTTTCAATTGGCATAGACTTTATCTGTTAGATTGTGATATGTTAGAAATCCCTGGTTGGCTTGCTGGCAGATTGTCTTGTGTGCGTGAATTGTATTTAATGGGAGAAAACCTTGATGCAATACCTGCAGCGAGCATAACTTTTTTTTCTGACTTGAGGGTCCTTTCCATAAGCAATTGGAAGAAACTGGGATCTTTGCCAGAGCTTCCATGCTCTCTTGAGGTTTTGGATGCAGAAGGTTGCACGTCTCTGGAGACTGTATCACGTGTTAGCTTCCACAAAGAAGTTGACTTTTGCGGAGATTATTATTTTTATTATTATGTGGAGATGCGGTTTTTCTTAAATTGTCTGAAATTGGATCAAAATGCACGCAACATGATAATAGCTGATGCACGACTTAGAATTTTTCGTCTGGCAATCCAAGTATGTACAAAAGCATACAAAAGCTACCAAGGATATGTGAGTCTCTCTTCCCCCTAATAGTTAATGTATAGAAAAAGTTATTTAATTTACTAAATTTCACAAACTATACGCATTAACTTACTAATTAGGATCGAACGAATTAATTGGACTTAAACTCTAGCGTAACTAGAATAGATTGAAATTCAATTCCAGGATAGGATAGTATGGGCACCAATATCAAAGGATGTGACAATGATTTTTAAATAACACCTAAATCTGCTATATATATTTGTATTTGTTTTTCTTTTTACCCCATTCTCTTTGAAAAAGAAACTTAATCAGATGAGAATCCCTTGAGTTAGCTGAATTACATGATCCCTCTTTAAGTTTATGAAACTAACGAAATTATCTTTTTGATTTCAATTTACATAAAAAAGTCACGTCCTTAGGTGACATCAAATGTGAAATTTTAATGTAAACTGAAATTTCAAGAGAATGTCTTTTGTTATTTTCAAGGAATCCAAATTGATGTTATTTTCAGAAGCTCAAAATATGTAGAACCTTTAATTTAGCTAAAAACTATGAGATCCTTATGTAATTATTTTGATAATATCTTTATGTTATTATCTCTTTCGATAATTGCTTACTAGATGATTTGTGAAAGTATCCTAATATATAATCTTGTTCACGGTGCAGAGTCAAAGTCATAAGGCTTGTATTTGTTGTCCAGGAAGTGAAATTCCAGAATGGTTCACCTATCAAGGTACGGGTTGTTCAATAAATATCAAGCTTCCTCCTAATTCAGAAAATCAGCGCGAGTCTGAATTCTTGGGTTTTTCCTTGTGCACCGTGGCTGCATTCGAGGAGCACAACTATTCTTTGCTAGGTTTGCAATTTCTAGTTGAAGTCCATTTCAAGACCAACTCTGGTAAAATTTTCGAATCAAAATATTGTTTGGTCGCAAATGATTACGAGAAAGAAAAACGCACAAATACCGATTGTGATAGAGAGGAACAAACAGTGGTCAATTCAGATCACGTGTTCATGTGGTATGAGTGTATTAGCTTTGAGGCTTTCAAAGCAGTGAAAGAAGGCGTTATCTCTGAGGTCTCATTTCACTTCCTCCCTGTCGACTATGAAGATTCCTCCGTTGACTCTTGTAAAGTCAAGAGATGTGGGGTTTACCCGTTATATAGCGAAGAGGCAGAGCAACTTGGTTTGGATGTTCCTGGAAGGTGGGATTGTGAGGGAGCATGGAATGCTTACCTTGACAAAGAAAGTCTCGAAAGTAGTACTGATCAAAGTAGAAGTATTGAGGATCGTGATTTCACTAACGATGATGATGTTGGGAACTCAGAAGTAGTTGAACCATGCGGAAATCAAATACTACTTGACTATGCTACTAGAGAAGAAGACGATCACAAACCAAAATCAACTTATTCATGTGGTTGCTTACACTTCCTCTCCAATAATATTAGAAGTAAGTATAGACATCGTATCCTAACTTTAGAATTTTAAGTCTCGCAATTATTTTCCACTTATGTAGGGTCTTTCTCTTGTGTTCCTCCTAGTTATCTTTAGAATAAACCTCATACTAGTAACCTAGTTTTAACAAATTTTGGATGCATTTAACTAATGAGAACTGAAGAAATTGGTATTAAGTTCCAATGGATTTGAAATAAAAATTAACTGGAATTAGATAGGGGACTTAATATATATTATGGGCACAAATCTTGGATTTAACACGTCATATGACAATCCTTTGACAGATTACAACTAATAAACAACATTTAAGTTCACTAAGTCTATTGAATTGTATTTCCAATTATGATGTGAGAAGTAATTGTTACATCGTTTGGTGTTTAGAATTATGATTTATCGATGGGTCCTATTTAAAAATTAAAAGAAAATAAAAATGAGAAATTTGTGAGCGTACCCTAAGATTAATGTGTTAAAATATGATTGAGGCCGATTGCATGCTTAGCACGATCTGTAGCCGCACCGGCGTTCAGCGTCGAATATTCTCTTCATACCGCAAAAACATTTTCTAGTTGACTGAACATTACAAAAAGGAAAGAGAAATAATAGATAGATTCCTGATTGTAGTTCACTTTGCTTTCTTTGAATTCATGATTTGTGAACATATGTATCCCTAACATATTATATACGGTTCATGGTGCAGAGTCAAAGTCGTGAGGCCTGTATTTGTTAGCCGGGAAATTAAATTCTGAAATGGTTCATCTATCAAAGCATGGGTTAATCAATAAATATCAAGCTTCCTCCTTGTCCTGAATCCGATTTTTGTTATATTTTTTTTCCTTTAAGCCTATACAGGAAGATGATCGAACATCTACTATCATATGTGTCAACTCTTATGAAGCCAAAAGATGTCGATCCACTGTTATCATAAGAAGTAGCAGAAGCAGAAGCAGAAGCAGAAGAGAATGATGATGGTAAATTTACAAGTTTGCTTTTTCTTTGGCTAATGCTCCAGCAGTAACAAGAAATACCTGTCGTTTTGCTTATGCTTTTTGTTCAAGTGTCGTTTGCTTTAATAATTTGGGAGATTGTTGTCTTTAATAATTTGAGGCAGTTAACCCTATTGTCTTTTGTGGGAAAAGGGATGTCCGAGTACATAGTCGAGGAAGGCACGAGTAAATTTAGCTGAAATTGTAATATGTGGTCGAATCAAGAAATACGAGCAATGCTTTAGAGTGTATTTTGATATTGATAATGACAACCTCAAGGAGGTACAGAGTACAGCCATTGCCTTTATAAAGGCCAATACATAAACGGATAGAAGAGCTTAGAGAGAATATTCTAACAGAATGAATGAGAGAAATGATTTCACAATAACAAATTTTGTCAGTTAGCTAACTGAATTCTGGATGAGCTCATAGAGCTGACTTGTCAAGGTAGCACAGTCAGATGCCTGTGTCAATTTCTTCAACAGGTTGAGTGTGAACCAATTTCTAACCGTTGTTTGAGCATTATGTTTCACATATACCCTTTTGTTTATGTCATTTCAAAATTACCCTTTTTTTATGTACATATTTTTCATGTGTAAAATGTATGTATAAATAACTTTACGATGTAAATTCATACATTTAATGCGTAAATTTATATTTATGGTATATATTTTAAAATATATAATAACTTTTAGGTATAATTTTAGCCATGAAATGTAGCCATGAAATGTATGCTATAGTATACATTTTAGAAAACAAATCGAATCTATATGGTAAAGTTCTAAAAGCAATTGAAAAATCCCGGACTTTCACATTTTTTTAAAAAAAATTCTAGAATTATTTAGAAAGGTACCAATGTTAAAAATATGTAGAGAAATATCATTTTTTATTAATTAATGAACTACTTAAGGTTTAGTCAAATCATTTGAAGTAATAGTACTAGTTACTGATTACCTCAATTAACTCTTAGTTATCCTAAGTAACTTGACTACTTACCTAGAATACCTTTAAAAAAAAAACAAATTCTAAAAATTAATAGTTTTCTAAATATTATGGAAAAGTTACGTGCTTCTAAATCAATTCAGAATTTTTCTAAAAGTCCCGCACATCTGGGATTTTTCAATTTTTTAAATTATGGACTTAGACTTTTGTAAGAATATAAATATTTATGGTATACATTTCTTCAAACAGTTATAAAAATGGGTATTGGTGAAATAATAATAAAGACCAGGTATTTATGGAAATATGCTTAGAAATGGAGGTTTTTATGTAGTTTTCCCATGAATCTGAACAATGAATCCTATATTATATCATAGAATATTGAGGGTGCTAGGAACAACCCATTCAACAAACTCTCTTTTGGACACGTGTATAATTTTTTAAACAAAAATCAGATACAAAACTGAGAGCATAAGGACTGTTCTCTTAACCATAAAATTACAAACTTGCCATACACATCCTCCAAATACGTTTAACTAAATTTTATAGAGTAATGTTACGATTCAGTTTATTAATTAGAACTATCATGTTATTGTAGTGTTGGAGGTGCCCATAGCATTGCTCAATTTTATATCATAATAAATGAGACCCATTTCTTTTACCCTCTTTCTTTTTTTCTCTTTCTCTTCATCTCTCGAGAATCTCACCCCCACCATCTCTACTCTAGAAACCATGGCCATCAGCTGCCGCAAGAAATTACTTATGAAGCACTGCTATCTCCCTTTTAACCCAATGCCCTTTTGTGTCCAAAGTGAAAGATTCCACAATACTAGCAATACCACATTTTTAACAATCGCACCTTTTTTTATTAAAGATCTGAGGATTTTAGTACTCCATTTCCTAGAAGATTTTTTAAATTCTATGATTGAGAGTATTTATGAATCAAATTTTAGAAAAAAGTATTACAACTAGTAAAATTTTTTATATACATGGTGGGACATATTTTTGGATGAATAGAATAAATAAAAACAAGAGTTTCATAAAATTATACACGTGTCAAAAGCTAAGCAACATAGTATATGAAACACATGGCACATGCACTAGCTTGGACCTGCAGCCTCACATTAGGCCCATATTTAGTCATTTTATATATAATTTTAAATACATTTTTCAATTAAAATTTAAAAGAATATTAATTAAATATTTTAATTTATATGCTTTTACTGTTATTTATTTACTTATTTTCATTTATTTTCAATTTATTCGAATTTTAAACGAATATGAATGAATTTTATATTGGGATATTTGCCCTAAAAAATATATTTCTAATTTTACCCCTTTAGTATAAACAACTTTATCTTATATGTAATTATGATATTTGCTAGATTAAACTGTCTCAGTTGAATAATTTATTTATCTGAAAAAGATTCCATGACTATATTTGTGTATAAAGAAATAAATATGATTAAATGTTAATTATGGGGAAACTTATTTCTTTATCTAAGTCTAAATTAATTAGTTCACAATATGTAAATAAAGAGGGAATACTTTATTTACTAAAGATTATAGTGTTTGTCTATTTCAACGGGAATGATGTGTCTCAAATCATTGAAGTGTCTGACTTCTGATAGAAACATTAGTATAACATAAATAAGTTATGTGTATTGAACAGGACCAGGTAATATAAAGAATTAGAGTGTCGTAACTCAACTCTTAGTATTACCACAAACTAGTTCTTAGCATGTAGATTTTAATCTTTGATGTTTGACTGGACTTGCTTTTATGAGTTTTAGCTTTTTGATTTGTTAAAAGACTAGCCTCTATGAAATTAGAGGCGAACTCTGGCATATTAGAAGTTATGGCTTATGAATTGACAAGAACACTAAATAATTGAGGACCTATATATTAATGTCACTTTAACGTCTTTCAAGACTTATGGTGGAAGGGTATTACGGTAATTTCACCTATCCAACTACGGCATTGTATAGGCATTTTACATGTAGTATAGAATATGCTAGATGGATCAGTTAATCAAGGCTAGTTGATTAAATCTCTATAAAAGGTAGAACATTTAATCTAAGAGTACAGTATTGGACCTTTAGTGGAGTATGCCCTTTACTAATAGTATCTGTATAAATACCATAATAAAAGTTATTATGTATTTATCATACTATTAAAGCTTAGATTATTTAGATCTATTAGGTCCCTTGTCTAGCTCAACAAAGCTCATTAATTGGTTAGTAGTATTTGTAAAATTAGTTTTATAAAACTGTGTAAAATAATGATTCTACACAGAAGTTGGTATTTTTATAGATAAGTTATATGAGTTGGACATATTTATAAAAATCCACCTAAAGCCCAAATTGGAGAACAAACCTAATCTTAGTTAGACTGGGATTAGTAGTTTTCGGCCCCATATATATAAGATATATGAGAGAAAAAACTACTTAGTTCTAACACTAGTGCCACACGCATAAGGCAGGGAGAGAGAGAGAGAGAGTAAATTTTGGCCAAGGCTGAGAAAGAGAGGAGAGAAAAAATTTTCCTGCAACCTCACAGTCTCATCTCACGTCCTGGTATTCCAAAGGATAAGGTGTTCTGGATCATTTTCTAATGAAGGATTCAACTTGATGCCCACTCGCCTCATCAACCAAGAGCAGGAGTATGGACAAGAGGATCCAGGATTGGAGATTTGATCACCATCAATAAGGAGATCAAAGAGGAGCACCCTTCAAGAGGTAAACTCTAATCTCATCTCTAGGGTTTATGTATCTAGATTTGATTTATGTTATACATGATCCTGTATATGATACATGCATGTTCTGTGGTTATGAAAATTATTTTCATGAAAAATTTTAAAACCTAAATCCGCTAATTTTTCTGCTGCGTTTATGATGTGATTATGTGTTTTCCATAGTTTGCATGCATGTATGATTTTTTCTAAGTATTAGATCCAATTTCCAGAATGTTAGGCCTATATTTTAGCCCACATAAGCACATATTTGATATTTTAAAGTATAAAATAACAATAAAATTAGGCCCATATTTTGGTCCATATTCAGCGCGTATAAACATAATCCACTCAAGCATGACTCACTTAGGCCTGCATAAAGTATAGACTGAGCTTGTGGGTCGTGTCAGGTCCTTTAATAAGAATATGAGCTGAGCCAGATTGGCCCACATTTTAGGCGGGCCGTGCCTAGGCCCGATACAAAGCCCGTATAGACTTATCAAATATAGGTTAGGCCAGCCCATCCCAGCCCACTTTACATGTTTAGTCGTGAGAGATCTCTTGAAATTCTAAGTATACTCTATAAATGTATCCTTGATTGATCTTACACATCAGAAAAGAATTCCTGAGATTAAGAGTGTAGACAATTTATTCCTAACCTATTACTATTGTATATCAAATTGAAGAGCTCGACGAGACGATATGCTATAGCAAACATCAGCCCAATCGGAGTTCGAATGAGCCTGTACGAGTCGCTGGAAGTTTGCTACCAGAAACTGAGTCAACTCACTAAGTTGAGCCAAGTCTTAGTCCAACAAGCTGAGTCAGAGCTGAGCCGCCAAGCCTGTTGACCTAGCCGTCAGAGCCGTTGTCCCTAATTGTTGGCCAAAGTTATTGACTATCGTTGACTTTTGACTAAGAAGGTTGACTTTGACTGTTGACTTTGACTAATTTGATTGACCAACTAATACTAAGGTTTTTCGACGTTCCTGATCTATCCATACAGTTGAAATTGCCAAAATCTCACTTTATTAAGAGCTATGGCTACTAACAATTTAACATCTCTTCAATAACTACTACTTAAAGGCAGCAACTTTAATAATTGGATTATCAAAATGAAAGTACTCTTTAAAGCACATGATGTCTAGGAGGTAGTGGAGAAAGGATCAAAAAACCAAGAAATAAGATGATACTATCCTTAACACAAATGGAAAGCTTAAAGGATTTAAGAAAGAGAGACAAAAAAGCTCTCTTCCTCATCTGCCAAGCCTTAGATGATGATGAGTTTGAGAAAATCTCAAGTGTAACCTCTACCAAGGAAGCATGGGAGAAACTTCAACTTTCTTATAAGGGAGAAGATAAAGTTAAAAAGGTTCACCTTAAACTCTAAGAAGAGAGTTTGATTAGCTGCACATGATGTAGACTGAGTCAATTTCTGATTACTTTTCTAGAGTTTTAGTCATTTCCAATCAAATGGAAAAAAATAGAGAGAACATAAAAAATATTGCAATCATGAAAAAAATTCTCTAATCATTAGATCCAAAGTTCGAGAATATTATTACTGTCATTGAAGAAACCAAAGATTTAAGAGCTATAATGATAGAACAACTCTTGGGTTCCTTGCAAGCCTAGAAAGAAAAGAAAAAGAAGAAGCCAAATTTCAAGGAGCAGCTTCTCAAGACACAACTGACAGAGAAATAAGATAGCCAATATAGCAATAGAAGTCAACATGGTCATAGTGGAGGACAAAGCCGAGGATAAGAATGTGGTATAATTCGTGATCGTGGATGAGGTTGGAATTCCAATAATAACAATAATTATCATAACAGCAATTTCAAAAGAGGAGAAAGCTCTACAAGAGATCGTGGTAGAGGTCGATCGAACTCGAGACATAAGAGGTCTTAAGTTAAATGTTACAATTGTCACAAGTTTGGTCATTATGCTAGAAAATATAGAGCACCCAATAATAAATTAAAAAAAAAGTCAATTACGTTGAAGATAAGAGAGAAGAAAATGATATTATACTGCTAGCATATAATGATAATAACAAAGGTCAAGACAATACATGGTATCTTGACACCAGTACTAACAATCATATATGTAGGCATAGATCAATATTCATAGAGCTTGATGAATCAATAATTGTGAAATTTTACTTTTCATAATGATTCCAAAGTAGTAATAAAAAAAAGAGGTAAAATTCTTATTCGCTTGAAAAATGAGGGACATCAATTCATTTTAAATTTTTATTATATACCCATTATGAAAACAAACATTTTGAGTTTGAGACAGAAAGGCTATGATATTCACTTGAAAGATTATAGTCTTTCTATAAAAGATAACAACATGAACTTGATTGCGAAAATGCTAATGTCAAGAAATAGAATGTTCTTGTTAAATATTCAAAATAATGTGGCAAAATATCTCAAAGTATGTTGCAAGGATTCATCATACCTATGGTATTTGAGATTCTAGTATCTCAACTTTGGAGGACTAGAGCTGCTATCCAAAAAAAGAGATGGTGAGAGGCTTGCCAATCATCAATCACTCCAATCAGCTTTGTGAAAGATGCTTACTCGGGAAGCAAATCATAAAATTTTTTCCAAAAGAGTCGAATTCGAGAGCCCAAAAGCCACTCGAGCTCATGCATACTGATGTGTGCGGTCCCATCAAACTAAGTTCTTTCGGTAAAAGTAATTACTTCCTACTCTTCATTGACGATTTCTCAAGAAAGACTTGGGTTTATTTCTTGAAACAGAAATCAAAAGTCTTTGAGGCTTTTAAGAGGTTTAAGGCTATTGTGAAGAAAGAAAGCGGTCTTCAAATTAAAGCCCTGAGATCCGACAGAGGAGGAAAATTTACTTCTAAAGAGTTCTAAGAATTTTGCAAAGCAAATGGAATTCGACGACCCTTAACTATTCCAAGATCCCCTTAGCAAAATGGTGTGGCAGAAAGGAAGAACTGGACCATCCTCAACATGGCTCGAAGTATGCTGAAAAGTCAGAGATTGCCCACGGAATTCTGGGCAGAAGTTGTTACATATACGATCTACTTGTCAAATCGATTTTCAATAAGAAGTGTGTGGGAAAAGACACTACAAAAAGCATGGAGTGGATGAAAGCCTAGAATTTGTCATCTCAGCGTCTTCGATAGCTTAGCCCATGTACATGTACCAGATGAAAGAAGAACCAAACTTGACGATAAAAGTGAAAACTTCATCTTCATTGACTATGACACAAACTCGAAAAGCTATAAGTTGTATGATCCCAACAATGAAAAAGTAATCATCAACTGAGATGTAATATTCAATGAAGAAGGTGAATGAGACTTTGGTTCTCAAATAATTTCTTTCCACAATTTAAAGATAAAGAAACACTAGCAGAGCAAGTAATAGAAGTCCATTAACGGATAACTACTCCATCTACTTCGCCAATATCATCTGCTCATGAAGATTCACCACATTATTCTTAAATAAAAGAAATAAAGAACATACAAGGAGTGTTCAAGATCTCTATGAGGTAACTGAGAGGCTTGATAATCTCACTCTTTTTGCCTCTTTGCTGGTTGGGAACCGGTGAACTTCTAAGAGACTATACAATATGAGAAGTGGAGGAATGTGATGGATGAAGAAGTCAAGGCTATAGAGAAGAATGACACCTGGGAACTATCTACTCTTCTCATAGATCATAAAGCTATCAGTCTCAAATAGGTTGTTGAGATTTTTAATATTGGATTCTCCTATATTAAATTAATTATTATATGCTTGGGGAATGATGTAGCTTATACTCTGATAACTTCCTATGGAGGCTTAAGGGCGTATTTAAGGATCTCCAAGATGACCTAAGCTGGATGAAAAATAAGCCATTTGATTGGATGGCATCAAGGTCCGAGATTAGCCCTAAACACATTTTTGGACGCAGTAGAGCGCCGTGGCACTCCCTAGAAAGCGCCGCGGCTCTCACGGCTCTAGGAAACTTTATTCCAAAGAGCACCACGGCATTCTCTGGCCAGTGCTGCGGCTCTCTTGGTTCTAGAAAATTGAGTGACGTGGCTCTCTTGGTTCTAGAAAATTAGCACGATAACTTTTCTTCTCGGGTCTGCTGTTTCGCCGTTTTAGCTCTGTTTTGCCTGATTTTCATTGCGTTGCATTCGTATCGGACTCAACTTCGATTGAAAGGGTTGAAATACCTATATTTGGCACCAATTCATCTTGATTCGAATTTATTCATAAGAACTACAAAAATAAAGCAAACTAACAAAAATACTTGAGAACTTATAATTATTTGAGTTGAATAATACTTGATTTGTGAGTGAATTAATCACTCATCATATGTATGTATGTAGATGATTTGATATTTACTAGAAGCAATCCAAGCTTGTTCGATGAATTCAAAGAAGCGATGGTCAAGGAATTTGAGATGATAGACATTGGGTTTATGGCGTACTATATTGGCATAAATGTCAAGCAAAAAGAAGAATGCATTTTTATCTCTCAAGAAAGCTATATAAGGGAGATACTTAAGAAGTTCAACATGGATGATTACAAGCTGGTACACACCAGTGGAGTGTAGAATAAAATTATTCAAAGATAATAAAGTAGAAAAAGTGGATCCGACACCCTTCAAGAGCCTTGTTGGATGCTTGCGGTATTTGATATGTACAAGATCCGACATTCTCTATGTAACTGGCTAGTGAGTAATTACATGGAAACTTTAATAACCATGCATTTCAAAGATGCAAAAAGAATTCTTCGTTATCTAAAAATTATAATTAATCTCGGCTTGTTCTATTTGGTTTCTAGTGATTACAAACTCATTCGATACAGTGATAGTGATTGAGCTAGAGATACCGATGATCGAAAAAGCATAACCGGTTTTGTATTTTTCATGGGAGAAATTGCCTTTACTTAGGTATCCAAGAAACAATCGATTGTCATCTTCTCAACATGTGAAGCTGAGTACGTAGCTGCTACATCGTGTGTTAGTCATGCAATCTGGTTAAAAAAATTGTTGAAAGAGTTAAGCATGCCTTAAGATGAGCCAATAAAGATTTGCATCGACAATAAATCAGTAATAATTTTGGCTAAAAATCCAGTCTTTCATAACCGAATGAAGCGTATCGACAGTCGCTATCATTACATAAGAGAATATGTTACAAGCAAAGAAGTACAATTGGAGTATGTCAAATCATATGATCAAGCTGCTGACATTTTCAGAAAGCCACTCAGGTTTGAAGATTTTGCAAGATTAAGTAATTTGCTTGGTGTTATATATAAAATAAGTTTAAGGGGGGATGTTGGATCATAAACCCAATTTGAGCCCAAGTTCATTAGTTGAAGTTTAGCCCAAAACTCGATCCAAGTCCATCAAAGAAAAGTTTCTAGTGATTTGAATTTGGTAGATTAGTGTGAGTTGTATTTTTTTAAGTGTGTGGTTAAGATTTATTTGTATTATTTTATTTGTAGTATTTTGTGTGGTAGAGGAAGAGTGACTTCAAGTATAATACCTCTTCCCATTTGAGTTCTAAGCATCAAGTGAAGAAGCAAAATTTTTTAAAAGTGAATAGAGACACACTACAAGAAAACAGGAATGTCGCCGCTTTAAAGCTCAGTATCGCCTCTTTAGATCTAAAGCAGCGATAATGTGCCCACTTTCGAGTCGCCGTTAAAGGTTTGCTGGTATAGATACCTAAAGTGGCGACACACGTGGTCCCTGTATTAGATAATTTATAGCGGCGATAATTATCCTCGCTAAAAAGCGGACAAATTAGTAACCTAATTATCGCTGCTTGATGTAGAATTTTATTTTTTTAATTAATTATATTAAATATTTCAATATTTAATTAATATAATTATTTTCATATATTTATTTTTTAAGGTAAAAAAATAAATTAATAATTAATAAAAAATAAATAAAGTAATATTTTAAATTACATTAAAATTAAAAAGTGCTGTTAAAAACTAAAAATATATAAAGTTGTCTGAAAGTAGAAATCTAGGCTCAACAACGGCCATGACTATGTTCAAGTATTAATAGTGACAAGTATATTATAATTAAAAAATATAAAGTAATATTGAAATTAAATTCTAAAAATTCAATCATTAATAGCATAAAAAGTCTTTTACAACAGTAAGAATAAAATAAATAATAATCCTAATTGCTATCAAACTCGTTACTAGACGGGATTTTATCTACATCATCATCACTTTCATTGTCATCTTCCTCAAACTCATCTTCTTCATAATCTAATATTGTATCATCCTCATGTTCAATATCATTTACAAAATCATCATCCCCATATTTAGCATTAGTATTGATATTATTTTCTTGGGTATGAGACATGAGGTTTCCTTGAGGAATAGAAATGGGCTCCAGATGTCCAAGGTCAACTGTTAGAATAAAATTAGAGAAGTTCAAATCCTGTAGCATATTCAGCTCAGCATTAGGGGTGTTCAAAAAAATCGGTGCACTGCAGAAACCGGCCGCACTGCATCGAAACCGGCGGTTTTTTTTTTTTTATATACAGTCGGTGATGGTTTAGAAAATTGCCAAACTGAGCAGTGTGGTGCGGTTTGCAGTTTTAGCCGAATTTATGCGGTTTCAAACCGAACCAACCGAGAATATGTAATGTGTATATTTTTGTTATAATTTGTATATAGTTGATTACAAGTAAATATGGCTCAACTCAATATACGTAAGCCCAAAATAAACTGCCAGCCCATTCTCTCCAGGGTTCCTCTTCAGTCTTAACACTTCACTCACTCACTCATTAGTCATTACTCTCAAAACTTAGAAACTGCCGCAGCCTTGCCACAGTCCCACTTACTCTGTCTCTGTCAATCTCTCTGCTAAATTGCTAATCGTTCACAGCAGCCCAGAAATCTCGCCCTCAACCTCCAGTGAACTCGGTCTTCTCGTCAGCTCAGCAACATCCAAAAATGCCGCATCTGAGCTCGTCTCGCAAAGCATCTGAGCTCGTCGTCCGTGCAGCAATGCCCCGTCCGAGCTCGTCTCGCGAAGCAACGTCTGTCCGAGCTCGTCTGCACAGCAACACCGCCGTCTCGCGACCCGTCTAAGCTCGTCCTCGCAGCAAGTCCTCGTCCGAGCTCGCACGAAGTATCTGAGTTGGTCCGTGCAGCAATGCCCCGTCCGAGATCGTCTGGCGAAGCAACGTCCGTCCGAGCTCATCTGCGCAGCAACACCACCGAGACGCGACCCATCTGAGCTCGTCCTCGTAGTAACTCCCTGTCAACGCTCGAAGCAACTCCCAGTCAGCCCAGTCTCTCTCTCGTCGTCTCTCTTAGTCTCGGGTGGTATAAGCTCCAGGTCTCACTTGGTGTCACGAAGTCCGTTAGTCACTCGCGGTCAATAGCTCCGATCTCTCTCTCTCTCTCTCAACAGTTCGTGGCCCTTAGTCACTCTCTCTCTCATCGTCTCTCTCGCGAAGAGCTCTCGGAGACTCAGGTTAGTTTACTCTTGCTAGTTGCTGGGATTGGGATAGGTTAAAAACATGGGTATTTAAATTTGGTTAGCTAGCGTGGGTTTCAACATGTTTGATATTGTGGTATTTTCTTATTATTATTCTACTATATGTTTGTGTACAATTTTACTTGGTCATTTGGAGAGTCTAGACAGTTTAATTATTTTGGATTCAACGTTTTTTTTTTTTTAAATAAATGTAGAGAACAAGTTGTGTATTTGAGACTAATTATGTGTGTTTGAAATTTTAGTTACTCTAATTTTAATGACAATCTTAGATTCCCCCCTGGTGGTTAATGAAATTTGTTCTTTGTTCTGTTGTGTTCTTTGTTCTGTTAGTAGTTTTAATTTTGTGCATAGTATGTGATTATGTTGTAATTTTATGTTTGTTAGATGGAGGATAGTAGCAATATGACACCTTCTATGAAAAATCTGATCCAAGTCAATACTCTCGATTCAACTAGTAGTTGTAAGAGGATAGTAGCAATATGACACCTTCTGTGAAAAATCTGATCCAAGTCAATACTCTCGATTCAACTAGTAGTTGTAAGAGTAAGCCCTCGTTGCCTCCTAAGACCAAACGTGAAAAAAAGAAAGCTAGGCAAGTATCAGAAGTTTGGGATCATTTTACCAAAAATGAGGAGGACCCTATTGACCCTAGGGCTGTGTGCAATTATTATGATAAAGACTATACCAGTGATACTAGGAGAAATATGACTAGTACTCTTTGGAACCATTTGAACAATCAGTGTAAAAAATATCCTTTTAGATTGGACGATAAGAAGCAAAAAATATTGTCTTTTCAAAAGAAAGGTGATGAAAGTGTTGGTGGTAGCAATCTTGTAGCTATGGGATTTAGTCAAGTTGCTTGTAGGGTTGCATGTGC
>JXTC01000197.1:8183-43468 GCA_002914845.1 Trema orientale
GAAGATCGTGGTTTAGAAGACAAAAAAGTTAGAATCCGCTGATAGGCTACAAGAGGTATTAGATCTATTCTCTTTATATATTCCTATTTGTTATGAATTAATACTATGCACTCATATAGTCAATTGTTTTGAGAAAATTTTTGAATGTTCCTAGGCCAATCTTTCACTGCGAAAATCATTTTTCAAAATCCAACAATGGGAATATGAATCCAGAGGTTCTAAAAAGTTAGAAAAATTCAGGGGTTTCTATTATAATATTCTGTTTTTGCCTACCCAAATCTAGATTTACTACAATATGAACTTAGCAGTTCATCTGATACTTTTTTTTTTGAGAGGTTTATTTTGTTTTAGATTCGAAATTTTCAAAATGAAATCTAGAAAACAATTGATCGGTATGTAGAAAGTCGATCTCTACAAATGACTCAGTTTCAATTGAAACGGCAAATATCATATATAGATTGTGGTTGCCCACCATATATATAAGAGGTATCTTTGGTGGACGTGTGGAGTTTTAGTTATTTTCTTCGTAGAGTTGTGTGTACTTACTCTATAAACATAGTTATATTTATTTTTCTTAATTTTAGAAATAATTATTTTAGTTTAAATTATTTTATAATTAGACTGATGCACTCAATACATCCGCTGCACTTTTTTTTTTAATTTAACGGGAATTAGGAAACAAAAAGACTCGCTACTAATTTTTAAATTTAAGGAGATTTTTTAATTTTGTTTGAGCCAAAATGGTGAGAAATAAGAAGAATTCAGGGACGTGAGTTCCACAGATCTTTATTTATATTATACTTGGTTTTTCCTCGGTCCTATAGTAGCCGCCCCAACGTACAGGACAACCTAGGAAAAAGCACTAGACGACAAGTCAACTATAATTAATGTAAACTTTCTTATCCAAAAATTGAAATGTAAACTTGGAAAAAGTTTCTCTTTGTTTATGCAATGTATTGACTTTGTGAGTTTTAACTACGTTTTCCGTGCTTCCACATCAACTATATTGTAGTCTACATCTAATATTATTAATTAGTTTGTTGAAAACTTCTTTAGATCGAAAATTCCAAGAAACTGCATGAGGAAATATAAGCCTCTTTGACATATATCTACCTTAAAGATAGAGTGCTAGGTATTGAGGAAGGGAATGGAATTAATATACCTATTAGGAGTTCTTTATTTTATATTTATAAAATCACTATTTATAAAGTCTCCTTCTTGAATAAATATTTGAAATAGAGCAGGTTACGGCCAGAGCATATGAATTTCTGGTGCCTTTCTCCCAATATCTCTGATAGAAATTCAAGGCGGCCCCAACTTAATTGGGTCTTGAAAGTCTAACTATATGCATGGTCCCGAAGACGTGGAAAATTTTTATTCTTTTTTGTTCTGTTGACTATGCATGTCAAACTCAATTGTTCGGTTCACAACTTGTTTATATTGAAATTTCATGAAACCTTCATAGTATATATATTGGAGCCCTTTTAAAGAAAATAATAAACGAGAGAAAAGTATATATTGCCAAAATAGATACCATTTCATTCACATTTAGATATATACTATTTCATTAAGTTATAGACTATTTCAGGACGAAAAATTCAAATTTAAGTTATAAACTATTTAGATATATACTATATCATTAACTTACTTTTTAAATTAAGTTTATAATAATCAGAAATAGATTATAACTCACAAAAAGAACAAAGACGTGGAAAGTATATATTATTTCATTCACAAAAAATATAGGATTTGTTTATTATCGAAAATGTGAAAATCAAGTAGCACTAATTTTCATCTAATTTTCATTTAATTTTCAATTCAGATAACAAGTGATTTGTTATTTGCAACTCCCAAAGTATATTCTCAAAATAAAAAGAGAAGAAAAATTAAACAAAGTCAACTAACACGAGTAAATTAGATTACATCTAGTTCCGCATATATTCATATGATGAAACACGGAAGGTAGTAACTCTTCCAATTCAGCACGAACATAAATATGATATATATTTTTTCTGTGAAGGATAGGGATTCAAACCTGCAACATCTATATTTTTAGGAATAATGCTGTGGCACCAGCACCACAGTGATGGTGTGGCACCAGCACCAGCATCACTGTGGCACCAGCACCACAGTGATGTGTCAGTTTGTCACTGGTTAATCATAATTATAATTTAAGTGGGGCCTATGTAGGACCCAGTTTATTAATTAAATCATCCAATGACAAACAGACATGTCATTGTGGTGCTGAGCACCACTGGTACCCATATTTTTAGAGGTGGAATATTATGTCATTATTAATTAGGTTAAGTACTACACAAAAGAAGACGTTCAAAGTTAGACTAAACAGCCTACACACATCTGTCTATCAAACTTTAAAATCAATGTAGTCCAAAAAATCTTGTGGGAATATGCATCATATTAATAATTGAGGCATGTTTACTTTTTTTTCTTTTTCGCTTGAAATTGAGGCATCTTTAGTTATCGGTAATGAAAAGAATTAATGCAAGGGAAAGGCATTGGAGACAGTAAAAAATTCAATATATCCCTTTCTAATTTAACTAATTATGTTAAGGATTTCCTGAAATCTTTTACCCTAAATAAGTTAAACACATGATTTCCAGAAATGTGTGTGTATATATATAACACTTTATTAGCTAAAAAGAAAATTTTGAGTGATCGATTCTTTTGCACTAATTTACCCCAAAAGTGATTAGAAATTTAGATCCTAAGGAAAATGTTTTTTGTTCTTTTATATATTTAAATTAGGATAAAACTTATTTGTAGCCCTCGAATTTTAGACCTAATCCTGTTTTAGCCCTCAGAATTTCTTGATCATCTTTAGATTCATCATATTAGGTGAATGTTATATTAAGTTTAAAATATAACTAAGATGCACTACATTTTAAAGTTTTGGCACAAAAAAATCAAGTTTTTTAATGTATTTTTTTAAAAAAAATTTAATTTAAATATTAAAAATAAAGTGATCCTAGTTATATTTGAATTTTTTGTAACATTTACTTAGTATGACGAGATTCTAAAAAAGATCCAAAAAGTTTCAAAACTAAATCATAATCACAAAGAGATCACTAATTTTTGTACCGAAATAATCTTTTTAATTTATTTCTAAATAAAACAAAATTTTTAACTACTTTATTTTTTTCTTGCAAACTACTTAAGATATTTTTGTTAAAAGCATCATATTAGTGACACGTACTCATTTTTATTTGTCTTTACGATAAAGTGACAGTAGAGATGAATATAAGATATTTTAATAGATAGAATGCTAATATATGGATATTTTAAAGCTTGAGGGCCAAAATAAGATTTTATAATAATTCAGAGACCAAAATCGAGACTTTTTAGCCCATTTGTAACGGAAAAGTAACAAAAGAGTCAAATTAGGACACTTTCAAAGACCAGTTGTCTTAAATGAGCCATTCAAAAGTCATGAGCCAAAAGAGGATTAGGCCTAAAATTCATGGGTTAAATATAAGTTTTATCCTTCTAAATTAATATCTGTTTTTTTTTTAATTTTCCTTTTTATTTCCTATTGTGTATTGTTTCTTAATTAGAACTTATTTGAGTAAAATATTTCTCAAAATAAAATGAAAAAGTAAGGAAGATTTATAACAAAATGATCAAATTTCGTGCTCATTTTAAATAGATGTATATTTTCACATATTAATATATATATATATAGAAATTAGTTTATAAGTAGATATACTAAATATAAAAATATATATACTCAGCTATTTAGCTATTTATCCATTAAAAAGACAAAAGTATGGATAAAGACAAAAGTAAATATTTATTAAAATGAAGTGTAAGAAAAGGATACAGACTCTAATGTGGTAAGTAACTTGCATGAGGCTGGGTAGCATTAAGCAATTATCATTTTCTTTCCTTGCAGGGAAAAAGGGCAAATAAATTTTGTCCAAATATTGAGGTTCCTCAGTTCGAATCTCCAACCTCAGTTTGATATATATATATATATATATACCTATTTTACATGCTGATTTGCTTTGGAAAAATTACTCTATTGAATTAAATTTTGAGGCAGTAAGTAGAGTACAACAACCAGTGCGCTAAAGATACAGAGTTTAGGCAAGATGTGGATAATTTCACACCTAGTCGTTTTCAATTGTCTTCTTATGACATCTAACAACCATGTTGCAGTCAAAAGAGGGATTTGCAAGGAAGAATCTTCTGTGAACTTGATATACCAGAATGAAAGTCTCGTCAAAGTTTTCAATCTATAAATTAGCGAAAGTATTTTTCTTTTGGTTGCCTACAGAAAATATCTTAGGCTATTAGATTCATTCATCAAAATAAATAAATATAATAAATCGATTCCTCAAAAGAAACGTAAAAAAAAACTTGACGTCGTGCTACTGTCATATATATCGACCAACTTTTAAGATTCCCGGACTGAAAAAGACAAAAAAAAAGATACAAGTTTATAAAAGATGAACTCCAAAAAAAATACCATAAGAGTATTCTGCAATTTAAATCCTCAACTTTAGACTCTGCAAAATAATATCCTGAAATTAAGAATTTGTGAAAATTAATATATCGGATTGACTTTTTAAATAATTTTAATAAGTAAAAAATAATAATACCATCAAAATTAAGGAGAATAATAGGGATTAAAACTATAAAGTCTGAGTTTTAATAAGGGCAAATGGGTAATTTCAAACTGAATAGCAAACTTAAAATTAAAGATTTTCAGAATATTTTAATAAAAATATATGGAATATTTTTTTAATTGGCTGCTACAAAAGACCCCCATTTCTTCTCTTCTTCTCCATCAAAGCCTTTTAGAGAAAGAAAAATGTCGGAACTTCCGAGCTCCACAGCCACTACATGCTGCCTCCGACCAGCCGATGCACTGGCCCACCATGACCGCCTCCCTTTGATGAAGCCCCACTACCAAGTCCCGCCGGATTTCGTCGCCGAAAAATGGAAATCAGCCACCTTAAAATTTCTGGCTACTGTGAGCTTTTTCGGCCACTGGAGCTTCACCGTACCTCATTTCACAATAGCGATGGTACAGTTGGATTCGTCTTGTTGTCGCCGTCATTTCTCAATGGGTCTCAGCCATTAACTTGCCGCCAGTAAGATTTTCACTACTTTTACCATTTTACCAAAGTTTATAAAAAATGATATTTTTATAATTATTTTAGTTAGGTAATTATTTTACCCAAAGTAAATATATGAAGTGAAAGAGGGTTAAAAACGATGAAGAATTACGGTTGGTATAAGTTAAAAAGATATCCGGAAGCATATTAATTTCCAAATTGAAAATTGTGGCATTTTACTAATTTAGAAAGAAAAGTGATATTTTTGCAAAACTAAATAGTATTGTACTATTGTTACTATTCTGTTTGGGCCTTAGGCTGAAATTAAAAAACTTTTACTTTCCGAAGTATTATTGCAAAATTACATTTTTTACAAATAACCAACGAAGTTGATATCTTTTCAAATATTTTTGAAGGTGATATTTTCCTAAATAATTCTGGGATAATGATAATTTTTGAAATATTTCAGGAAAGTGATATTTTTGTAAATAATTAGCAAAGATGATATTTTTCTAAATATATTAGAAAAAGTTAACTTTTTTCAAATTAATTCAAAAAGGAGACATTATTGTAGTTCTCAGATTTTAAAGCCGTTTAAGGCTCGAGATCACGAAGTTAAATTTTGATTTCAAATTTGGAATTAGCGAGGTCGAGAAATGAGTTTTGATATATAATATCACTATGTTTCGAAATTGCACAAACTCCGAGACTCGTGAATAGTATCATTTTGTATGCCACGAGGTCGGTCACACCCCAGGACCCACTTTTTACAAAGTACATGTCTAACCTAGTATTTTTAGGTGCTCTGAATTTAGTGGTTATCTCCGTTTCTCCATCCAAAGCTCTAGTTGAAAAGTGACTTTTTCAAGTGAGCGTACCGGGATTCTGAAACGACCATTCAAACACCCAGGTGACCAAAGGGAGTTTCTTCGAGCGTCATTAAGTTGGTATAGCTACCATTTTGAGGTAGGGATTCAATTACTCGGTTTTATATTTTTTTTTATTTATAATTACATTAAAATTGATTTATGAAAAATCGTGAATTTTATGATAATTAATAAATTATTGAAATAGATTGGATTATACTGGGATTAGACTGTATAGAATTTTATACATATTTTTGAATTGTGTTTATGGGGTGATACAGCGGTGTGCTACTCATGTTACAGTAAATCCCAAAATAATGCCAAGTAATATTTTTAAAGTATTGTTGGGTGAATATTTTGCATGACATGTTGTACATTTCATAATATCACACATTTGAGTTCCATTATTGCATCATAGTGATTTAGATCGCTGGCGAGTTGCTACAGCGCTATGTAAAAGACCTAGGCCTTTTATGGGAGGATGAGAGCTCACTCATTTACATTAGTTGATATATGATATGTATAATTATTTGTTTATGGGTTTGGATTTGAATATGTGAATATTCTGGATATCAAATATTTTATAAGCTTAGTTTATAAATGGATTTTAGAAAAGATATTATCCATGCAGGTTTGGTAAAATTGTATCCAATTAAAAAGGTAATTGAATTTCTACTGAGCATGTGAATGCTCAACTCCCTACTTCTCCTACTTTCAAGTGTTTGTTTAACTAAGGTAGTTATCTTGATGGATAGACAAGCTGTACAGGTTGTGTACACAGCTCTACTCTTAATCCCTTATGGGTATTTATACTCTGCTAATTTTCTTTCTTGTTCAGTTATTAAGCCAAAATTAGTAAATCTATATATGAGGATGGTTTTATTATTAATTTGAGTACTTGAAACTACAAGTGATTTAATGTAAATTATTTTAGAAATTAGGCTAAAGTTTTCATTTGAATTTACTTACCAAAATTTATGATTTCTCAACAAGTAACCAAATGAGATAGCTGGAAATTTTCTTAAACTTTAATGGATATTATTCTTAAGTAATTACAAACTAATACAAGTTTTTAATGGATACGATACTCATAATGACCTAAGGATCAAAATAAAATTAGCTAATACTTGATTTCCCCTGAATTTTAAAAAATTAATATTTTATTATATTTTCACTTAAAGTTATTAAAAATCACGGCTTATTTCCGGTTGCAACAGAAATGGTACTAGAACTGCAGGCTTCAGATCCGTCTGGGATCTTGCTTGTGAGATTTTATTGTTTAAAAAAGATTTTGAAAAGTATTTGACAAATATCACATACATCACTTAGGAATTGGCTAAATATGTTCTTTTGACTCTGATTCATCCTTAATCTTTCATTTATCTCTCTAGAGTGAAGCTTTAATATCCTTGGGATAGTTATATCCCGGAAATTCTAGTCTCGGAGATGTTGGGATTGACACAAAACTAGTGAATTCTACTCTTATTGAAATTCTTTGATTCAAATGGACAATTATTTTTGTACTCTTATGTCCATTATAGTGACAAGCTATATGAAACTCTTAGGTTCTGAGATAGCAATTCGGTGTCTTAAATCTTGATTGCCGTGGGTTGACTTCATTTGTATGTATAGGATTGTGATATTAATCCCTTGATTTTAGTATACTTTAAATTACTCGGTTTGTATAAATGGTGATAATGTTTATGTTAAAATGTTTAAATCGATGATACTCTTTGGCATAACATATTGTTTGTAGATGGACCAATTGATATAACATGTTAAGTTTACTTAAAGATAGTATTGTACTAAATTCACCAAGATTGGCTTGACATTAATTGTGTATTAGTAGAATAAATGAATTAATTGCATGTGAGATTCTTTAATTATTTAGTCTTGTCTAAATTAATGAATTATGATTACATTCTGAATCGTGTTTACGTATTACAAAAACTATAAGTAATTTTATCATATATAATGAATTTTAACGTTATGCATGTTTCCATTAATTGTATAGTCTTAAAGCACAACCACCCGTCTGGTCAAGATGGTTGTGATCTTGAACCCCACGTGACCAGTACTTGAGTTAGGACCGAAACAGGGGGATTAAAAAAAGGGATAATTGTAGAAAAATACCCTCATATTTGGATATTCTACAATTTAGACCCTGAAGTTTGGATTCTACAAAATAATATCCTGAGATTACGAATTTCTAAAAATTAATACCCTGTGTTGATTTTTACTGATAAAATACAATAATATCCTCAAAATTAAGATGAATAATATAGATTAATCTAATTTTAATTGAGGATATTATTATTTTTTCGTTCCTAAAATTGGTCAAAGGTATAAGTATAAATTTTTGGAAAAATTATGTATATGTTTGAGATGTTATATATATAATATCTTGATTGCATGAATTTTACTAAGTAAAATTTGGTAATGAAATCCGGTTTAGAATCTTTTGTGAATAAAAAGTATAATAGAATTTAAATTCTAGTTTGCTATTTTTGTAAAACTCTGTTACTATGGTTTAATGTGTCTCGTTAATTAGACATGTGTATGCTTCCAAGCTTTCAATTATATGAGTGACTTATTTTATTAATTCATATATGATGTTGATGGGCGTTGGATTGTTAAATCCTTAAGTAATGAATGATTTTCACTGGTTAAATCAAGTTGGGTCAACCTTACCTTGGTGGTCTCGATCGGACAGTTGAGCACTTGTGTGGTTAATTTAATTTAGTATCCTAAGTGTTGAGAACTCTTAGTATTGGAGACTTATGATGACGTCTTATTTGAACTTCAAATGGAAATAAATTGGTTTTAAATACCTGAGTCTTGAAGATACTTAGGTGGCATATAGTAATGCATGGCATTTTCACTGGAACTTTTTAAAATTCATGGAAGTTAATATTTTTTTAAAAAAAATATATAAATGCAAATTATTGTGTGATATTCCCTTTGAAAACATAAACTGGGTTTTTAAAAATTCTTGGAGTTAAGTATGTTACAAGTTGAGTAAGGCTTATATAAAAGAAAAATATATATAAATGTATATTTTCTATCTACCTAGAATCTAAACGGTTAACTATGACCCACTCTATTAGTTTTCCGAAATACTTTATAAAATCTCTATATCTTATAAGTGTCTTTCGAAATTATTTTTAATGAAATTGTTAGAGTGTGGTGAGTTCAGAGCTATAAAACGCAAAGATAGTCTTACTAAAACATGTCATACCTAGAGTTTTTAATAAGTAAAGAATTGTGAGAACATATTTATATATGTAATATGCTAATTAAAAGATGTACTTTTGAATTTCTTAGAGAGAAATGTTTGAAAATTTTTTAGAAAAATTTTGGGAATTTAAAAAAAACTTCTACTACATTTAATTATATTTTGAAGAGAATCTGCATGTTGTAAAAGCTTGAAAAATTTATTTAGCAAACTATTTATATAAAATATGAAACTTTTTCTCGTTCATACCGAGTGTCATTTAAGGAACTTTGTTTTAATTTTTAAGAATCATTGGATACTCTGTCGTAATCTGTTGGGAATTGAAACCCTGATTGAGTTGTTAGTATTGAGTTGAGTCTATGACTCATTACTAGATTAGACTTAAACACAAGCATTATTATGGTGATATAACTGATAGTATTTAAGATTAATTTACTCATTGGTCTATATAGAGAGTTGTTGAACTCTTGTTATTACCATTTCAGAAAGAATACTTAGAGTTCAGATTTAGTTTACCTGTGGCCATGGTAAGACCTTATTGTGAACTAATGTAGCATTCTTGTATACCCTTGATTTTTGTGTTGCATGTTTTGAAAAATATCTTCACACTATTTTCGACTTAAAAATGACATGAGATTTGATAAGAGACATGCATTGCCATGGAAATGACCTATTCTATTGAAATCTTATTTTTGAGACATTATGGAATTGTTAATTGTTTTATATGTATATTAGATATTGAGTCATTTCTATATGACTTCTTATTGTACCAAAGACTAAAAAAAAAAAACCAACTTGGGAAATCTTTGGGCTATATACATTATATGGATACTTGCATTTTATATGCTTGAATTATTACTTGTGCCATGAACTCTTCTGTTGGAGATTTCAATTCTGTCATGATTCTAGTCTTGTCCTTAACTAGAGATGTTGGGTATACTCGGTTGTCTCTCACCAGTGATGAGGAATGGTAAATGACCTATGTCATTATACTTTTATTGTGGTATCCAACCTTTGAATTTGTCTATCTTGTACGGTATAGCACAATAGTATTGATTTCCATTCAGAATCTTGTTAGAGTCTTTAAACTCGGTGATTGTTTAGGACCAGGTTCTAGATACAGATAAATGGGATTATCTCAGTGTAATATTGATCTGGTATGATTAGGGGGACGGTATTACTTGTATTCAATATTTGGTCTGCTACTCTAGTTTGGTGCCTAGCAATCGGTATTCAGGTTATAAGAATCTTGTATTATTGACTCTCGGTCGCGATTATCGTTATTACTCTTGTTTTGTATACTGACTTAAGGACATCATTCTTATGTGTTGATGTTCTTATATCTATTGATGGGTCATCTAGATAACTTTGTGTACTTATTTACCTCATGCCTTGTGTGACATCGAGATGTTGTCGGGATTCTAATATCCAGTGGAGGGCATATGTTTTACGCTCCTTGTATAACTAGTGTTTGATTCGATCCTCCTATACCCTATATTTGATAGTTCACTATCCTCATAACTGTTATTCCTAATTATTTCTCTTGTACTCCTTGTATTATATTCGAATTTCGGGACGAAATTCCTTTAAGGAGGGAATGATGTAAACTCTGAGTTTTAATAAGGGCAAATAGGTAATTTTAAACCCAATAGAAAACTTGTAATTAAATATTTTTCAAATATTTTAATGAAAATATCTGGAATATTTTTTTAACTAGGTGCTACAGTGACCCGAAATTGCATAAAAGGCAATTATTTCTTCTCTTCTTCTCTATCAAAGCCCCTTAGATAAAGAAAAATGCTAGAATTGTCGAGCTCTACTGCCACCGCATGCCACCTCCGACCAGGTGATGGACTGGCCCGCCATGACTGCCTCTTACCAACGAAGCCACGCCGCCAACTCTCGCCAGATTTCGTCCCTAGAAAATGGAGATTGCTCACCTTGAAGTTTCTGGCCACTGCGAAGTTTTTCGGCCACAGGAGCTTCACCAGACCTCCTTTCGCGACACTATAATATGGTTGGATTCATCTCGTCAACGCCGTCATTTCCCAACCAATCTCGGCTATTAACTCGCAATTGGTAAGATTTTCACCACTTTTGCCATTTTACCAAAGTTTGTAAAAAAGTGATATTTCCGTAATTATTTTGGTTGGGCAATTATTTTATCTGAGGTAAATATATGAGGTGAAAGAGGATTAAAAACCGTAAAGAATTACGGTAGGTAGAAGTTAAAATAATATCTGGAAACATATTAATTTTTGAATTGAAAAATGTGGTATTTTTCTAATTTAGAACGAAAGTGATATTTTTGCAAAACTAAGTAGTGTTGGACTAGAGTCTATTACTATTCAGATTGGGCCTTGGGCTGAGATTAAAAAATTATTATTTTTCGAAGTATTATTGGAAAAGTGACATTTTTTACAAATAATCAGTGAATTTGATACTTTTTCAAATATTTTCGAAAGTGGTATTTTTCTAAATAATTCTGTGATAATGATAATTTCTGAAATATTTCAGGAAAGTTATATTTTTATAAATAATTAGCAAAGATGATATTCTTCTAAATCCATTGGAAAAATTGGACATTTTCAAATTAATTCCAAAAAGAGACATTTCTGTAATTCTCGGATTTAAAAGCCCGTTTAAGGTTCGGGATCTCGAAATTGAATTCTGATTTCAAATTTGGATTTAGCGAGATCGAGAACGAGTTTTGATACATAATATCGCTATGTTTCGAAATGATACAAATTTTAAGACTTATGAATAGTATTGTTTTGCGTGCCACAGGATGAGTCCCGTCGTGGAACTCACTTTTGATAAAATATATATCTAACCTAATATTTTTGGATACTCTGAATTTAGCGGTGACCTCCGTTTCTCCATCTAAAGCTCCGGTAGAAAAATCACTTTTTCAAGTGAGCTTACCAGGATCTCGAAATGACCGTTCAAACACCCAAATGACCAATCGGAATTTCTTCGAGTGTCGTTAGCTTGGTAAAGCTACAATTTTTAGGTAGGGGTTCAATTACTCGGTTTTATATTTGTTTCGATTTATAATTGCATTAAAATTTATTTATAAAAAATCGTGAATTTTACGATAAATGATAAATTGTTGAAATAGATTGGATTATACTGGGATTAGAATGTGTGGAATTTTATTCATATTTTTGAATTGTGTTTATAGGGTGATACAGCGGTGTGCTGCCCATATTACAGTAAATCCCAGAATAATGCCAAGTGATATTTTTAAAATATGGTTTGATGAATATTTTGCATGGTTATTACATATCCTATTACACGTTATATATACCATTAGATCACACACTTGAGTTCTATTATTGCATCATAGTAGTTTAGATCACTAGCGAATTGCTGCAGCGCTACGTGGAAGACCTAGGCCCCTACGCAGGCTTTTGGCTGAAACACCTATAAGTAGTGTCAGGATGCTAAGTATCTATGCTACAGAGGTATTACAGGGCCGTGATGGAAGGATGAGAGCTCATTCATTTGCATTGGTTGATGTATGATATGTACAATCATGTATTTCTGGCTTTGGCTTTGAATATATGAATATTCTGGATATCAAATATTTTATGAATTCAGTTTATAAATTGATTTTGAAAAATGTATTAACCATGTAGGTCTGGTAAAATTACATCCGATCCAAACGGTAACTGAATTTCTACTAAGAACGTGAATACTCACTCCCCTACTTCTCCCACATTCAGGTGTTTGTCTAACTGAGGTAGTCGTCTTCATGGATAGACAAGCTGTGCAGCTTGTGTATACAGCTCTACTCTTAATCCCTGGTAAGTGTTCATACTCGGCTAATTTTCTTTTTTGTTCAGTTATTTACTCAGGATTAGTAAATCCACTAAGTGGATGTATAAGGATGGTTTTGTTATCAATTTGAGTACTTGAAACTACAAGTGATTTAATATAAATTACTTTAGACATTAGACTAAAGTTTTCAGTTGAATTTATTTACCAAAATTTATAATTTGTCAACAAGTAACCAAGTGAGATAGTTGGAAATTTTCTTAAATTTTAATGGGCATTTTTCTTAAGTAATTACAAATTAATAAGAGTTTTAATGGATATAGAACTCAAAATGACCTGAGGATTAACATGAAATTATCTAATAGTTGATTTCCCTTGAATTTCAGAAAATTCATATTTTATTATATTTTCACTTAAAATTACTAAAAGTCACGGTTTTGGATTTCCGATCGTGACAAAAACAATTTTAATGAGAAATATTATTATGTTTTTGTTAGGGTTAGTGGCACCATTGGTCCCCAACCTATTACTGTTTTGGCATATTGGTCCTCAACCTATTTTTTATGGTATTGAAGTACTAAACATTTATCTTTTTAGCACCATTGATCCTTTTGGTATATTCCATCCAAAATTCTGTTAAAATTCATTTGAATGAGAGAAATTTCGCACCATTAATCTTGATTTTTCAATTTTTTAATAATTTAGTCCCTATTTGTTTTGTATTCATAATTCCGATTAACAATATTGCATCTGCCAATCTTTTGAAAAATTAAAATTCTAAAAAATTAATTTTCCAAAAAATTGATAGATGCAATTGCATAAAGAAATGAAATTTTAATAGAAAACTATAAAACTTTTCAGGCTTATTTGCTGCACATAGTTAATTAATTTTTAAGAATAACTATTCATAATTACATAAATATTTAATGAATATAGTAAATTTTCAGTCAAATTTGACTAGTGTAAAAACGTATATGTGAAATTTTTTTTAGTTTTAAAAGTGGTAATATTATTATTTTTTGTTCATAAAGTTACTATAGTTTAACATAAACTAAGGTTTATTAGTATAATTTTTTGAATCTAGTTTTTAAATGAACTGTTTGTTTTATATTTGTCTTTGAATTTTAAATTTCTAAAAAATTGGCGGACGCAATAATGTTAATCAGAAATATGCATACAAAAACAAAAATTAGGGACCAAATTGTTAAACAATTAAAAAATCGAGATCAATAGTATAAAATTTCTCTCATTAAAATCAATTTTAATAGAATCTTGGATAGAATATGCCAAAAGGATCAATGGTGCCAAAAAAAGAAACGTTTAGTACTTAAAAGCCACAAAAAATAGATTGAGGATCAATATGCTAAAGTGGTAATAGGTTGGGGTACCAATAGTGCCATTAAACCTTTTTGTTATAAAAGATGTCAAAAAATCAATGGAGGTATAAACTTTCACAAATTCTTAATTTTAGGATATTATTTTATAGAATTGAATTTAAATTAAAGAGCACTAAAACTTCATGTACTTTATACAGTTCACTCAGTTTAAAGATGTAATAAGTTTCCTCGATATTAATACGTTTGTCTATTTTTCGTTTCCAACAAATAGGGAGTGATAAACTTGTTTTAGAAATTAAAACGAATATAATTAGGATAAAATGACATCCATCATTACTAATAGATTTTGTTTTTCGACATTATTTTTTATTTTTTTAGGATTTTTAGCATGACTGGCCCTTATATTTTTCGTCATTAGAAAAATGGTCCCTGAGTTATTATTTTTGGCAATTAAGTCCCTAAGTTTTAAAAATTCTGGCAATTAAACTCTTTTTGTGAGTAATTATTCAAATATTGGATGGAATTAAGCATTTTTAAGTCACATGCAAAGGTTTTTGAATGTCAAAATCAGAATTTTACAGACAATAGTTAGAATTTGAAGGAAAATAACTAAAAATTAACAACATTTCATAATATAATATAAAAAATTAAAAAATAGAAATTCTCAAAAATTTAAAATTTCTCTTAAAATTTCTTCCCATTTTCCTTCCAAACTAGTTAATATTAGTGAAATACTAATTTATTTCACTTAAAAATGTCCAATTTCATAAAAATTTTAATATCAACAAACAATAAGGACCTAATTGCTAAAATTTTAAAAGGACTTAATTGCCAAAAAATTAATTTATGGGCCATTTTACCAATTTGCTAATAATATAGGGACCAAACATACCAAAAACTTTTTTTTTTTTTTTTTAAATATCTTAGGCTATTGGATTCATTCGTCAAAATAAAAAATATATAATAAATCGATTCCTCAAAAGAGATGTAAAAAAAACTTGATGTCGCGCCACTGTCATATACGCGTGCGTGTTGATTTGTGGCCAAGAAAAAGTAGGATATTCTCAATGAACTGATTGGTCATGATGTCCATTGCGGTGGGGCCTAAGGTGAACCACTTGCGTCCACGATGATGGGGTCAGATTTTGATTGACAAGTCTTTCTAACGAATTTTGGTCGCATTATTATTCCGAATTTATAATAACGCGTCTGTCATCACCATTCTCGTCCAATCAGTCCAGTTGTAAGCACTAAAAGCCCTGTGTTATCTCGTGGTGGAAGTCGGTTTTCCGTACTCTTTGTCTTACAAAGAAAAGAGTTAACGTCATCCTATTGATTGTAACATTGAAACATAAACAGGGAAAAGTCTAACTTGGATATGAATAAAAACAAGTAAATCAGGGTAGATTGGTAGATTCGTAGGTATTTCATTAATAAACAAGACAAATAAATAAATGAGGGTATATTCCCAGGTATTTCATTAATTCTATGTTTATCCGCCGAAGACTTTATTGCATCAAACAATTTGACTTGTGCTTCTACCAGAAGAAACGAAACGAAAAACAAGTGTTTATAATTATGTTAGCTCGAACAATGAAAAATGAAAAAGAGCGTTAGTCTGAGAGGTTTACTTTCAATTTATTCATCCGATTAAAGATTCAAACGTAGCTCTTTGGAGAACTGATCATTCCAATTCATGGAGGTGGTGGGGGCTGTTTCAGCAGCTGTCCCAGTAGCTATGCTCTTAGCTGACAAAGCAATGGCGTATCTCAGCGACAAAGGAGAGTCTGGAGCTGGAGCAAAAGAAAATGTTGACAGGCTCAAAAGTTGGCTCTCAGAATTTCAGGCCTTCCTTAAGGAAAAAGAAAAGCAAGAAAAGAATCTTGTCTCCAAAGATTTAGTCGACAGGATTTGGCGTTTAACCGTGGATATTGAGGATGCTCTCGACGATTTCATGTTCGATGTGCCTATCGATCATTCCCATACGACTAGGCTCGGGCAGACACTCCACAAGCTTGGTCATAGTATAAAGGATATTCCACGGATCTACCAGTTGTCCTCCCGCAAACAAAAGATCGCGAAAATCATCAATAGCGGAAAGTTGATAGATCGGCTGCGCAGCGAAGCAACGGGTTCGGAACTACCCGATTCGCGATCGGAGCAGTTTCTTCAGGAGGATACCATGGTGGGGTTTACAACGCGCCGAGAAGAACTGCTCAATCAGATAATCAACGATGACTCGAAGCGTACGACAATTCAAGTGGTTGGTCCTGGTGGTTCTGGCAAGACGTTTCTCGTTAAGAACGTTTATCAGGATGAAAAGGTGGACAGGCTCTTCCCATGCCGAGCTTGGATCCGGGTGTCGCGTTGTTCTCCTGATCCTCATGAGCTTTTGATGGGGATTCTGAGGCAATTTGATCCAAAAAGTGACATGGGACAGATTGTTGACGCAGCTGCAATAATAAATATTGGACAAAAGCTACTAAACGGAAGAAGGTATTTGATTGTTCTTGATAATGTTTGGAGCAGGCAAGGTTATACACTTATTGCGAATCACTTGCCTAATCAAGGCACGGGAAGTCGAATCATAATCACTAGCCGGAACTCCAATTTAGCCGATCAACCGGACTATACTCACAAACTAGATGGCTTGATTAACGAAGAGGCCGAGGAGCTTTTCTTAAGACGGCTATTTCCCGAAAGGCAAGGCAGCAGTAGTCGTAGGCCAATAAGCTATTCTTTAGATGAGTGTTTACCAGAGAACTTGAGAGAGGTGTCCAAGAAAATCTTAGACAAGTGTGACCGTTTGCCCGTTGCTGTTGCTGCAATTGGTAATTCGCTATCAAACAAGCCAAGGTCCGAGTTTGTCTGGAAAAAGTTTCATGATAGCCTTGCATCTGAGATCGCAAGTGGCTCGGAGCTTTCCATTATTGGCAGTATTTTGCGGCCGAGTTTTGTGGATCTTCCGGATAATCTCAAGATCTGTTTCTTGTATTTCAGCATCTTTCCTGAAGACCAACCTATCTCACGCGGCAGGCTGATTCGCTCATGGCTGGCAGAGGGATTTGTGGAGGAAAAAATAGGGAAAACACCTGAAGAAGTTGCGGAAACTTATCTCGATGAACTCATCAGACGAAGTTTGGTTCGGGTTTGTACGTCGGAGATAGATGATCGAGTAAGAACTTGCCATGTTCTACGATTTTACCATGAGTTCATAGTTCCATTGTCTGTTAATGGAAACTTTGTTACCGTAGTTGATCACAAATCGAAATCAATAAGTCCACGTGAAAAAGTTCGACGTCTCTCCTTTCATGAAGAATTTCCAACAAAGTTATCCGAGATAAGCGACCCCGAGCACGTTCGTACTTTGTTCGTGTTTGGTCACATGGATGAGTTAACAAAAGACATGATTTCTTTACCCTCTAGGTATATAAGAAAAATCACAGGATCATCAACAGCCGTTAGTCAAGACTTGCATCGAGTTTTTGACAAGTTTAGGTTGTTAAAGGTTCTAGATTTGCAAGAAGTGCCACTGCAAAAACTCCCAGAAAATATCGGTTCGTTTGTTCTCTTGAAGTGTCTAAATCTGCGGCGTACACGTATCGAAACAGTTCCAGGCTCAATAGCAAAGCTTTATCTTCTGGAAACACTAGATCTCAAGTATACTTTGGTGAAAGAATTGCCAAAATGGATCCACAAACTCCAGAAATTGCGTCATCTTCTAGTTTCATGTGGTGAAGCGCAGGGGGCGAAAGTTTCATCTGCCATTGGATCTTTATCCTCTTTACAAAAAGTGTCACTCATTGTGGTGGACAAGTACGAAGATATTGTGAAATTGGGAAATCTGGTCCAATTGAGAAAACTTGGTCTGGCAGATCTCGAAAACCATTTTGGAACCAAATTGTGTGAAACCATTCAAGAAATGGAAAATCTCTCCAAGTTTGACGTTAGAGCCAAAACTGGAGAGTTTCTTTCACTAGAACAAATGCAAACCCCTCCTAAGAATATTCAACGTCTACATTTGACGGGTTGCCTACAGAGATTACCAAGCTGGATTTCGTTGCTTTCGAGTTTGGTCAAGGTTGTCCTCAAGTGTTCAAAGCTCAGTTCTCATCAAAACCCGTTGGAGATGCTTGAAGGTTTGTCAAGTTTGATGGAGCTCGAAATGGTTGATTATTACATGGGCAGAAAGTTGGTTTTCAAAGCTCGAAGCTTTAAGAACCTTAGAAAATTGCATGTTGAGCAATTTGATGAGCTAATAGAGGTAGTGGTGGAAGATATGGCCTTGCCTATGCTTAAAAGGCTAACCGTTTGTAAGTGTAAGAAGTTAAAGCCACTTACGCCACGTCATTCTCTTGGACAACTAGAAGAATTAGAGTTGTATGAAATGAGTGATGCTTTTCTGTCCGATATTCAAAGAAGGATCCATCAGGGTGAGCTTGTCGACCACATTCAGGAACCTGTGCCTTCTTCAAGTAGTACTACAGAACGTGGAATAAGCACTGAAATAAGGTCATATCGACATATCTCTTGATATCAAATTAAAAGTGAGAGTACCAAAAGGTAAGAACTCCAATATTGTTCTGTTTATTTTGCCACAAATCTTTTATTTGATATTTTTCTCTCTCGGGTAAACTTTCAATACCTAGAGCTGGAAAAAAAACAAGTTGCTTCATTAATAGTTGTACAAATGATTTATCTTTATTTATTTACTTATTTATTTTTTCTTATACAGAGTGATTTGCGAGAGGCAGCTCCACGTCAATTAGAAGTTCTTTAAATATATACTGGCCAATAATGGAGAATATTATGGGCACTGCGTTGAATAATTTGAGCATGCAAGAATATAGTTAGATTACTTCAATTACCCATCAATATTTTCATTTGTATCTTAGGGAATACATCTCTTTTTTATTATCTGTGTTTTAAATTTGTCAATGAATTGCATATTCTACCTTGCTTTTTTAGGGAACTGTCAATCTCATAAGTCAACCTTTCCTGAAAAAAAAAAAAAGAAAGAAATAAAAATAAAAAAATAGTCATATGATAATGAGAAATTTTAATCTTGTGTGGTAAATTATTTCGAATAAAATTGAAAATTCCCATGCATTCTACTTTTTTTAAAAAAATGAAAATCCTAAATTTGTATAGAACAAGAAAAAAAAAAAAAAAAAAAACCAGTTTACCAACTAAAGGGCACCGTAAGGTTTTCTTTTTTAAAACTTGAATTTGTAAAATTTACTTGAGGTAACTAATCAGTTTACATAAGAGAAATAATTATTCTAGTTACTTGAAATGACCAATCAAGTTATAAGGTAATGAATATGGTATTTTTCAAATAAATTAGGTCATCCACGATTTTCAATTTTAAGGACTTCAGGCTATATTTCGATAATAACTCTCTTAATAATATATTTAATCAACTGACGGGTTTAATAACACCACTTTATCGGTTCTCTCTCAAACCCTTCTTTTAGTAGCTTTTTTATTGTCAAAAGAACCATAATTAAAATTACTTTTTGGTACATGATTTGTTTCTTTTTTTAAGAACACTTTTTACATATATTCATTCTAAATGAAGTTTTAATTTTTTAAAAAACATTCTTCATACCTTTCTAGATCTCTTAAACACATATTTTATTATAAAGGGCTGAAATTGTGAAAAAACTATTAACGTAGATGAAGCACCATTCTAGATCTCTTCACACCTCCTGCATTTTCGTATGAGCTGAAAAGTTTTTCAAATTTTTTTATTGCGCAAAAATTAGCAATAATTTTTTGCTCGGAACTAGAGGTGGTAAAATGGGTGAGCTGGTTTGGCCTGCCAAGAAAAAAATAAGGCCCGGGCCGGGCCCGTTGGCCCACTGGGCTTTTTGGCGGGCCAATACCAGGCTCGTTCTCGGCCTGTTGTTTTTTTTTTTTTGGGTTAGTTTTTTTCAACTTTTTTTGTAACATGTTAAGTTTAAACTTTTTAATTGAAATTTTTTTAATATATATATATATGGTTGCCAATCCAGTAGGTATTTTTTTTTTAACCTATGTGTAAGTATTTTTTTTTAGCCGTTGGATCATCATCTAATAATGATTCAACGACTATAATGATGTGCATGAAAAGACGTGCATCATTAATGCTATTTATCTCTTTTACTTTTTAATATTAAAAAATGGGCGCGTCTACAGTAGGGGCGCCCCTACGTAGGGCCCTGTCTATTCACTGTTGGATGGGAATCTGTATATAAATAGATTCTCCACAGATTCCCATTATTCCCCACAGATTCCCATCCAACGATAATTAAGGCATGACCCTACGTAGGGACGCCCCTACCGTAGCCATCCCCTTAAAAAATATGCAAAAAAAATTTTCATTGGCTAAATTAATACCTATGCATAGGTAAAAAAAAGAAAAAAAAATACCTACTGGATTGGTGCCCTATATATATTTATATAACATAAATTAAATATGTTATTTTTTTTCTGTTGTTAAAAAATTAATAGTAATTAAATAAGATATATCATATAAGTTGAAATTGAATAATTGATTAAAAAATGTTTAAAAACAAAACTATTGAGAAAATTATTTAGAATTATAATAAAAATGTTTAAAAAATAAAGAAATAAATAAATTTGAAATATTGAAATTTGATTTTATTGATGATTATTGATTACAATTCAAATTATTACTTGAAAAGACCTAATATATCATTAATTATGAGTTTATGACTCATCATCATTGTTATGTACAAGTTATTAAAATTTTAGACTAATTCTTCATTACAAATATGAATAGTTTATTGATTTCGCTTGGCCGCTTGTTCTCAATCTTTAACATATGCTAGCACCTCAACTATTTTAGGGGCCAATGAAGTCCTTCGCTCATCTACTATCATCACAGTCGTGCTAAAAGCAAACTCTAAAGAAATCGTGAACACCGAAATAGTTAAAATGTCACGGACTAATTGTGAAAGCACTGAGAATCTTGATTGGTATCTTTGCCACCAGTCCAAAACTTTGAAGTTCTCATCATCAAGGTCGATGTCAGAATCTAGCTTAATATACTGATTAAGCTCAGAGGATCACAGTGGATTCGTTGGTGGTAATAGTTGACTTGAACTTGATGATGAGCTACGACTACGCCTTTGAGAATGGGAACCTATCATGCTCCAAAAAGACTTATTCTTTGATTGTTCTTCAGTTTTTTGTGGAGTGTGCTGTTGTTGACTACATGTTCTATCAAACTTAACCTCATATATACTATGCACTTAAAAAAACTTGTTATGAGTATTTGTATATTCAGAACTATAATCTATCTTAAAACGTATAGCAATGTAGCTAATTAAATTAAAAAGACCATTTAATTTACCCCTAGGATCTAAAATAAAAGCAAATGAATATAATAAGAACATTCTATTTCTTGTCATTGGTACTTTGGTGATTAACTTATTTCCATTGTTTCTTAAAGAAAGATTATTTTCTTTTATGTGAATATTATAGCCTTTCTCTAAGAGTTGGCCAAGACTCAAGATATTATTCTTCATGTTAGGCACATAGCAAACGTTTGGAATAAACTGATATTCTCCATTTCTCAAGCGTATGAGAATTTTACCTTTACCTTTTACTGCTGCCTTGGATTTATCTCCAAATGAGATATTCCCAATCACCGAATCATCAAGCTCTAAGAACATGTCTCTTCTTCCACACATATGATTGCTTGCACTGCTGTCAAGGTACCATATATTTTCTTGGTACCCATTGGTCTTCTTGCATGCTAACAACAACATATCTTCCTCTTGTCTTTTATCTTCGGCATAGTTGGCTCTCTCTTGTACCTTCTTAGCTCTACATTTGGAAGCGTAATGACCATATCTCTGACAGTTATGATACTTGATTTGGGACTTGTCATGCCAACGCTGTGGGCCACCTCTTCCACGACCTCTTGTCGAGCTTTCTCTTCTATCTTCATTTTCATAATTATTTTTGAAGTATCCTCTTCCTCCTCTTCTATGTCCGCGACCTCTTCTTTGGCCACGACCTCTTCCACGTCCTCTTCTATTGCCGAACTCTTCTTCTTTCTCTTTGAGTTGAGCTTTGAGGAGCTGCTCATTAAAATTTTGCGTCTCACTATTACAAAAAATGTTTTCCACGTCACTTATAGGGTGACATGATAGAAAAATCACGTCGCTCTATAAGCGATATGGAAACGGGTGACGTGGTAGCTCTACTCATATCACGTCACTTTAAAAGCGATGTGGTATATGACTTACCACGTTGCTTCTATAGAAAGTGACGTGGTAGGCCAAAATATCTGACCTACTAAGTCGCTTTTGGGGAGATACCACGTCGCTTTCATATAAAGCGACATGGTATGTAGCATATACCACGTCACTTTCCTAGGAAGCGACGCGGTAAATATCGTCTTTTTCCCCGCGTACTTGGCCAGTGTTAGGTGACAGCGTTCTAAAAAATCTCTAGTATTACGTTACAGCGTTCTAAAAAATCTTAGGCACCTCTACGCATACTTTGCATCACCTCTATGAGCCAAACGCCGAATCATTACCTTCGTGATCCATTGCCCAAATCCTTACGGTGTCGCTTCACTCCTTCCTTGTCTCCCTTTTCATGCCCCAACATTATCGATGATGGTCAGAAACCTCAAGAATCTGCACTAAAAGATTAAAAAAAACTATTACATAAATTTTCAAAGACCTAAAAATGGAATAAACTAAAATAAGAGAGAGAGGTACCTGAAATTCGAAATATGTAGAGTTTGAATGAGAATGTATTGAAAATTTTGAGTTTGTTTTAATTAGGGTTGGAGGACGATTTGATGGGGTTGATGGTTTTGAATGGACGGTCATGATAGATTATTTTTTGTGGGTACAGATCGATGAACTGGCTAGTAATAGCCCCCTACCATGTCGCTTTTGCGTAAAGTGACGTACTATTAAATAAAATACTATACCTTTTTGATTCTCATTTCTAAATCAATGAGGCCATTTCTGTGGATCAATATTGGCCAATTATCTTGGGAAACTTTTATTCAAAATTATCTCAAAGATCTTGTCTATTCATTAGGGTAATTTCATTGCTTCAATGTCGGATAGCAGTTTGGTTTCATTAATGGGATGTGCATCCATGATTGTATTACTTTAGCTTCAGATGGAGTAAATTGTTTGAATAAAAGGTACCATGGAGGACATATGAAGCTTAAAGTGTACATCCGCAAAGCGTGTGACATTATAAGTTGGGATTTTTTAATTTGTTGTGTAAGGACCACATTAACGTCTGTTTAGATATTTTGTTTTTAACTATTTGTCTAGTATCTTGTGTTAATCAGTCTGTCCAGTCATTGCATGTGGTGGTCTTAACATTAGTATGTTTAACTGGGTTGTATATTGTAAGTCTTTCTCATTAGTATCTCTGAATGTCTTGTCAAGATAGGACCTTTAAGTCTGAGTTCGTAAATCTAATTGATAAGTTTATTTTATCAGGATGTCTAAATATTTTGTCAAGATAGCACCTTTAGATTTTGATTATTTAAACATTACTTCTTTAACGTGTCCTTGTTGTCCTAGTTAGTACTACAAAAAAAATGACTTTTTGCTACTAGATCTTTAGCTACAAGAAAAACTTAGTAGCAAAAAGTTACTTACCACTACCAAATTTTAGTAGTAGAAAATATTGGTAGAAAATCCTTTTTGCTACGGAACTTTTGGTAGTAGAAAATCACTTTTTGCTACAAATAATTAAATTCAGTAGCAAAAAGTGTTGGCGCCAAATACAAAATTTGGTGGGTAAGAAAAGTTATTTGCTTATTTATTGTAATAAAAAGAGCTTTTTAGTACCAAATATTTGGTAGCAGAAGGTCTAAAAAGCATTCTTATCTACTAAAATATGTATGGTCGCTAAAAATCTAAAGCCATGTTTCTATCAAATAGTAAAAGATATAAAAACATTTTGTACTAAAAATCTGATAGCAAATAGATAGCACAAATATATTTTTCATACAAATAGTATAGAAAAATTTCATCTTTTTCTTTTTCCCTAGTAAATAATTATAGTTATAGACTGCTACAAAAGTTTCAACTTTATCCTAACATATATAAGGTATATCTTAGTACAACCTGTGAAACATAGTACATACTTATATGTATATAATAAACGCATCTATGATATTAAGGTGTATACTATTATTATTTAGAGGTTAAATATGTATATACATGCATCTACGATATTAGGGTGTACGTATATAATAAGATATGTACACAGATAGAATTAAATATTATTAAGTAGTTATATATAATATACATGTATACATATAATGCATAACTATTTGACCCATTGGATCATATATTCAATTTCATGTTTATTCAAATATATTCTTTATTGGAATTTTATTCCAGTTTTATTAAAATATTTCTGTGACTTGATTATTAATAAAAACTAACCATAATTAATAGCTCGAGCTGATTTTAGACTTTTAGATATGCTATATAAGTTAACTTAATCGTACTACCTATTATTCATTTCTTTAATTTTCAAAAGGACTATGAAGAACTAGTATTGGATGGGATTAAATTTTTGTTTAGAACATATAAATTAAGATAAAGTCAAGATTTTTTTTGTTTGAGGGAAGATAAGGTCAAGTATTAAAAAGATAATTAATAAAATGTCAAGCTAATGACAGTTTTTTTTTTTTCGGGATCTAATGGCGGGTTTCATTGTGTCAAGTGAAGTGATTTCCCTTTGTGAAAATTTAAAGTTTGGAATTTGAATATCTTTCCATCCCGCCCTCCAAATAAACTTAGAAAATGAAAACCGTAATACATAGCTCCCCACTCTTCGCTACCTGCATTTCTACACCTCATCGTTGTTGCCGTCTCTTTACCTCTAGTCGCTGCAATTCTTTAGAAAACTCAACCTTTCCCTTTGATCTGTTTAGCTTTTCTATGGGATCAATTTAACTCAGTCCTCTTATATATTTTTATCTTTTGCAGTGCCAATACAACACCGGCCAAGTCGATAGGGTTCGTCTTGTAGTTCCCCTTTGTCCCTCCAGCCTTGCACGATGTTCAGATTTTTTGATTTTTCTTTTTCTGAAATCTAGTTTAAATTTCTAATTATAGTTTCTCTTTCCTTCTCTTCAAGTTGATTTCATTTGTTATTTATTTTTCCGTTGTTGACTTTCAAATACTAATTATACTAAGTTTGAATGTGTTATTTGGTATCATCCACTAATTTTATTCTTGTCTTGCGGTGTTTTGTTGTGGATTTGATGAAGTCCGACTCTTGGACAGAAAAGGAATGAGACGTTGCTGAGACGTACGCCAAGGCCCGAGGGTGCAACAAAGTCCATTAATTACTTATCTTGTGTTAAATCTACATCTTGTAGTTTAGAATCATGTTGTACTTTTACCTTTGCTGTAAATTTTTTACCGATGTAAAGTCTGAATCAATTTAATTTATAAGCTTCCGTATTCCTTTTCTTCCATTGATTTGTATCACTAGAGATCATGCTTCTGCCTTCAGGATATGTTCAGAATACCAATGAGCTAAAAATATTTATAAAAAATCCAGAGAACTAATTAAATTAAATTTATTTATTTTGGTTATAAAAAAACTAAATATTGACATTTTCGGGATTTCTAACTTTTTCTACTACATATTTGGTGGCAATGTATTATTTTTGGACATATTGAATACTAAAAGTGGTCTTTATATGCTACAAATTTCAAGAGATTTTGCTACTAAAATTTGGTAGCAGAATATTAATTTTGGTTGCTTTGGATACCAAATATATGATCTTCTTGCTACCACATTTAAGACTTTTTGCTATTTATATTTAGTAGCAAAATTGAAGACCTTTTGCTACTATTTTGTTTTTGGTAGCAAAATACTTTCTGCTACGGGGTTATAGCTACCAACAAGCTACCAAATTTTTTGGTAGCAAAATGTATATCCACTACCATAAACATACTTTTAGCTACTAAATATTTTGTAGCTAAAAGGATTTTTTCTTGTAGTATAAGTTGAGTCACCTTGTACTTGCCTATATAAATAAGAAGCTTTTTCATGATATGATTACATCTTTTATGCATTATTAGAAATTTCATAAGAGACACTATTACTTGAGAAGCAAGAAGAAACTCCTTAGAGTTTAGGTGCATTTTACTCTAAGTTACTTATTTATTGAGTCTAGCTATTGAATTCATTTTGATGGTGAGAATCTTAAGAACAACAAGGGCTGAAGAGATTTTAGCATTGAGTTGAAGAGTAATTTTTGCGAAGGAAGAGGAACCACAAATCGATAGCAACTACAAGGAGTTCTAGAATTCGTAGTATAAGACCTTGATGGTGTATTTTCAAAAAAAAATATGTATTTTTGAAATACAAGGCATAAAAACGGTATTGAGTTTAAATTTCTCAACAAGACACATAATTTTAAGTCCGAAAACCAACCTTGCAGACCCAACCCAGACTAAGTCGAACCATGGGTCCATGAGCCAATGATCATGTGGGCCTTGAACATTTAATAGGCCTATATTTTTTACATGCCCAGTATTTCGGCCCGACCCAATAACAGCCTCCTAATCCGGCGAATCTAATCCATGTGCATCTATATTAATTCCCATTTTTTCGATCAAGTATAGACGTATGTCATAGTTTCCAATTTTAATCTTGAGAAATTTAGGTGGATAACCAAAATTTTAAATTTGATTCAGTAGATGTCCACTTTTAAAGTTTTATAGTTAAATGTCCAGGTATGTATATTTTTACACTTGGTAGATACGCATATGTACTAATTTTAGTTACTGTACTGAAATGCACTGGGTATATAATTTTTTATACTTGGTATATAAAATTTTACACTTGGTATATAAGCGTATATACCGGACATTTTGCTATAATATTTGACAAAGGGACATTTACTGAAATTGGGCCCAAAATTTGATCATATTTCTATAAGCCCCTTTAATCTTTTATCAAATATTAAGTAAATACCATAATATAAATAATAATTCTCATTTTCATCTATTTTATTTTTATTCATTTACCTTTCAATTATTCTGAGAAGAGGAAAAACTTACATGTGTTAGGAATTATGGGATGACATGGTACTGTACACAAACCCAACCTAGGCATATAATATGCCCTTAATCATGGATGGGATTGGTTATTTTATACACCCAGCCGATAGTTTGAGAGGAAGAAGAAAAACTGTTTTCTTCATATTTCTGTGAAAATATATAATTAATTTTTCATTGCCTTGTTAATTTTCTTTTGTGTAATTTTGTAAAATTCCTCAAAGAGAGAATCCAAGCCCAAAGTCCAGAAACTTGAAAAATTCCGGATTGGATGAATTAAAATCGGGTTAAGTAGGCAATTGCCACTTTTTTCAAATGTTTAACTAAATTTACCATCATCATTAGATTTTACCACTTTTTGGAGGGAATTAATCAAGAATCTATCAAGAATTCATCAAGAATCCATCAAGATCACCATCGACATCAAGAATCTGTCAAGAATCCATCAAGAATCTATCAAGATTGTCAAGAATTCATCGAGAACCTATCAAGAATTCATAAAAAAAGTGGTATGGTGGTAGATTTAATTAATAAGGAAGAAAAAGTGGCTTCTAACTAATTTTTTCTTTATATCCCTGATTTATTTAGAACAAACTCATTTTTAGAAGCTTATTCAGAAAAATATCAGTTTTCAAAACATTTATAAAGTATCGATTTTCTGCCAAATTGATATTTTTCAAATATACTCGAAGTAATCAATTAGATAACTTCGGTAACCAACCGAGTTACTTGATGTACCTAGTCTGATTACCTCAAGTAACTTGACTAGTTACCTCAGGTACCTTATCAATTGCTTAAAAAAAGTAATATTTTCCGAAACAATTTAGAAAGTGATTCTTCAATCAATTCGAGATTTTTCAATTTTTTTTTGAAATTTTAGAATATAAAATAAAATTTCTTCAAGAAAAAAAATGTAAATTCTTGGTACAGACTTTTTTTTTAACTCATGTTTGTAAGATTTGAAAAAAGAAAAAACATAATTTTTACATATATTATTGGTGATAACACATCCATATTCTCGAATTTGTACCCTCTTGCAATAATATTAAGAATCAAACAATTATATTCTGCATAGATTTTGAAATTCAACCCTACATTCTTAGAGACTACACTTCATAAAATATATAAGATTTCAATTTCACGCATGAAATATCTAATTTGGTCGAGCGAAGGGCTGTAGATGAATAGATGCATGATCAGAAAGATGAACATCAAAAGTCAAGATATGATTTTCTCTGATAACTTCCTTCGTTTTTTAATTGTGGTCTTCTTAATTGCATATATATTCAACCATCACATGTTTACTCAGGTCAGTATTGGTGCCACTACGTAACTCTATTTAACGTATTTTTTGTCTTAATTTTCTACTTCCCCCTGTCCCTTTGAATTTGAAGATTTTAATATTATCTTTATGAATCTTGAACTTTATAAGTGTTTTCAAATTTATTGGAGTTTAGTATTTTTCAGTTATTTATAAGATTATATTTATTAACGTAAAAAAAATGAACGGGAGAAATTTCTAAATTTTGGAAATTCAATAATGCCCTCCTTCTACATTTTGTATTTTAATTCGTCGAATAATTTAAGTTGTTGGTCGATTTCTTAATTTTCTTTTCTTTGCCTTACTGTTAATTTATAATAGAAAATCAAATTGCAGTTTTACCCATTGCATTGCAACTTTATATACTAAAATTTCTACAAATTTTCAATTCAATAATGAGAGTACTTATATCAATAAACCCAAAACTGAAATGTTTCAAAATTTTCAATTCACTTGATCATTTTTATTGTAAAACTCCTTAAAATAGTAAGGGTATTTTGTCTTTTGATCTAAATTTAAAAAAATATATATATAAATTATTTAAAAATATTTGAATTATTGAATGAATATGGACTAGATAAAGTCTAGGTACATTTGAATTTTTGTGAAAAGAAAAGTTTAATTAAGGACTAAAGTTGCAAATAAATAAGGGCAGAAATGAAAAGATTTTTGAAACTCTAGGTTAAAGTGCAAATAGTGAGAACAATGCCCTTTTGTTCAGCTATTGATACGTGGCACTACAGTTTCTAAATTTGCTTTCAAAACCCCCTATTTTCCCCTCTTCTTCCTCGAAGTCCCTGAGGAGATCCAAACCATCAAAGCTCCTGCCGACGAATGCAGCTCCGGCATCGCCGATCTTTAGCCCTGACGCACAAGTCCGCCATGTTCGTCGAAGGACGACGAAGCTCTGCCGACCAGTCTCGCCTCATTTCAAGCTCCGATGAGGGAGCTAGGTCGATTCAAAAATCATGCCAGCCGCCAGAAGTTTTCAATCAAACTTCGTAGTTCGACGTCTCCTTCGAACACTGCCGGCACGTGTGACCTTGTCGTGAGGTCGCCGATCAACTCAAGTCGGTTATTGACGGTAACTCGCCGCTGGTAAGTAAAGTCCCGATTTGGCTATTTATTATATATAATTTAATCGTGGTACTTTTATAATTATTTTATAAAATAATTATTTAACACGTAAAATTATACGGTGTGTTAGAGGAGTTAAAATCATGAATAAATATAATTTTGTGGCATTAAAATAGTATCCAGAAGAGCATTAATTTTTGAAACGAAAAAGTTGATATTTTTCTAAATATTTTCAAAAAGTGGTATTCTTGTAACTTTTGGATTTTCAAGCCCATTTAAGGCTCGGAATCTCGAAATTAAATTTCGACTGCGAATTTGGACTCAGTGAGGCCGAGGGATGAATTTCGATATAGAATATCATTATGTTTCGAAGTGGCACGAAAATCCAAATTTCGTGGCTCGTAAAAAATATCATTTTGCGTGTCATGGTCCGGATCCCGCACCGGGACCCACTTTTGACAAATTAGATGTCTAACCTAGTATTTTTGTGTGCTCTGAAATCAGGGGTGACCTGGGTTTATCCATTTGAGGCTCCGATGGAAAAGTCATTTTTTTCATGTGGACTTACCAGGATCTCAAAACGGTTGTTTGAAAACCCAGGTGACCAACAAGAGTTTTCTTCGAGCCTCGTTAGCTTCGTACAGCTACCATATTGAGATTAGGGTTCAATTAACTTGTTTTATACTTATTTTGGATTTATAATTGTATTATAATTGATTTCTGAAAAATCGTGGTTCACATGATGGTTTAATAAAGTTATAGAAACACGTTAGATTATACTGAGATTGGACTGTGGATTTTACATACATATTTTCTTTAAATTGTGATTATAGAGTAATACAACAGAGAGCTAGCCATGTTATAGTAAATCCCAGAATAATGCCAAGTTGAACTTTTAAGTGTGATTTGATTCGTGGATGCATAGTTATTGTGAACGGTCACATATAGTAGTTAAGATCGCTGGCAAGTTACTGTAGCACAAGGTGAAAAACCTAGGCCCCAGCATAGGTTTTTGGCTGACACACATACAGGTAGTATCAGGATGCTAGGTATATCTGCTACAGAGGTATTACAGGTCCGTGATGGATGGATGAGAGCTCACTCATATACATTTTTTGATTTATGATATGTATAATCATGTGGTATTGATTTTAGTTTTGAATATATGATTATCCTTGATATTAATTATTTTATGAACTCGGTTTATAAATAGATTTTTGGAAAAGGTATTAACCATGCAAGTTTGGTAAAATTACATCTATTCAAAAAGATAATTAAATTTCTATTGAGCACGTGAATTCTTGCCTCCCCCTCCCTTCCTCCCCCCCTCCTTACTTCTCCCACTTTCAGGTATTTAACAATTTGAAGTAGTTGTCTTGATGGATAGACAAGCTGTGCAACTTATGTATGTAATTCTACTCTTAATCCCTGGTGGGTGTCTATACTTTATTAACTTTCTTTCTTAGTTCAATTATTTAGCCAAGATTAGTAAATCTACTAAGTTGATGTATGAGGATAGTTTTGTTGTTAATTTGAGAACTTAAAACTTTAAGTGATTTTATGTAAATTAATTTAGACGTTGGATTAAAGTTTATAATTGAACTCAAATTACTAAGTTTTATGATTTCTCAATGAGTTCCCAAATGAGATTACTGGTAATTTTCTTAAATATTAATGGGTATTTTTCTTGAGTAATTAAAAATTAATAAAAAGTTTGAAATATTATGGAATTTGTAATGATTAGAGGACCAAAACGAAATTATCTAATGCTCGATTTCTCCTAAATTTTGTAAAATTAATATTTTATTATATTTTCACCTAAAATTACTAAAAGTCACAGCTTTGGATTTCCAGTCATGACAGAAATAGTATCAGAGTTACGAGCTTTAGATCCATTTGAGATCTTACCTATGATGTTTTGTTGTTTAAAAAAGATTTTAGAAAGTGTTTGACAAATACCTCATACATCACTTAGGAATTGGATAAATATGTTATCTTTACTCTGATTCATCCTGAATCATTCGTTCATCTCCCTAAAGTGAAACTCTAGTATCCTTGAGATGGCTATAAGCCAGAAATTCTAGTTTCAGAGGCGTTGGAATTGACACGAGACTAGTGAATTCTACTTCTATCTAAATTCTCTGATTCAAATGGACATTCATTTTTGTACTCCTATGTCCATTTTGGTGATAAGTTATATGAATCTCTTAGGTTCTGAGATAGCAATTCGGTATCTTATATCTTGATTGTCATAGGTTGACTTCATTTGTATGTATAGGATTGTGATATTAATTCTTTGATTTTGGTATACTTTTAATTACTCGGTTCGAGTAAATGATGATAGTACTTATGTTAAAATATTTAAATTGATGATACTTTTTGCATGATATATTGTTTGTAAATTGACAATTTGTTATGATATATTGAGTTTACTAGAATGTAATATTGTACTAAATTCACCAAGATTAGCTTGATATTAATTGTACATTGGTAGAATAAATGATTTAATTTGAGATTCTTTGGTTATTAGATTTTGTCTAAATTAATGAATTATGATTGTGTTTCCTTGTAAGTTGTTTACTTGTGATAAATAGTTTTGCCTACTTGATAGTGCCGTGCCTAATTTGCTTATCTTTTCAAAATGAAACTTTTGAAAGGAGAAAATTTTTCACGATTAATAGATTAAGAAAAATTTTCACTAATTAAAAAAAAAATTGTGCATCTAGATTAGATGTGGTTTTCATTCGGTTTTACATTTTCTTTCTAAATACATCAACTTCGTAATTCTTTGATAAGAAATTATTTGGTTATTGATAATTTAGTTAGACATAAAACTTTCTTGCATAGTTTAAGTGACTTTTAAATCTCCAAATTGATTTGCATATTTTGAAACAAAATAGGTTGCTATGTTTGAAGAAGTACATGTCTTTATTTTCAAGAGAGTCATAGATATAACAAATTTTAAATTATGGTTAGGTGAAAGTAATTTACCTTTTCAATGGATGTATAGATTCAAAAACTTATAGGCTATTTGAAAACCAGAATTTGTGAAATTGCACTATTGTAAAGTTTTAACCTTGGTATATAAAATTTAGCTATTGTACTAAATTAATCCTAATCTACATCTGATAGTACTAGTTAGAGAATTATTTAGAAGTACTAGTTAGAGAATTATTTAGATCAAGAAAGTTTTTATAAACTTAGAGTTCCAAGTATCTTTCTAGATTTAAATGTGGTAGACATTCTTGGTACTTGATTTATAAGCTAAAATATATTTTCATGTATATATTTATAAGTTGACTTAGAATTAAACATGGGATATTTATGGAAAAATTTTATATGGTAACTTTGAGAAATAAGTTTGATTTCAAAGAAAACTTTTGGCACGAATAAATGCAATATAAGTGAAAATTTCTGGAAGAATTGAGTATGTGCCAAAGATGCTATATTTACAATATCTTGTTATATAAATTTTACAAAGTAAAATTTGGTTATAGTATTCAGTTTGAAAACACATGTGAATGGAGAAACTGTAAATTTTGAATTTTAGTTGGAGGTCTTGTAAAACCTTATCATTATTATGGCTTTATATGCCTTATTATATGGCTTCTTTTATTGAAATATACAGGATGAACCTTAGATTGTTAAGTTCTTATTGAATAAATGATTTTTTATTGGTTAAGTCAAGTTGGGTTGACCTTACCTTAGTAGTCTCAATTGGATAATTGAGCACTTATATGGTTAATTTAATTTGGTATCTTAAGTGTTAGGAACTCCTAGTATTGGAGACTTGGGATGATGTTTTATTTGAGTTTCAAATGGGAATCAATGGATTTTGAATGTCTAAGTCTTGAAGGGACTTATATGGTACATATTGATGCATGGTTTTTTTTTTTAACATTTAAAATTCATAAAAATTAGATTTTCAAATGAATTCACATTATGATTTAATATCCTTGATTTGGTGTTTGATAGAAATTTGAGTCATGCAAATTAATATGTGATATTTCATTTGAAAACATAAACTGAGTTTTTAAAATTCTCAGGGTATATGTATATATGTGTATATATTGCTCATCTGCTTAAGTCAAAAAGTTTAACTATAACATACTCTACTATTTTTTCGAAACATTTTATAAAATCTCTGTCTTAAAATTATCTTTCAAAATTGTTTTTAATAAAATTATTAGAGTATGGTGATTTTAAATTTATAAAATACGAAGATAGCCTTACTAAAGCATGCCTTATCTAGAATTTTTCATAAATGAAGAATTATTAGAACATATTTATATATGCAATATGTCAGTTAAAGGATATACTTTTGAATTTCTCAGAGAGAAATGTTTGGAACTTTTTGGAAAAGTTTTGGGAATTTAAGAAAAATTTCTATTACATCTTGCTATGTTTTAATGAGGATCTACATGTTGAAAATACTTGATAATTTATTTAGCAAACCATATATATAAAATGTGGCACTTTTTCTCATTTATACCGAGTGATATTTAAGGAACTTTGATTAAATATTAAAGAATCATTAAATACTCTATCATAATCTATTGAGAATTATAAACTCTGATTGAGTTGTTATTGAGTTCAGTTTATAACTCATTACTTGAATTGAGTTGGACCCAAGTATCACTATGGTAACATAATTGATGATATTTGAGATCGATTCACTTGTGGATCTATATAGAGAGTTGCCAAACTCTTGCTATTATATTTCCAAAAAGAATACTTGGAGTTCAGATTTTGTTTACCTATAGCCAAGGTGAGACCTTATTGTGAACTAGTGTAGTGTTATGGAATTTATTCAAATGCAAGTATACGTCACCGAAGAAGTAATATAGTGTAATAAAGTATCGTCCCACAGAGACTTGTATCACCAATTACCGAAGTATATTAATTCCGAATTTTATTTGAACAATCGAAAATGTGACAATTGAAAAGAAATAAAACAAAAGAGATTAAATTAATAAAATCAAGCTTATAACTAACTCAAGAAAATTTCTAATGATTAAAAACCTAGGGTTTCGATTTCACCTAAATTAATCGGTCCAAATTATTCAATCTAATCAATTAATGTTCATTCCCTATGCTAACAGCGAATTTCTCTAATTTATCTACCAATCTCTCTCGAGAATTAATAAGCATGTTTTAATAGACAAGTTCTAACATCTCCGTGTAAACTATGAATCTACTAAAACTTATTAAACATAAGAAATTCATATTACTGCACAAGCTTCATAGATATCTCTATCCTATGATAATCTTATGTCATATTAATCAAGACAAATTCAATCCTCCCTTCTCAGATCTTGGATTAAACCTCTAATCTCATGCAAAAGTTAGCTAAACCCTCACAAGCATTAAGCATAGACTAATACAATTAGTATAGAATGGGTAATCAACATAAAATTTAATTGGAATTGAAATAATTCAAGACATTATAATCCGGCTACATCGTAGTGTAACATCCAGCTCCTCACATAATTAGGAAAGCCAATAATAG